>OY726531.1:21731660-22331660 GCA_963383655.1 Bathymodiolus septemdierum | reverse complement strand
ACATTTTTCAGCTAGCTAGAGCTATGTAGCGGCTAGGCTATCTTTCCGTTCAATAGGATTTTTCTACGTAGTTCAACCTAGCAGCTACGATGTTGAACGCACCCCTGTAACATAAACACGGACATAAACATAAACACGGACAGCACAAATACAGGATCAGTACCGTTTCTACCTAAAGTCTTGACGTCATCATAATACCGATGGGATTTTAATTACCCTTGCCCCTTGATCAAGCGTCTACAATTGTTAGCAGCAGTCAGGTATAGCACCTTTATTATCAAACAAATTAGTTTTCATTATTATGTTTCCAATTTTATTCCATATAATATGATCAAATTGTACGGAAATACGGAAAATTACCTGTAATCTCTTTGGTCTAATTGATTTTTCTCTCAGTCAAAAGTGCAATGTTTTTTGTCTTAAATTAGATTTAATCATTGTTATTTACAAGAGCATTATTAGATTTTTTTTCTTGTAGTTGTTTCATCTTAGGAATTATTTTATCCCCAGAGATTTTAGTGACGGTATATATATATATATACCAAATTATGAAAGCATAATTTGTATGTTTAGAATCAAGACGGGTACATAATGACATCGCTTTCAAAACTACCGTATACTCCGTACGATTGCACAAACAAGCTAAAAATAGCAATAGGAAACGTTTTGATTTACTTAATTGGCGGTGCACTGACAATTCCCAGCAGTGTTTCAGCCATATCACATGTCCAGAGGTAGATATGGAGGAGGAGCCAAAGCTATGATGTAATGAAGGACATAAACATTTAGACAGTTTTTTGCATACAAACTACTTGATATCCCGAATTACTTGATGTCCCGAATTAAACTAATAGAGTAGACAGTAATCAGGGCCACTTTCAACAATATTTCAGCTATATCGTAGCGGTCAGCTTTATTGGCGGAGGAAACCGGAATACCCTGAGAAAACCGAAAACCACCGGCCTGTCGCAAGTCACTGACAAACTTTATCACATAATGTTGTATCGGGGATACCTCGCAATGAAGGGATTCCAACTCAGAGCATTGGTGCTATTCCCTTATTACATAGGTAATTGTAAATCAAACTACCATACGTTCACGACCACGACGGCCCCCTTCATTTGTAATGTCTATCTAAGTAATAATATTAAAAATTTACGAATGTAAAAGCAAATGTTTTCAGAGATTTTTGACAAGTTACATAATATTAATACTTTATATAATCTGTTTGTAACATAAGTATACAGTACGTCTTAGTACAGGTTTTATGTTGCAGTCATCTGAAACCATCTGTATTTTACCATTAAATCACACAATCTTAATAACTTGTGACATCTTACCTCAAATTTATTGGTAATTTAAGTGTAGAAATAAGAATAAACTATTTTTATTTTTGCACTAGCAACATATTTTATAAATTGTAGGAGATGTTTTTAGTATTGATTTGTTTTAGGATCGTTAATTGCCAATGTTTCCATGTCAACAAGCGTGTGTACCACATAGGAATCCCAACCAGCGAAGATGTGTTATTAAACGTATCCTCTGTCCGTTCACAGGCTTCGCCATGTCAACAATGATAAAACAGACCTGCATACATCACTGGGTAATGTTTATTGTTCGACCAAGATAAAAAAAAATCGCTTACATGTGGCATAGTTTAAGACGCTCGACATGATTAAAACCACTTTTATTTCAAGACAGCCTAAACACACAGCAGACCCAAAGTGACACCCTCTTAAACGTGTCGCCCGGGGCGGACCGTCCCCTTATATAGCTACGTTACTTTTCACATGTTATATGAAATTGGTTAGCTCTGTTGGGCAAACATAATAAACAGAAAAAGAACATTATGTATTACAAGGTCTCGAATTAAACCTGGTTATGAAAGGAGAGTTAAAACAGTGATTGTCAACATATACGCTAGCACCAATATCAACAAAACAATCAATTACCTCCCATCTCAGATCAAAGAGCACGTGACATATGCCAATGAAAAATGAAAATGTCGATATCAACAAAACCAACAACGTTGTATGATACTGGATAGAACTTCATATAAGTTGTAAAACTTGTGTTCAATCCTAATGTAAGTATACATGTATATTTGGCAATAAAATATGCTTAAATCAACAACTACCTCTCACCCCAGTACACGAAATCAGTATCATGACGAATAAAGATGAGGACTTCGTTTTGGTCAATGATATTGAAAGTGACATTGCAACTGTCGATTGTGAGGCTAACTTGAAGTTTCTTTGTGTAGATGCAGAAGACGTATTTGCTGATGGAACATTCAAGTGTTGCCCATAGTACTTTCAACAACTATATACAATACATGGGTTTAGGAATGGACAGTACATACCAATAGTAGTTTGCCTTTTGCCTGCCAAGTCAGGAGATTGCTACCGGACAATGTTTTCTTTGCATGGGAAATGTTGTGAAAAGCATAATATAAGAATGAAATTTAACACATTACATGTTGATTTCGAACAAAGAATGCTTGTCGTCGTGAAATATTTTTTCCAGACGACATCATCAAAGCATGTCATTTTTACCTCGGTCAGTCATGATGGCGAACAATACAAAATCTAGGACTTTCAAAAGAGCACAAGAAAAGTGACAGCGATGTTAGCAAATGGTTACACGACCTCTCTGGATTAGCCTTTCCCAGCCCAGAAGAAGTAGCTGATTGTTTTACTGAAGAATTGGTACAATATATGCCCAATGACAAAAAAGTAAAAGTGTTTTGCTGATTACGTGCTATCCACAGATGTTGATGACAATGCTTTGTTTCCATCATACGGATGGGCCGAAACTCCAACAACTGCAAGAAACACTAATAATGGTTTTGATTTGTGGTGTTTTAACGTCAATTTCAGCAATATTTCAGCTATATCATGGTGTCCAGTTTTAGTGGTAGAAGAAGTCAGAGTGCCCAGAGAGAACCACCGACCATGGGCAAGCATGGGTAAACTTTATCACTTGCGGCTGCGACTCGAGTGCACCCTTTTTTCGTAATCTACAAAGCCGGGCGCGAACCCAAGCCGTATTGGTAATAGTGAACATAAGGCATTACATAAGCACTACAATGAACAGTTTTATGCATCACGTCCATCTACGTTTGTATTTATGGACAATATCATGAAACTTCAAGCCACTATCTACATTAAATTGCACAGTACAAATGCAACAGGCGCTAGAAGCAGGTATAATTCAGAAAAAGAAACATTTGACATTGAAATACATCACAAGTATGCAAGAGGAGAACTCAGCCGTAGTGACTATGTTTGTGTATTAAGCTATGCGTTTCAGCCTTTAATCTCACCATGTTGTCCAGTGACTGTAAATAGTTTTATGTTTTATGTACGTCCTCTTTAAAATGTGCAATTAAATGACTTTAACTCCGCCAGTATAAACTGTCGGTCCTAAACCCGGATAAAGGAGGAAGGAAGTCAATGTTTTAATTAAGAAATAAATCGGGAAGCCAGAATGTGCTTTGAGTTTTATCATGGGTTGGCGGATAAAATTTACTAATATCCCCGAACCCATGTTAAAACTCAAAACACATTCTGGCTTCCATGAATTATTTCGATTCTGATATGTCTAAGAGTACTAATACGGTGGTATACTTTGATTGGAAGACGGTAATTTATATTTACGTTTGCGGACAATGTCGCACACAATTTATGCTGCCAAATTCGAGCAGACGATAATTCATCAGCATGTACATTTACAACGGGAAAGTTAGTCACGTGAACCGGCGCATGTGCTAATGAAATTATATCCAATCGATAAATCGCTCGTTTGTTCACAAAGCGAAAGAAGGACGTCTTGTTAGAATAAAAAATAAAAATTCTCTTTTTTTCATAAACAATGGCGAAATCGTATATATTTTATTTGGCGCAAATGATACTAGGTATTTTAAAAAGTAGCGGTGCAAACGTGTTTTTGGTGCAAACGGATATCTCCCATAGTTTGCAAGTACATTACTAAGACTGTATTTGTATACTGATCAGAAACATGGTTTGGTTTAATATATCGATTTGAAAAACATTAAACCAAAATGGACATTTAATCATCAGATGAGTAATAGAAACTCAGGTGAACCTCTGGTTCTTTAAAATTTGTATCTTGCAAAGATATAATGGAGTTTACAAAAATACCGTCTTTAAGCCTTTTGTTAACCATGTCATCAATTACAGAGCTGGGTCACTGGTTTAGTAAATGTTATTATGTATAATGTATTCTTATGTAAAGTAAAATTTAGTGCGAGTTGTAATTAATGCAATAAAATACACAGCTGTTTACCATCAAAATATGTAAATAAATTGCATATTCTAAATCTGCCCAATACATAAATATTTTGGTGAAGGGTGTATTGTATTCAAACTTTAAAAGAAGTTGTATCTGAGTATATATTCAATAAAATTTTTGTATGTAGGATCAGACTATTTGTATAAAATCGGAACAAGATCAATTTTTATCCATTTCAGTTCAAATGTGGTGGAAAGGGGGTCTCGAGAGCCTGAACTCACTCATCAGAGATATTAGGAGAAATGTTGTCTTTGGAAATGATATTGCCAGAACAAAATGATAACTAATATAATCACAAAAACTTGGCATTATTATAATGGATAATTAAGGGGCATAATTCTGGAATGATAAAATTCAGATACCTCAAAATGAAACTTGACCTGTATTTTATTAGTTAAAATGGGATTTCAAAATATTAGTTAAATTGGATGTCAGAAAATTAAATCAATGCTGGAAAACCAACAGTTGCATAATTAGCTTGTGTAATTGATAGGGTCAACAGACTGACAACATTTTGAAAGGGGTATTTGGACCAAATTTGGTTTTATTCCATCCAGTGGTTCTGAAGAATATTGTCAATTTTTCAACCAATTTGAAGCCATAGCATATCAGCCATCTTAGATGTAGGGCAAGGTCATCGGACACAATTTTGGAAGAGGACCATCCAAGGAGTATCACACCTAAATTTGGTCCAATTTGAGCCAAGTGGTTATTGGGAAGAAGATCAAAATATGTAAAGTTAGCGAACAGACGTCAAGTGATGGGAAAAGCTCAATTCAGTCTTTGGCTCCAGTGAGCTTAAAATTTGAAAACCTCTTATGAAAATGCAATGACATCTGAAACATCCACAATCCTCAGGTGAATTGGATGCGATCCTTAGATGGAACAGACTCCACCGAGTTGTGACAAGTGATATCATAAACTAGAATACATTTTGTAGGAAACTCAACATCGTTGTTGATGCTAAATATGTTTTATTCAAGATAAACAAATTGAAATGGTCAGCATTGGCCTTTCCATAAAAAATAAAATCAAGACAACTCTAATAAATACAATAAGATTATACAAAATATCAACTATAATGCAAACTTTAGCAGACAAAGAAAAAGTGGCCTTGTAAGACAGGTGACCTCTCAAAGGAGATTCAGTGCATATGAAATTTTATATGACCGGACAATGGCAATCTCTTAATACAGTTGACTGCTTAATAGAGGTAAACCAGATGGGAATGTTTGACTAGTATATTTATTTTACATGTGGATTTGTCCACAGTTAAGTTTCTGCTTAGAAACCCCCCCCCCCCCCCCCCATTATATTTATGTTTAAAATATATATGTTCAACATTAAAACCAGAAACAATTTCTGTCCGTGGTGTTCATTGTCACTTCTATAATTTATTGTTACAACAAAACTGAACAGAGGAGTAAGCATGGATAGTGCTAAAAAATTGACCAGTGACACCTGGCTAAGCATGCAGCACTAAGGGGAATGAGCAAAGACTGGTTGGCTCGGAATCAGGATAATGTGTCCAAGTGGAGCGACATATCTACCTGCAGACTGTTGTTTCAGTGATCTAGCACTATTATAATCCAGTTACGTGTTGATCTAGATCAAAGCGGACATCATCATCAAAATTAACTTGATCTCACCATGATATAGCTGAAAAATGGTTGAATTGCAATGGCTTTAAACAATAATCACACAATCACTCACTATAAAGAACATTGTATTGCCAATCTCCATTTAAGTTAATGATTGTTGTGATATTTATATAATAATGTTAAAAGTGGTACATATAGTCTAACACAACAACCTATGCAATTAATGCCTTTCACCACTAACGTTGTGAGATCAAATCCAACTCATGGAGATGTGTACTCAATACAACTTTATTTGATAAAGTTTGTCCATGGCTTTGGGCAGGTCGGTGATTTTCTCCAGATATTCCAGTTTTCTCCATCAATAAAACTGATTGCAACGATATAAGTGAAATATTGTTGAATGTGGCATTAACACCATAACCTTAACGCTTGATAGAAAATAACAATTAATTAGAGTAACAATAGTTGGTTGGTCTATGGTGTTTAACGCCACTTTCAACAATATTTCAGTTATATCGTGGCGGTCAGTTTTATTGGTGGAGGAAATCAGAGGACCTGCACTGACCTGTCGCAAGTCACTCACAAACTTTATCATATATAATGTTGTATCGAGCGGGATTACAACGTTAGTGGTGATAGACACTGATTGCATAGGTAGTTGTCAATCCAACTACCATACGATCACGACAGCTCTTACAATTAATTAGAGAAACAATATGAGATTGTAGTGTAAGTATAATGTCACAGGTGGTTCAAACTAATTTTGACCTGTTGTTTTACGTTATTAAATTTTCTAACACACCTCAAAGTCAAAATACATGTGTCACTTTTAATTATGCGAAAAATAGCTGAATAATGTGTAAGTTTGACTCGTGCCACATCTACCATATTTGAGTCAAAGAATAAATGTTTCAAATATACAAATAATTGTTATCTATTAATATACAAATATATATTGCTTGTCAATTAAAAAGGGGCTGTCTTGGCCGTGATCATATTATAGTTGGATTTACAACTACCTATGCAATCAGTGCCTTTCACCACTGATGTTGTGAGTTGGAATCTCGATCAGGGTGAAGTGTACAACATTATGTGATAAAGTTTGTCAGTGACTTGCGACAGATCGGTGGATTTCTCTGGATCATCCGGTTTCCTCCACTAATAAAACTGACCGCCACGATATAACTGAAATACTGTTGAAAGTGGCATTAAACACCATCAAACAATCAATTAAAAAATTGGATCTAGCAGCCGTTTCACAATCTAAGGGGAATAACTCATATTATATCTAATTAAGATCTGATGTGTGCAAAGACAAAAAACATCTTGGCAGTACATAATCTGATTAAAGCTTTTCCATTTATCATAGGTATTGTAATAGGTATATAATGTATTTTCCCAGTAATACCTCAGAGCATTTACAATTTTAAATCGCTATCCTATGTTCAGGATTGAGGATTTGAATATAAAATTTCCATTCATAGTCCTATATATATACATTTTATATATATTGTATCACTCACCTGTGCATGTTTAATCCAATAAAATAGGATTTTTGTGTGATTCTCTCATATCTCTGAAACAGTAAAAGCTACAACAAATTTGTTGTCATACACGAGGCAGGATTTTTTTTTAAAGGAATTCAATAATGAAAACAAATTCCATAAAATTCTGACAAAGTAAAAAAAGTTATCATTTTGAATGTTGGTCCCTTTTTATCTTGGAAACCACAAGAGCAAGGATAATTATGGCTGAGAAAATGCAGGCAGGAAATTTCATGATGAATCTAAAGAAAAAGAAAATTAAAATTGGACTTGAAATAGAAATTATAAACTTTGGGTGTTGGCCCCATTTTGACTGCCTTATATCTTGGAAACAGTAGGAGCCATACAAAGTCTGTTCGCATACTATATAAAGATAATTTTATAAGGAAAAATAAACGCTCCACTAAGTCCACTTTCAAAAAACGGACAACACTTTTCTTTACACCTTTGGGCCTCTTGTTTCTTTCATGTACTTCCGATCAACAACAACAACAAAAAACATCAACTTTTTTTTAGAGGATCATCTCATGAACATTCATATCAAATTTAGTTCCAATTGGCCTTTTGGTTCCAGAGAAGAAGGTTAAAACAGATAACACTATTTTTCACACCTTTAGGCACCTTGTTTCTTTGGTGTGCCTTCGATCAACAAAAAAACAAATATTTCTATTAAAAAGACAATCCAATGAACATTCCTACTAAGTGTGGTTCCAATCGGCTCAGTGGTTTCACAGAAGAAGATTAAAATGTAAGAGTTTACGGAAGACGATGGATGCCAAGTGATGACAAATACCTCACATGACCCTTTAGGTCAAGTGGGCTAAATATATTATAGGGTAGTTTTGAATACTTGACCTACTTTTGGTATGATAGCATAAGACTTGCAGACTAGATGTTAAATAGACAACATGTGTACATTGTCAGCAAATATCAAATTTATTTGTACAAGCTTTAGAAACGGGAAGAAAAACAAGCTTTTCTTTGCTTTGTGGCGAGTAAAATAAATGCGGTATTCTCTCGACAATATATACTATAAATGTTGTATAATAAAAAATCTTTAAATTTACACACAAAATGGCAAAAACCATTTGACATTTTGCTTGAATTTTCATTTGGGTCATTGGGTGTCTATAGCATGCTCCCTCTTCGACCAGTGTCTACTGCTCTTTAGCTCTACATACAATTTGTATGACACAGGGTACCAGGAATGTTGATACATCCATTAGACGTACATATATATATATATTAAAAAGTCAAATGAAATCCGTATGCTGGTATATATAAAAGAAATTAGTAAAAAAAAGAACAAAACGAATTGTTCACAACATTCTTGTACTAACGTTTTCACTGCTGTTGCAGATCTTGGAGCGGATGTGGTCGAGTGGTATAGAGCGCTGGACCTAAGGCTAAGCGATTGGTGCTGCAGTGTATCAATGGTGTGAGCTAAAATCCCATCGAGGAAAGAACAAAAATTCGACAGATATAGCTTCAGAAGGTTGCCCATGACAATAAGCTATCCTATGTCTCGCCAGCGTGAGATTCACTATTCCGGTAACAAAATGTTGCTAGTGAAAACTTACGGGAAGGTCTAAAACGCGGAAGTGGAGTGGAGTGGGAAAACACGGAAGTAAGCCCAAAATGGGTACTTGAAAGGTCATATCTTGAAAAGTGCTCAACCTAGGATAAAAATATAAACGGATTCTAAAAGCTAGTGTTCAGATCTATCTTTTACAGAAATAAATAATAAAATATTTTATTATTTAGGTACTTAAAATTTGACCGGAAGTGTCAAAAATGAGAACGGACAATGAACAAAATTTTGACTTCGATCTCAAATGTACTTTTCAAGATATGACCTTTCAAGTACCCCTTTTGGGCTTACTTCCGTGTTTTAGACTTTCCCAAAACTTACATCTCTCCAGTGTTTCACAAAGGTATCAGAAAGTGAAAATAAGCTACTCAAAATGATGCCGGTGTGTGATTCAGGTAGCGATATTGTATTCATGAAAATAAGTTACATTGAATCTGTTCATGGTATGACGTAGGTATCAAAGTGTTATCCGTGAAAATAAACTACCTTGCATTACTCATGTGTGTGATTTTGGTATTAAAGTAATATTCATGAAAATTAGCTACCTGACAATCCTTTATTACATGCTATAGATATAAATCATAATTTCCCTTAATTCTCTTCATTGGAAGATTATCTATGATGACCCCCTAACCATGGTATCTTAACCCCCCTACTGATGGTATATCGAGCCCCCTACCAATGGTAAATATACATCGACCCCCCTATCCATGGTATTTTTACCCCTGCCTATCTCTTGATTAGAAATGAGGGGGGTCAAAATACCATGGGGGTTCATTTTACCATATGACACAGGTCCTTTCTTCATTCATGAACTACCACCGGATTTGTAATTAGATTAACACGACGAGTACCACTAGTGGAGCAGGAACAGCTGACCTTTCTCGAGCACCCAAGTTCAGTCCGTCCTTCGATTTACGGATTCTTATTACCCCTTTTGGCTTTGGTATCTTGAAACTCTTCTTAAGAAAAGCTTTATTCATTTCCCAATAGGCTCCTTGTTAAAAACTGCCACGTGTCGGGGAACTAAAACACTTTGTTGCTCACTTTTCATTCTGTTTTGAGGAAACCTTATACAGAACTTTCCATAGGTGCTTCCTACCAAATTTTTTTTCATTTGGCAACTGAGTTTCAGAGGAGAAGAATTTTAAGAAATTAACCAATCAGAAACAAGAATTGTCTGTGGTGGCCATGTTTTTTAATTGATCAAGACAAAATGAGCAATTTTAATAGAAGATCTTCCATAGATGATTCCTATAGCTACTAAGTTTCTGTTCATTTGGACAAGCGGTTTTGGAGGAAAACATTACAATGTGAAAAGTTAACGAACGACGGATGCCAAAAGCTGACATTTTCATTGGCAAGGTGAGCTAAAAAATATTCTTACAATGTACTAAAGTTTATATTTCACATGGGAGTCAATCAGGATCTTATTTCAGTGTTGATTAGCATCAATCCAGACATTTGAAAAGTGAGAATGTAAATATAGTGTGGTTCATCTGTGTCAGCGATTTTAATTAGAATATTAAAATTTGAAAAGGCCATCAATGACAAAGAGAGGTTAATGTGAGCGACAACTTCCATGATTCTTTATAATTAGGTTAGATAAAGTGTTGACGAAAATGACAAACGGACAACAGACGCCAGGTGATTAAGAAAATTGCTATGTTTTTTCTCTATGCATGTACAAATTGTAAAAATTGTGTGTGTGTTGTTTCTGAATGATCAGGTTTAACTAACAACCACCATTAACAATTTATACACATAAGATCATTATTAATTTAAAATCGCTAGATTAATTAGTGCTTAACATCACTTGTAGCAATATGTTACCCATGAGATGGTGGTTCAATATGGTGAAGGAAACCGGAATATCGATAAAACCACTGACCTGCAATAAATCTCTAAAACTTGATAACATAAACATGATAAAGATGTATAGAGTACACCTCGCCAAAAGCGGGAATCGAACACACAAATTTAGTGGTGATGGGCACTGATTTAATATCAAACTATCATAGTGATCTCAGTATTGATAATGTCTTGTAAAATGTATTTTTCCCTCATTTTATTAATAAGGCAAAATATGAGGTTAAGCTGTTAAGGATGAACATTATATGGAACAGCAAGTAATTTATGTCGAGCTGTACTCGATACAACATTATGTGATAAAATTTGTCAGTGACTTGCGAAAGGTCTGTTGTTTTCTCTGGGAACTCTGTCAGCAATAAAACTGATCGCCACGATATAATTAAAATAGTGTTGAAAGTGGCGTTAAATACCATAAACCCTTAATATATATTATCTAGAATTTTATTTTTATTTAATTTTAGGCCAAAAAAATATATGTATGTTTCCGATTGCCATGATATATCTGTTATGTATTGGACTTAAAATAAATCTGTATTTGATAGGCAATAAACACTTAAATAGATACATTGTACAGGTTATACTTTATATATAAATTGTATGTATGCAATATTCTATAAAAACATGTTATACATTGTCCAAATATTGTAATGATCCAAATGTTTTAAATTGTCCAAATATTGTGAATGATCCAAATGTTTTAAATGATCACAATATTGTGAATGGTCCAAATATTGTTAATAGTTCAAATGTAGATTGTTCAAATGTTGTTAATCTAAATAGTTCAAATGTTGTACATGACCAAATTGTTGTAAATTGTCCAAATGTTGTAAAACATCCAACGGTTGTTAATTGTCCATATAAATGAGCGGAATGTTCTAAATTGTCCAAATGTTGTGATAAAATGTTAAAAAAAAAAATCACCACACTTTGGGAGCAATTCCCAAATCAACTACTAGTATTTTGGTGGTTTGGTACAGGTACTTCAATGTAAATGAGCAAAAGTTCCAAGCTTCACCTCAAATGTACAATGTTAGCAATAATCCTTTAATTAGCATTCTTTATTCTCCAATAATTAACACAAATGAAATTAAAATTATCCAGTAAAATTAATTAGATCTATATTTTACTACTTTTATCTGCAGTACATACACATGAGGAAACATATTGTTATCACAAAGTAAAAAACAATCTTCATTTAAAGCTATCAACTAATTAATATAGAATTATTTCTACTTATAATTAACAGTTTTGTAAATCATTGTTAATATTATATCAGTGGTTTGTGACTTGTCAATACCATCTTGTCCACAAAATAAACAAAAAATATTTTATTTACAAAATATAAAAACCCTTCATCTACAAAATATAAACTAATAGTCTTATTTCTACTGATAATTAACAGTTTTGTAAGTCATTGTTAAATGTTATATCACATGGTTTGTATGATTACATTTTGATTTGTTTGTTTCATAAAATGTTGTCATCTTCCAATCAATGTAATCAATCCATAATCATTGTATTAAATTCTTTGTTAATTGTTCTGCCCGAAAGGGCTCCTTAATTGGAAATAAAAAATGTGACTTGTCAATATCATTCATGTCCTCAAAATATAAAAATCCTTCATCAACAAAATATAAATATCCTTCATTTACAAAATATAAAAATCCTTCATTTACAAAAAAATATAAAAATCCTTCATTTACAAAAAATAAAAATCCTTCATTTACAAAAAATATAAAAATCCTTCATCTACAAAAAAATATAAAAATCCTTCATCTACAAAAAATAAAATCCTTCATCTACAAAAAAATATAAAAATCCTTCATTTACAAAAAATAAAAATCCTTCATTTACAAAAATATAAAAATCCTTCATTTACAAAAAAAATAAAAATCCTTCATCAATAAAATATAAAAATCCTTCATCAACAAAATATAAAATCTTTCATTTACAACTATAAACTAATACAGTCTTACCTTGTCTATTTATAATGAATCGTTTTGTAAAGTCATTGTTAAATGTTATACCACGTGGTCCGTCAACACCATCATGTTTACTTAATACTATATCACGGAATGTTCCATCTGGTGACAACCTGTGTATGTCGTCTGCTCCACTTATGTATACATGACCTTGTTGATCCACAGCCAGTCCATAGATTCCTGATATGTTGTATCTATATATAACGTGGCCATCTAAATTGATACAACACAATCTCCTCCCGTTCTGTCTTAACAACAACTGATCATTCCTTTCATTATACAATAAGTTGTAATTAAAACCACCATCAGTTGTTATCTCTCTTACACGAGATCCATCTGTATTTAATATTATAACTTTATGATATCCACCGATGTAAATTTTGTCCTTTCCAGCAGTGACACTCCAACACACTTCTCCTATCTCTATCTTGTTGTCCTTTGTATTGTTAGTAGTGTTGATAAATTGTATGGATCTCTCCTCTGGAAGAGTAACTACTGCTTTATCTGTACATGGTACTACAGTAATACCCCTAGGTCCACTGGTAAACGATATTTCATCTTCATAGGTTTTGTAATCCTTGTATATATATACCTTCTTATGAGATGACTCATGATTACAAAGTAGTAATTTGTTGTCAGAAGTGACAGCCATGTCTGTTAACTCGTATTGTTCGCCACGTTTTAATATAATTTCATCATCTTTGATGAATTCGGTCAGTGTTTGTCTTCTATCGAGTTGTACCTGTTGATGTTGTGCTTTCATTGATTTATATTTAATAGGACAAGGTCGGGTAATTTGTGACAATGATCCGATTGTTTCAATGTTGACATTCTTAATTTCTTCAAACTCCATGTCAATTTCATTAATAGCAGACGACATGTCATGAATCTTCTTGTCTGTTTTCTGGATGTTTGTTATTTGTTTTCGTAAAGTTAAAAATAGCTGATTATTAGAGCCATGGTCTTTTAGGAATTCTAGTTCTTGTTTATTGTCTTTTAAAATCGATGTTAATTGACAAATTTCTAGTTTTTCTCTGTTTATTTTCTCCTCATTTTTTTCCTGTACAGACGCTACTTCTGTTATTAATCTTTCTTCAATGTCATCTAGATATTTTAGAACTTTTGATTTAGTTGCACTGATTTGTTTTATTATCAATGACTTCTTCTGTTTCAGTAATTTTCGATTCTCGTCTCGATTCTCTGACATTTTCGACAATGTTTCAGTCATATAATCTTGTTCTTCTAACGTATCGGAAAGTAAAGATGAATTTTTGACGTCCTTTGAAGCCGAGTCTAAAGGTAAAACAGACTCACAAGATCTATGACTATCCGAGAGACAAGCTCTACAGCATACAACATCATGTTGACTACAGAAATAATCAATCTGGACGTCTGTGTGTATTTCACAGTTTATTTTAGAAGATGGTGGTATTCTTGATCCCACCGACGACAAATTAATTACATGATGAGATCTAAATTCCCTACACCGCAGATGCCATTCAGTGCATTCTGTGCATAGCTTTTCTTCACAGTCCGAACAATATTTTTCAGCAACAAGCCTTTTGTTTTTTTCTGAACATGGATCACAAATTGTTTCCATGATGGATCTACAAGTAGAAATATTATGACATTGATTATTTATAAAAAAAAATCTTAATATTTTTAATAAAAAAAATCAACATTATAATCTTGAAATATTGACTTTTTAAATATCTATTCGTCCAATCAGATGTTTTCTGTGCATTATGCATATGCAGTGGAGTAGCAAAGGGTTACAGATGCGAAAATCAAGCTATAGAAATGAATCGAATGGTGGAGGGGGGAAGGGGGGTCATTTGGAGTTGATACGAGAGGTGAAAGGTAGCAAAAATAACACGTAAATAAATAAAAACAAAAAAACAAACAAACACAGAGGCTGGCAACTTAACATTTTGTTTTTGCTTTAATGCTGAAAATACAGTTGCTAATTAAATTGCTGCCATAACAAGTGAAGTAGTCCCCTCCCCTTTTTCTCACCCACTTACCAAAGTGCTGGGAATGCCCTACTATGCCCATGATTTAAATGCAGAGCACTAAGCAAATCTAGCGAGGTGTGCAATGGGCTTTGGGGTCTCAAATGGGTTCAAACTTGCATTGCTAGGGATTGCAAGGTTTGGTGTGTAGTCCAGGGGTTGACGGGAATGAAAATGTGCAATAAAAAGCAATACATATATTTTATTTGCACGTTTATGTGTATGTTTTATAGATCGTTGTTTGTCCGTTTTCTTTTGGCCATTGTGTTGTCTGTTCTTCGATATACGGATTCTGATTACCCCTTTGGTATCTTCAAACTCTTCTTTGAACAGTAACCACATTTTGTCAAGTACAAAAGGATCAAACAAATGTCCACAATTCAGAAATTTTTTGCATACATTGATGACGCTTTATTCTTGTCTCTTACCTCTCTCTCGAAAAAAATAATTTAATACTATATTCGATATTTGACCATTTAACTTTTGGAGGGTGGGGTATATTTTTGTTTGTAAAAAAAAAGCCTCGAATTTAATAGAAAAAATATAGTGACCTGAAAGATGCAATTTTTTTAAATTTGAATAAAAATAACATTTAAATTTAATTTAATAAAAATAAATTCTTGTTTCGTGTCAAAAATATTTCTGGTTTTTAAAAAAAAGACAGACATCCCCTAAATATTAAAGGGGCATTATCTGCCAAAATCGTAAATTTGTGTTACCCATAAAAACTATCAGATATGATTGATGCCTTAATAAAACGTGTTTCTGTAACTTATAAATGTTATGAAATGTACGCGCATCGGGGAAAAAAGGTGCAACTGCTCGTGTTTTGAGATCGATCAAGAAATGGACCCCATCTTATTAATTATCGACATTGTTTACGGAGTTTGCCGAATCGTCATTAAATCAATACAACAATGCACTTATTTCTTATTTTCTGTGAATCTGCTTTTAGTCGGCGTTAATTACGGACAAAGAACCATACAAGTTTGCAGTTAATAAGCGACAAAATACAAATTATTCGTTTTTACCTGTCACTAGTAAGGTCAGTTGCATACGGAGAAAGCGAGGTCAAATTATTTGCTTGCAAGGAAATAACAAATGGATGGTAATTTTCGTTCTCGAAAGGCGAAAAGTGGTAGGATAAGTTGTTTAATGTGAAATATTTACCTTTATTTCATCATTTTAAAGCTATTTACCAAGTTTCAAAACATATAATTTTTTTGGTCAAAATCGTAGCTAATGGTCGTCCTCTACACCTCATTAATGACATTATAAACATTTCTTAGACTTCAAACTTGATACTTTGATGTAAAGCGAAAATAAATTACTTGTAACGGAAAGTCAATATTGCTTTTTACACGATATATACAAACAACACAGTCACCTGTCAAAAGTATTCGGAAATGTAAAAAAAAATCTTATATAATTAACCAAACCATATTTTTTTTTTTTTTTATTATGAAGTCATTTCTGGATAGATTTTAACAAATGTTACACCAAAACATTGTTTATTTACTCATTATGTAGTTATGAGTGATTTATATTTGTACATAATTTAAACACAACAAATAAAAATTGACTTTGATTTTCCTATATATTTCAACGGAAAATAAATCCAAAAAATAAAAAATCAGGGAAAAATTATGTACAAATAAAAACCACAATGAGCCAATAAACAAACAAAATATAGACAATTCCGAATGTTTTGGTGTAAAATATGTTAAAATTTATCCAGAAATGACTTCACAATAATGTTTTTAAAAAATATGGTTTTGGTTGATTATATAGGGATTTTTTTTTACATTTCCGAATACTTTTGACAGATGACTGTTTGTGTATATAACTTTATTCTCTAAACTAATAAATGTTACAAAGTGAGAGTGTTCAAATCAATACAAAGTAAATACATATCATTACATTAATTATCAAGATTATGTGTGTACTTGCTCCCGGCCTTTTCGTTATCAATAATCATTGATAGTAGGGTTAAAATTATTGGTAACGAAAGGCCGGGAGCAAGTCCTTGTGATCCACGTGGACGTTTGCATGCGAACAAGTCAATAGTCCTATATAACATACGACTTCACATTTCACGTTTTCATTGGGATTTTTTAATTTTTTATTTCCTGCGGAGGCAGCAAATAGAAAACAAACAGTAAATATCGCCACCCGAGGTACTACGGGTATACGTAGCCCGGGGTTCTATGGTACCGCGGTACTTAATGTTTAACGTCTGTATAACGTAACTAGTTTTCGGAATGAATCCAAAAATGTTATATTTTATTCCCCGATATAGAAACCTATTTTCCCCCACAATTCATTCTATTCTTTGAATTTGTTTAAAAATACGTCGCCACTTTTCTCTATGACAACGCCGATGTACCTCCCAGAAATGGTTTCCTATGATATCGCGGTAATTGCAAAATTAATGTTATGGGACACAATGTTTGATAAATCAAGACATCGTTTATAAATACTAAATCAAGGTGAATATCTGGCAAACTTATACCATAAAGAAAATCTTGATAATTTATCACATTTAATAAAGTAAAGTTTCTTTGAAATAACAAATGTAACGAAGTTGAGTCAATTTGATGTAACGTTATGTTGGTTAATATGTTTTCATAGCTTAATTTTTCCATCAACTTTGTCGGTCTAGAAAGTAACTAAAAATAGCACCAAAAATCCCAAATCGGGTTGAAATGAAACGTAAACAAACGGACGACATTTCTAAAGAAATAGCAGACGAATTATGACAACTATGGTTTAATTATTGGACATTTCACAAAGCATGGTATCTGGGTAAAATAAAAATGTCCGCTATTTCTAAGGAAAAGAAAAAAATGCGTGTACTTACAAAAATTCAAGACATTTGGACAGAATGACCAGACGTTCCGATAAATGTGACTGTTGTGTTTATGAATATATAAATAGAAAAACCGGCGGGTGGCACTGCAGTGCATAGGAACAGACAAAATAAATACCGCGGTATCATAGAACCCGCGGTACCATAGGAAGGGAGTATATGTGATAGGACTACACAAGTCAAATGATGTATTGTTTCATAAAATGTTGTCATCTTCCAATCAATGTAATCAATCCATAATCATTGTATTAAATTCTTTGTTAATTGTTCTGCCCGAAAGGGCTCCTTAATTGGAAATAAAATATGTGTATTGTATTGTTGTGTTCCAGAGATAAATTCGTATAAAATGCATTGCACAAACACGCAACAATGTTATTCTTAACTGTTTTCAGCAAAATGTCGTTAATGGCATATAAAATGAAGTAAATTTAACAAAATTTTACCAATTCAAATTTCACGTCTGCTTCTGCCAAGTTCTGGTTAATGGAAATTTGAAAAAGGAAGCATTAATCGATAATTGCGAGACGTCAGACGTGTGCAAATGTGATTTTGGTCACGTAGGCCATGCCTTAAGGTAGATGGTGTGTCTAATTTATTATCCATATTTTTTTTTTTTATGTAAGCTTCCTTGTAATATGCCCTTCCAAATAAAAAAGATAAAAAATGAGGATCACCGGCATTCCAAGATCAAAATTTTAATTTGAAAATTGAAGGAAAAATGGCATTTTGGGGCAAAATTTACAATAGTAACTACTCGGCCATTCTCGTTACCCTGCAAATAACCTCGTACGTACATAGTATAAATTCTTATTAAATTGTTTGCCGGAAGTTAAGTTAAGTTAAGCGCACAAAAATATAGTCCACGAAAATCCAATATGGAAGACATACTAAGTAAAATCTAATCATGCAAAACTAATTAAAACTTTAATTGAAATATAGAAAATTGTTTAAAATATAACTTTAATATGAAACCGGCACGGCCATGAATGCTCACGCATCTGAAAATTATCTGGCAATTTCACGCTCATCCAGTGCATCAAAAAGTGTCGAGATTATTTGGGCCGAGATATATTGGGGACGACTTTTTTTTAGGGCCGAATCTAGTCTCATTCAATCGCAATCGTAACTACTCGGCCATTCTCGCTACCCTGCAAATAACCTCGTACGTACATAGTATAAATTCTTCTTAAATTGTTTGCCGGAAACTAAGTTAAGTTAAGCCGCACAAAAAGACAGTCCACGAAAATCCATTAAGGAAGACATACTAAGTAAAATCTAATCATGCAAAACTAATTAAAACTTTAATTGAAATATAGAAAATTGCTTAAAATATAACTTTATCAAACTTTCATGTAACTGACATGTGAAAAGTAGTGCGATTTATACGCCTAATGCATACGAGGTTATTTGCAGGGTAGCGAGAATGGTCGAGTAGTTACGATTGATTCAATCGAGCTGTCGTTCCTTTATTGGAGTTATCATTCCTTACGAAATCTCAAAAGTTAACTTCCGCGTAGAAACACAAATTCTTGTCAGTATGTCAGAAGAGATTTAATCAATTAAAAAATATCAATATAAGTAAAACAAGCTAACAAAATGACTTTCATTACACACATGTTCCGGGTTTCAGTGGTATCTGACGTACGAGAGAGGGTACGAGACTTCAGGATCACCTTTGCGCTTTATGTTAAGAAGATCTTCATTAGTTGAGTGTGTTAGTGTGTTACACGGAAACCGGTGTTTACAAACCGTCAATTTTTTTTTCTTCAATAATATGTTCAGCCATGTTTGTTAAAAAATCCTAAGTACACATTTTATACCATAAAGAGCTCGATTAAGCTCGCATATCAAACTTTCATGTAACTGACATGTGAAAAGAAGTGCGATTTATACGCCTAATGCATACGAGGTTATTTGCAGGGTAGCGAGAATGGCCGAGTAGTTACGATTGGCAACATTTATAGACAATGAAGGAAAAAACGTTATTGGATGCATTTATCTGATGAACATATCAATTTCTAATCCATAGAATTTTCTGATTTTTTGTAATTGAATAGTTCAAATGTTTATTAAAAAGATAAAATTCAAAAATTGGTG
Source organism: Bathymodiolus septemdierum (assembly GCA_963383655.1). Taxonomy (NCBI): domain Eukaryota; kingdom Metazoa; phylum Mollusca; class Bivalvia; order Mytilida; family Modiolidae; genus Bathymodiolus; species Bathymodiolus septemdierum. The sequence goes on along the minus strand of OY726531.1, from coordinate 22,311,778 downwards.
GGCCACATTCCAAATAAAAAAGATATAAGTAAAATTATACAAGAAAATAGACAAAAAAGGGAGTTAACTCTGTGTTCAATCTGAATGGATTTTCAAATTTACTGTCGGGCCATAACTTTTTTGTCTCTTCAGATAGGTGAATGATATTTGGTATGTAGGTGTATATTCATGAGAGGGTGTGTCATGTACCAACATGACCACATTTTGTCTTTGGCCTTTTAACTTTAGGTCAAATAATTGATATTTTTTTTAAGTGTTATAGTGTCCGAGTCATAACCTTTTTGTCTTTTACGTTGGATTAATGATATTTGGTATGTATGTGTATCATGTATAATCATGAGACGGTGTGTCGTGTTCCATCGTGACCTTAGTTTGACCTTTGACTTTAAGATCAAATAATTGATATTTTTTAGGTGTGTTTGTGTCTGGGCAATAAGTTTTTGCCTTTTTAGATAGGTTAATGATATTTGGTTTGTGATTGTTTTATGATGAGACAGTGTCTCACGTGCCATCATGATCACAGTTTGACCTTGACCTTTGATCTCGAGGTCAAATATTTTACTTGAGAGTTTTATGAATGGGAGACATGGGTTTTAATCCTCTGAAACAATTCTAGTTTTCTTTGAAAATTATGGCCGGATTTTGAGAATTAATTCTTGTTTTTAATGAAATAACTAGCTTATGATGAGCAGAAAATTTCAGATTTGAAAAAAAAAAGAATGTGAAGCTGGTGAGGATTAGACTATTTTTGTCATAAGAAACAATTATCTGCAACTTTTTGGTCTGGGGGACTCACCTTTTTTGGGGGGACACAGATTTTGAGAATCAAGTCTTGTTTATGCAATAATTTATGAAAACATTATTTGGTTGAATTTTTATTTTATGTGTGTACATTTGAAACTTATTTTTACCTTATTGGAATATGAAATAAATGCCTGAAACCATTGGGTTTTTTTCAAAAGCATTTGAATAAAAAAAATGCACCTATGTACTTAGTTCTAATAATAAAACCCTAAATGCTCGCTTACTCGCAAGGGTTAAAACGGGATGCCATTACACGTAATGGAGCAGCCGCCGAGATTTTTTGTGCTCGCTTACAGAGCTTCTGACGCCTGCATTTATCAATAATAAGACATAACCTTTCCTTTTGTCCATTATTATAACAAGTCTTTATCACCTACCAGTATTTTAGAATGTAATTCCCACAAAATAAAAATCTTCTCTCTGAACATTTTGAATTTCGTCATTTCCGGCCTCACTATTTGGATGTCGATATCATATTTGGCGATTTAGGCGTGAATGTTTACATCAGCGTGTAGTAAGAAATACCATATTTAGAAAAGCTCTGCCTTCCGTAGTTTCCGGTTATGGAAAACGATCGATAAATTTGAACAAGGTTGTTGCTACCTTTGAAAAGCATATATTTCTCAGCCAAACCGATTTAACAAGAACTGGGATCATCAGTAATAGTTATAATGAAATGTTTGAAGCGTAAATAGTGAGTTTTTATGTTTCAACTTCAAATTTTTGTTTGCTCCATTGTGACGAATGGGACCGCGTTGTAGCTCTGCCGAGACACAAGTTTGTCACAGGAGCTACATTATTGCAGCTACTATATACTGTACAAGCTAATTCCTATAAAACTATGCTGTGCTCAAGGATTGTAATGAAATTGTGCATATAAACGGTTAGTGGGGGTCTAGGTGGCCCAGCAGTCTAAGTTGCTAGTTTAAATACGACTACTGTTGACCTAGCTGCAATAATGTAGCTCCTGTGACACGACCGACCTACATTTGTACACGGTGTAGTAGCGCTATTTGAGCGTTCGGCGGATGAGTTGTTTATTGTACGTGTCGTACAGATAAACGGCAGATTTTCTACTTGTTTTCACCTAAAATTTGCAATATACTTTCTAATTAAAGCTGAAATTATAGATAATTGATATCGGAATCTAACAAGCCATGTAAAAACTTTCAGTAGTTCTTCAAAAAGTCATCATAGTATAGCACCTCTTTTGTCGAAAATTGTGTGACGAAACATTTGTGGCTCAGAGTCATCCCAGTTTGCATCTGTTTGTCTTCAAACTTGTAAATACGACCCAGCGTATCATACTCTACAAAAATTTGTATTTTTTTTTCGTTTGAAGAGCAGTATTTAGCTTGAGCGAAATCCTCCAGAAACTTTACATATGAAACTACATACTGCAAGGTGCTACGACACTGGTACAACATTCACCTGTAATCGTATGCCGTATCATATAAAAATTGTCTCATAGCTAGCATGTTTGCTCATTTGACGACAAAATTGCACACTTTTTGTAGAGTATGATACACTGGGTCGCCAATACTCAATATCTGCATTTATGAAACAAGACAATATTACAGAAATGCATATTTACGTGAAATATGAAATTGTTTCTTTCATGCGCAGGCAATTTTCCAGTCTCAAAGTTATATATAAATTGGTCAAAATCGAAAAAACAAACGAACAAACAAAAATAGGGATTTGCACAAAGACTGTGTCTGTGTGTCATTTTGATGATGGCTTATGCCATACATAGTAATGTAAGAAATTTGGAACTTTTCTTCATTTATGAAAAAGTAGGTATTTCAAAATGAAAAAAAACGGATATGGGTAAATTTAAGTCAAGGACCTAGTAATAGACCACACAATCCAACAAAGCCTCTCCGAGGAAGATAGACGCGAATTTCTAAAACTCGGTGTTAACTTGTAAATCTCCAATTTACAACATTTGTAATCACTTTCAGACTTTTCTTTGTTTGTTTTCGACATTAACAAGAAAATATCTTGATCTTTATTTGAGGTTTTCTTTATATAAACAGTGATAAAAGCTGTTGAGTCGAAAGTTTCTTCCAGTAAGGCAGAATGTATCTCTCCGAAATGTTCATGGCCAAATTACGACTTTGTAAGCCATTAATACATTTCCTTGGTCTTGATTTCGATCCTTTCTCTGGTCGAAACTTTTAATCGAGTAACACGACGGGTGCCACATGTGGAGCAGGAACTGCTTATCCTTCCGGAACATCCTAGTTTTTGGGCAATTAAGAAACTTTGTAGTTTCTCATGGACTTTTCCTGAAAATTCAAGGCGGCCAGGCGGTTTTTATTTTTATACGATGTTCATGATACCTGAAGTTTTTGTAAATTTTGTGATGAAACATTTGCTGAAGATGTTTTGACAAAGGCGATCAAAATAAATAAAAACTGTTAATTCATTGATCTTAAAACGTCGAAAAATTTGAGGCGGAAGGCAATTTTGGGGCGGGATGAGAAACTAAAGTATTTTGATGGGTCTTAATTGGGTTGCTCATATTTTTTTCTTCAGTTTTCAGTGCATTTGGATTGTGTGCATGGCGTATGGTTCTTTTGGGAGTGATATTGACTACCTTTCCTCTTGAATTATCGGTATATATCTGTGTTGGCATTATAGAGCAAAGCATGTAGGAAATGATAATGATCCGTATTTTCTAGTCTTGATATTATAAAAGAATCGCAGCCACATGAGCTTGCCTTTAGGATATACACAACTTTATTTAAAAATACCAAAATGGAGGATATATCAATGGAAGAAATTCTGCAAATCTAGAATTATTGATAGATACAACGTCATCAATATACCTTTGTGAATTGTTTCTTTTAAGCGGATTTTTAATTTGTCATGCGGTAGGGTGGTATATAGAGTTGAAAAATCAAAAGTTTTGATGGAGGATACCTGAGAGAAAGATCTTGATTTAAGGTTATCCAAAAGATCTTTAGTGTTTTTCAAAATCCACATGTGATTTATGCCACTACGCGAGTAAACAGCTTCACAATATTTCTGTTGTCCTCTTTTACTGCAGACAGAATCTTTGTCAGATGAATAGACAATTCTTTCGTCGAACAAGTTGATGATCCCGCTATGTACTTTTCTTTGCATGGTGTCTTATGGAGTTTAGGTATCCAATATAAATAGGGTAAATCCTCAGACTCTTTACCAGAGGGAATGTTTAAAGAGGTCATGAATGATCTGTGGTTAGCTAGGATTTCATCTTTGTCGAACGAAGTAGGTTTGTATGTGGTATTACTAGAGGTGTTGTTGTTTATGCCTAATTCCTTGATTAGGCATTCGAAGTAATATGATTTACATACAAACACGATATTGTTGGAAGCCTTGTCCGCAGGAACGATAACATATGTGTCACGAAGAGAGGAAAGACACTTAACAGCTTCTTGGTCTTTAAATACAGACTTAGGTCGACTATTAACACAATTTTTGAGTTTGTGAATCCGACCTTGTACTAGAGACATAATTGTTCTAACCTAGTCTGACAAGGACTCTAACTCAGGATCTTGGTCTACTTCTCTCTTTATCCACCTTCTGGCATTATCTTCAACAGCATCCATAATTATCTTGAAATTATGTTTCCAATTGATGTGTTGAGGTTCTCTGAATTTAGGACCATGAGAAATCACCTTTCGGAGACTCTCATGTTGAATGATATTTAGATCACCAGTGATTACATGTCCAGATGGGTTGTATTGAAAAGGAGAGTGGGAGCAGTCACAAGTCAGAGGGTTCTTAAGGTACTCTTCTATGTTAATATCTTGCAATGCTTCTTTGTAGTTGAAAATTTTACGGCCAATGCTGTTAGTGTAGCTATAGGAGACAATGGGAACAGATTGGTTTTTGAAATGTGGTGGAATTTCTTTTACGACCTCTTTTCTATTAAGAATGTTGCTGATGTTAATAGCATCGATTCCTTTGTTAGCAAACGGAATATGGAGGAGTTTTCTGTTGTTATCATGAAGAGATTCAGATCGAACTGGTTTGAAAAGACGAAAGGACAACACAAAAACAAAAAACAATGGAGCTTTTGGTTTTATTAGAATTATCGGCTCCAGAAAAAGATTGTTCTTTTGTGAATATTCCTGATAGAAGTCTTTCAGACATTGCAAGATTACTGCAGACGATGGGTTTTTTTTCTAAAAAATATTCTGATTCTCAATGTTGCTGAAATATTATTCTGATTTTGGTGGAGGAAAAAAAATAACCTGATTCAGAGTTTTTGTCATATAACCTAAAGTTAAATTCCGGAAAAACTTTTGCGCTTTGCGCGACAAAAAAAAACCAATTCTAACTCTCGTGTTGTCCAAAAAAAAAGTCTGAACGAAAAAAAACCCCATTGCTTGCGAATAGTTTCAGGTTTCTTTTTATTAAATAATGATGACAGTTTTAATGCGCTTGTTCTGTTGAAAAAGTATTTTTGTTTAATTATAATTTTTCATTCAGTTACAAAATTTGGACACTGTAATACATAATGAAATTCGTCACCAATCTCACAAGATTGACATAGCTGACACAGTTTATTGTGTCTTTCTACATTTGTCCAGCGCACTACTTCAATCGGTAATCTATGATTAGATATCCTAAATCTACAAAAAGTAAATCTATTTTTGTCATTTAACACGTCTAAATATTTTTCAAATCTAAAATTCGATTTGAATAATCTATAGCTCAATGCTTTTGGAGATATTTGCAAAGTGGAATGCCAATTTTGTTTGAACTGGTCGGTTAATCTCAGTTTAGTGCTTTCAATTAGCCATTTATGCCTTATAAAATTTTGAGTATGCCAAACGTTTGAATAACCACAGTCGTCAAGTATTGATTTAACAAAATTAATCCATGAAAAAGTATTATTTCCGTGAGTTTTCAAATACAATAATCTATAGAACAGAGATGATAATTTTGATTGCTATCCGTCAATTAATTTCGGCCAGAATGACAAAAATTTCAACTTAACTGTTACATATGTATATTCAGAGGGTATCTACCAATTTCGCCATATATATATATTGGTGTTGAAGTTTTCTACGGAAGCGTATTAGGGCTACATTGACACTTTTTTATTTTTTATTTTTCACACTTTAATCTGTAAAATTCACACTTTAATCTGTAAAACTTACACTTTAATCTGTAAAATTTACACTTTAATCTGTAAAATTCACACTTTAATCTGTAAATTTTACACTTTAATCTGTAATATTTACACTTTAATCTGTAAAATTTACACTTTAATCTGTAAAATTCACACTTTAATCTGTAAATCTTGGATTGGACTCGGACCTGCCGGACATAATTTTGAAAGGGTACCACCTAAGGACCATTGTGATCAAGTTTGGTTTTAATTGGCCCAGTAGTTTCAGAGGAGAAGATCTTTGAATGAAAAGTTTACGACGGACGGACGGACGACGGACGCAAAGTGATGGCAAAATATCACCCAGGCTACAGCCAGGTGAGCTGATAAGAGTGTCAAGCTCAAATTTGTCAGATTGCTTGTATGTTGAAATTCATCTACCTCACGCAACGAAGTTGCGGAGGGTATAATGTTTTTGACCAGTCCGAGAGTCCGTCGGTAATGTTTTTGTGAGCGATTCTCCTCTAAAACTATTGAACGGAATTTCTTGAAACATGGTAGTTTTTAAAGACATGATATGAAGATATGCATATCGACAGGAAATTTTGATCCGGTTATTTTTCTAGGAGTTATGCCCCTTTGAACTTAGAAAATTCGAAATATATACTACTGAAACAGTTTGTGATCGCTTCTTCTCTGAAACTACTGAACGGAATTTCTTGAAACTTGGTAGCTATTATGGACATAATATGCAGATGTGCATAGCGATAGGAAATTCTTATCCGATTATTTTCCTAGGAGTTATGCCCCTTTTAACTCAGAAAATTCAAAATATTTACTACTCAGTTTGTGAGCACTACTTCTGAAACTACTGAACAGAATCTCATGGAACTTGGTAGTTATTATGGACATAATATGCAAACTAGTCATTTGTCTTTTGTCGCATTTTATTCATATTTGGTGTCTTGATTGGCCATGATCTGAGCATACGCATATTATACCGATTTCAGCGATGGTTGATTTTTGCAAGAGTTATAGCCCTTTTCATGTTTGTTTAACCATACGTCCGTTCGCACATCTTGTGTACGCAACTAGTCATTTGTCTTTTGTCGCATTTTATTCATATTTGGTATTTTGATTGGCCATGATCTGAACATGCGCATATTATATCGATTTCACGGATGGTTGATATTTGCGAGAGTTATAGCCCTTTTCATGTTTCCTTACGAGCTGCTGTTATAAATTATTTCCTTCATTAGCTATGTATAATATTTATATCTAATAATCTGTAATACATCAAATTTCATCATTCCAAACGTTTACTAGCCAACTACCCTGGGAGGATACACTCTTGATTCCAACACTCTTTACACTCCTTTATGCCTCTCCACCACGTTAAGTCCCACTATAATCTAATACTTTACTTTTCAATATCAAGCCAGGTGAGCGATTCAGGCTCCAAGGAGCCTCTTGTTAGAATTCAAGATCTTATAAAATGAAGTTAGCTAAGTTGTTATAACACGTTATTATAACAAGTTGTTATAACAAGATATTAAGTTGTTATAACACGTTATTATAACAAGTTGTTATAACAAGATATTAAGTTGCTTAGCCAAGTTATAATAACACGTTATTATAACAAGTTGTTATAACAAGATATTAAGTTGCTTAGCCAAGTTATAATAACAAGTTAGCTAAGTTGTTATAACACGTTATTATAACAAGTTGTTATAACAAGATATTAAGTTGCTTAGCCAAGTTATAACAAGTTAGCTAAGTTGTTATAACACGTTATTATAACAAGTTGTTATAACAAGATATTAAGTTGCTTAGCCAAGTTATAATAACAAGTTAGCTAAGTTGTTATAACACGTTATTATAACAAGTTGTTATAACAAGATATTAAGTTGCTTAGCCAAGTTATAACAAGTTAGCTAAGTTGTTATAATAAGTTAGCTAAGTTGTCATAACAAGTTAGCTAAGTTGTTATAACAAGTTAGTTAAGTTGTTATAACAAGTTAAAAATAAAACTACCTATGGTACTAACATGCTTCCGTACGTAGCATTGTAACTGCACGGTCATATCATGGTGTTATGCATATGATACACAAAAGGATGACTTGCTCAAGGTTGTGAGTCATAATAACTGAGATGTTAACAAGAGGCTCCTGGGAGCCTGAATCGCTAACCTGGATGTATATGAATATTAGTGGAACAGCAACAAACAAAATTGTAGAAATTTTATGAAATAAGAGTTTTCCCACATGGTTTGAATGACAACTTTGAATGACCACAGCTGCAACAGGATCCTTCTGAGCAGCTCTAAAAGTTGACAGCTTGGAGAAGCCATTGTTGTTAACAATCCTATACAGTTTCAAAGCATTGGGGCCAAGTTTCAGATAAGTTAAATTTTGAAAATTGGCCAATCAGAAGCTAAGATTGACTCTGGTGGCCATCTTGTTCCATCAAATAGAACCAAAAATGGATCGTTTGTAGAGGTCCTCCGTACACCATTCCTGCCAAGTTTGTGCCCCGTTTTACTAAAGGTCGTAAGTTCTAAGTTCGGTTGTAACTCCTTATCATTCTATACAAATTACGACCGATCATAAGTCGTAAGTCCTTTAGTAAAACAGGCCTCAGGTTACCATTTTACAGATTAAAGTGTACATTTAACAGATTATGGTGTGAAGTTTACAGATTAAAGTGTAAGTTTTACAGATTAAAGTGTAAATTTTACAGATTAAAGTGTAAAATTTACATATTAAAGTGTGAATTTTACAGATTAAAGTGTAAATTTTACAGATTAAAGTGTAAATTTTACAGATTAAAGTGTAAAATTTACAGATTAAAGTGTGAATTTTACAGATTAAAGTGTGAAAAATAGAAAATAAAAAAGTGTCAATGTGGCCGTAATACGCTTCCGTAATTTTCAGGTTAAGCAACGGTTTACAAAATTTTACATGTACTTTTTCTAATATGTCAATAATTTCGGCATCTGTTAGAAGGTGGAGTGGAGTCTTGGAGACTCCAAATTGGAGTGGAGTCTTGGAGACTCCAAATTGGAGTCGAATCTTGATTGAACATATGAATAGTGGTGTATTTCAATATCCAGTGGGTACCATTGTGCCCAGCTGTACCTGAAGTAGCTCAGTCCCATGTTGTTACGGCATGTGCTAAAAGGTTGAGTGGAGTGGAGTGGAGTCATGGAGTGAAGCTATGGAGTGAAAGTTTGAAATCGTAGAGTGGAGTGAAATTTTGGAGTCATTCCCAGACCAAGTTTTAATCACATTTTAGAATATAATAAATGATTAAAGAAAAAATATGGTTGAAAATAATAGGTATTTAAAGACAAAAAGACAATGAAGCTATTTGAATTATTAATCCCGTAACTTCACATAATCATTTGTAGGTCGGCATAATTACTTACGTTTATATTTAAATGTTTACATGGGAACATTCATTAATATATCGGAGAAGGAGAAAAAAATAAATATTTTCTTTGTCCATCATCAACGGTACACGTAGAACAAATTGGTTCCTTCATTAAACATTGTACTCGATACATCATTAATATGATAGAGTGTGTGAGTGACTTGCGACAGTTTCCTCCACCAATAAAACTGACCACCACGATATAACTGAAATATTGTTGAACGTGTCATTAAACACCATAGCCCTAACACCTTAGGAACAAGACCGTATATTTTGTTTCTCTCACTAAAATAATTCTATCCTAATCATTCTTTGGTTAATTTGCTCAAAAGACATTTATATTAGTTGACTTTCCGGTCATTTTGCAGTGCGTGTGCATGTGGCTGATAAATATAATATATTGTTATGCACGGTTTTTCTACAGTGATTTTTATACAAAATTGATGTCCATATTTTGCATTTTTTCAATGTACACAATCGTCGTCAGTGTTTACAAAAGGTCAAACAAAGCTTACTAAGAAATATCGCTTGACGTCCGAGACTTCAGTATTTGAGAAACAAAGAACGGGACTCTGATTGGAAGACATATTGAGGTTTGGTTATTTCGCTTTTTCACCAATTAGCGAATAATTAAATGAATGGGTATAGTTTTCGTACTTCAAATGGGTTCAAAATTTTACCTTAAGTAACAACATGGGACTGATCTACTTCAGGTACAGCTGGGCACAATGGTATCCACTGGAGATTGAAATACACCCCTATTCATATGTTCAATCAAGACTCGACTCCAATTTGGAGTCTCCAAGACTCCATTCCAATTTGGAGTCTGCAAGACTCCACTCCACTCCACGACTCCACTCCACCTTTTAGCACATGCCAATAATTTCGCATCCCCATATCTCTGATCCATAGGTTAGCATAGGTATAATTATTTTATCAAACAAATCCAACACACTTACAGATTCTTTGAAACATTGTACCCAAGTATATGAATACACCTACTATTTCTAATTCCATATTATTCATTTTAAAATTTAAATTTATCGGTAACCTCCCCTTTGAAAAAACCATGACTTTGGATTTGTTTGTGTTTACTTTTAAGTTCCATTTCTCACAATATTCGTAAAAATAATTCAATTCTGAGTGCAATTCTGCAACAGACTCTGCCAAAAGTACAGTATCGTTGGCATAAAGAATGGTAAATAATTTCACATCAATTTGTAAATCGTTTTCAAAGTCTTCGGAAATGCTTTTCAACCCCTTGCGCATTTTTACTAGTCAAAAAGGTATCCAAATCGATTAGATATAGTGCGAACAGAAACGAATGTCTAACACCGTTTAAACATGGGAAGAAATTTGAAACATAGTCATTATAAACAATTCTTGATTTTATATTATTATACGGGTTTAAAATTACATTGTACATTTTACCCTTTATATTACACAAGTAACTTGTACCACAAGCCATCACGCCACACAGTATTGAAAGCCTTTTCGAACATAATGCACAGAAAAGTTAAAAGAGGCCATGTACAAAGGGCACAGCGTGTTTTTTCTTTTACATTTCCCACTATTCCGTCACGGAAATTAATCCTTTCCATGATGGCTCCGTCGCGGAAAACACGACGGAACAGGTAAACTGATATTTTTCATCCGCGCCGGTATCATCGTGGAAAGGATTAACTTTTATTATACATGTGTTTTCAGGGTTATATTTTTGACCTTTTCTGTATACAGGAGAGACATGGGCAGTTCTCCAGTCTGATGGAACAATACCAGTTGTGACTGACTTGTTAAATAATATGGTAAGAATTGGTGCTATTTCCACAGAGAGTTCTTCTAAGAGAGCAGTATATGGGGACAGCTCAAGCCATATTTGCGGAGATGGAGCGAGGTAGAGCAACCGGAAGTCACGTGACAAGAAATCACGTGATCGGAAGTGACGCGTCTCGTGGTCAGTCACATGACCGGAAGAGCTACGCAATATCCGGCCTAGTGGGGCCCCGGAAGTGACGTTAGTCACGTGACCGACCATAGCCGGAAGTGACGTGCCCAGAAGCGGCCCTGTCCGGAAGGGGTCCGGAAGTATGTTCTGTGCATGCCCGGGTTTTCCCCGTCCTTTTTACTTACTAGTGTAGTAGTACAAGTACCATGGCTACCGAAGGTCGCCCGAAGGGGTGGAAGGGTGTACGCATGCGCAACCAGAAATTGCGCAAAAGCTGCCCTAGTGGGGCCTTTTGCCCTGAAGTGAGGGTTTCCCGCGCTTTTTTCTAGTACAGAAGATTGGGGGTGATCTCTACGACGTGCGCGTCATATATTTATCATGGTTGCTGGAACTAGCCATCCGCGTCCTATATTTAGCATGGTTACCGGAACTAGCCCTGGTTATCTACCCCTTTCCCGCCATTTTATTTTCATATAATATATATATATATATGTTGTGTAGTACTCCAAGTATTTCTACTAAATAACCAATATTTTTTCTAATTTTCGTGTTTATTCAACATCTTAATCATTATTTTGAGGACAGGGAGGAGGAGGAGGAGGAGGAGGAGAGAGGGAGGTAGGGCAGAGGAGGAGGAGGAGGAGGTTTCTTTGGGTGTAATTATGACTAACACAGAAATGAAGTTTCATATTTTATTGTTCACATTAAGTTCAAGCTCTGTTTCTCAGTCTCTTTTATTTAATCTTTTCCAGTCACTTTATTGTTCATTGTCCTCAGTTCTGGCTCTTTATCTTCAAATAAAGGTATGGTCTTTTTCAGTTCTTTCCATTCGTTAAGACTCGGGGTCATTCCTCGCTTCATAGGATGCAATGCCCATTCTCCATTAAGCACAAAGTTCTTTCTGATGTGAATTGTCAGTTGAAGGGCTTTGATGATGACGTAGACGTCTTCATCCAGGTCATATCTCCAGTCCACGGTGTGTGACATGTATTTATTAATGAATCACTTATATAACCCTTACATGTCCAAAGAGCATATTTTTTGGCTTTTCAAACCACCCCTCGAGTGCCAACAGTCTATTTATAGGCTTTGCATAAAGCGTCATTCATCGATGACGTCACAGTAAACACGACGTCATAAGTTCAATGATAGTGCCGTTCTGTAATATATATCAAACTCATTGTGATAATACATTTTTTTGTTTTTACTTTGGTATTTTTGGAATAAATATTTCATAATATGTCACTTAATTTTAACTAATATCAACTGCATAACATTATCTTCAACATTGTCGTGGCTAATTAATTATATTAGTTGATTAAATATCATTTAAGCATTCGTATAACAAAACAAAGAAATCTAACCATCGTATTTTAACGTGGACATCTTTAGCACGACTCTTATTTGCTCCATAGCAAAGGCTTGTCCGCCTCTCTTCATAAATTCCTTGAAGTCATTTAACGGTCGTTTTAAGGGCCATACAAATATTTCAACTAGAAATTTTAAATGAGTGTATAGCAATTAAATATCGGGCATTGAACATTTTTTAATGTGGCTTAGGTCAGATGGTTATCTCGGGTTTCCTTCACTGATGAACTCTTTAAAATAATTATACAAGATAATGGTTTTTATTGATTTGCACGTTTTCCTTTAAATTTAAAGAAAGTAGCCTGTCTTACAAGATGTGGTATCACCACACTGTGTTGATAACAGAAGGGCGTGACTTTGCACTGTGACAAAGACAAGCTAACACCGACTTTGGTAGGAACTTTGTCGTTTTCCCAAAATCTCAGTAACTGTAAATTTATCTGTTTATCTTCCTTCATATTCTGTATCATTTTAATGTAAAACAAACATATTTACCATTCTAATTGAAGCATTTCTTCAGTGTCAGACAGCAGTGTTGACTGGATGTTGTTTGTTATTATTTAATACATTTTCTATTGTCATTACATTCCAATTGTTATTTTGCTGTAAATCTGTAGTTATTTTATTCAAATTTATTTCAGAATTCATTTTTTCTTAAAGAAAATAAAAGGTTTTGTGATCTAATATTATTATTAATACATTTACCAATGGAAAAGTGTTTTTTTCCTGTAAATTCAAAATTCGTGAATATTTTTTCAATTTATATTTAAATGAAAATTTCAAAGTTTTTTCTTGTAACCTTAAATTAATATTTCATTTATCATTTCCTCGTCATTTTTCTTGATGAATGATTAACAAAATCAATATTTGAAGAATTAGCTTTTATTTAAGAAATGAAAGATAAGTAACACGGAAACTGAATAGATTTTCTCCATTTTAATTTTATGTTGTTCAATGTTGTTTTTAATTCACACAGAGAATTTGGAACTATAATGTATTTATTGATATTATTTTTCAAATTATTTTTAAATTAAATTATTCTTTTTAAAGGAGAATTAGATTTTTTTACTTGACATAATAGATCTGATTTTAGTCTGTGACAATCTGTCAGTGCTGTGATATATATTTGTCCATTCCTTACTTTTATTTATTTATTTTTATATTCAATGTAGATTCAGTTCAATTAGTTGTTAAATTTCATTGTCATTTTTCTTGCTTATTTTTAAATTTTCTTTTCTATTTTTAAATGTTCTTCTTTATTTTTAAATTAAATTGGAGAATAATTTTTTCACTATGCAAAGAAAACAATTTTTTTTTGTTTCCTTACTCGCTCACTTACACAACTCACTCAATGATATTCCCAACATAATTAAGTTTTAAAATTCTCTTGTGATTTAAATTTATTTCAAAGAATACCCATTGCTCTAAAATATATTGTGTTCTCCAGCTATTTGAAAATGGTATTGGGCAAGGTTTTCCAGTTATCAGAAACAAGCATTAACAGTTATGATATCTCCTTTATGTACAAACTGCCATGATATAACTGTCATATTGTTGAATGTGGCATTAAACACCATATATCTAACCTTTTATTTACAAAGGCATACCTACCTACCTATTTATCTACATTTTTATCAGAATTATAGATTTTATTCAATTTTTGCTAGTTATTTTCCTATCTTGACGAGTTTCAAATTTCCACAATCAAATTTATTTTACATAACAGCCTGATACAGTGTTCTATTTTTTAGAGCAGTAAGAAAACTTACTTCCTGAACAGGGTTTTAGTATATATTTACCTACCAAAGGCAAGCAAATATCTGTATATAAGTTTAGATATATCTATTTTCCAAACAAGAGCAGGTACCTCTCTGTATATAAGTGTAACAATCGATTTCCAAATATCCTTTTCTTGATACGTATTATATAGTATTTCTCTTTCTGCACATGTATATGTCCAGATACAGAGTGATGACCCCCTTTATCCTCCACATAGGAGCTATGTCTCCGACTACAGTGTTATTCCTCCACACACAGGGTTATGTCCCCTCCTGCAGTGTTATCCCCACCTAAATAGTTATGTCCACTATTGCAGTGTTAAACCTCCACACACAGGGTTATTTCCCCTACTGCAGTGTTAAACCTCCACATAAAGAGTTATCCTTGCACATACAGAGATGTAATTTATTCCCCACATAAAGAATTATGTCCCCTATTACAGTTATTCCCTTCAGATAGAGTTATTCCTCCTTACTGTAGGGCATAATATAAACTTTAACTAGAGGTGTCGCTCACCTTTCATTCTGCTTTGAGGAAATTTTTATGCAGAACCTCCCATAGGTGCTTCCCACCTAATATCGGTTCATTTTAGCAAAGCCGTTTCAGATAAGAAGATTTTTAGAAATTGACCAATCTAAAACAGGAATTACCTGTGAGCCATGTTTGTAAATGGATCAAAACGAAATGAGTAGTCTCTATAGAGGATCTTCCATAGATACTTCTTACCAAGTTTCACTAGTATCATTTGGCCAAGCGGCTTCAGAGGAAAACCTGTTTTAGAAATTGACCAATAAGAAACAAGACTTGCCTGTGGCAGCCATATTTGTTAATTGATAGGGACGAAATGAGTAATCTTTATAGAGTACCTCCATAGATGCATTCTACCAAGTTTCGGTTCATTTGACCAAGCGCTTTCAGAGAAGATTTTTCAAAATAGGCCAATCAGAAACAAGAATTACCTGTGGCGGCCATGTTTGTTAACGGATCGGAACAAAATAAGCAATCGCAACAGAGGACTTTCCATAGATGCTTCCTACCAAGATTCGGTCCATTTGGCCAAACGGTTTCAGAGGAGAATAATTTTTAAAATCAGCCAATCAGAAGCAAGAATCGCCTGTGGCGGCCATGTTTGTTAGTGTATCGGGACGGAATGAGCAATCTTGATAGAGGACCTTCCATAGATGCTTCCTACCAAGTTTCAGTTCATTTGGCCAAACGGTTACAGAAGAGAAGAATTTTTAAAATCAGCCAATCACAAACAAGAGTCACCTATGGCGGCCATGTTTGTTAACGGATCGAGACGAAATTAACAATGAGGGCCTTCCATAGATGATTCCTACCAAGTTTCAGTTCATTTGGCTGAGGGGTTTTAGAGGCATATTTATCTGTAATTCAATTCATTGCTAAAGTAACTTTATTTTGCTAATATCTATATTTAAATTAGAGTTATCTCCCTTTGCACAGATTTTTTTCTTTCTTCAGAAATCATGCAATCATAAACATGAATTGCCTGTGGCGGCCATGTTTGTTAATGGATCGGGACAAAATGAGCAATCTTTATAGAGGACCTGCCATAGATGTTTCCTACTAAGTTTCATATCATTTGGCCCTGTGGTTTCAGAGGAGAAGATTTTTAAAAATAGGCCAATCAGAAACAAGAATTGCCTGTGGCGGCCATGTTTGTTGATCATGGATTGGGACGAAATTTGCAATCATAATAGAAGACCTTCCATAGATGCTTCCTACAAAGTTACAGTTCATTTGGCTGAGGGGTTTCAGAGGAGAAGATTAAAATGTGAAAAGTTAACGGACGACAGACGACGGACGCCAAGTGATGGTAAAAGCTCACATTGCCTTTGGCAAGGTGAGCTAATAAATTACATGCAGTATTAATATTGTTCTGTAAAAAAAATCATGACTAGCTTGGGTAATCAGGATGTACAGACAACAAGAAAAGATAATAAAATTATATGAAATGAAGTATCACCTTGCAGTGACTAGATTTTAAATTACAAGTTCAAGGGCCAAATCTCTTGCAACAATAATTCAAAAAGACAGAAATTTGAAGCTTATCTTAACTTAACTAGATATAGCTATAAATCAGCAAATATCGACTCAATAATACATGAATCTCAAATCACTTCCAAAAACAGTCTTGACTAGTAATTGATGTGGAATGACAGACAGATAGCAGTTGAGGAGACCAATTACAAAGCAAATAATATATTACATGTATTATATTTTTACATTTTTGTGACTGCCATTAGTGGTAGAGTTAAATGTTGGATATAGCTATATACCAAATATCAAATCAATATCTCATAGGACGTCAAAAACAAGTCAAGAAAACTAAACGTTTGAACAAAAAATACAAGTTCAGAGGCCATAGCTTAAGCTTAAGCTGTAACTCATCTAGATATAGCAACATACCCAATATCAATTCAATATCTCAAAGGACGTCAAAAAAAGTTCGGACAACTTAAGATTTTAACAAAAAATACAAGTTCAAGGGCCATATCTCAGCCAATGATCATTCGACCGTAACAAAATTCGAACTTAAACCGTAACTCATCTAGATATAGCCACATACCAAATATCAAATCAATATATCAAAGGACGTTAATAAAAAGGCCGAGCACTTAAAATTTTAACGTGACGGACGGACGGGCAGACAGACGGACGGACGGAACCTTAAACGATAGTCCCCTTCGGCTTTCGCCGGTAAGGGACTAACAAAAGAACAATCATCTCCTACCTTAACTCATTGAACACACAAAATAAGGGGAACAGTAACATAGGGCATTGGAAATTCAGCCCTTGGGTTGGACCAGGTAGTCATCACAGCATACCTCTGTGTTGCAACATCCAGATTCCTGCAACCCGACAAGAACGATAGTTGGATTTCTTCGTGAATCCATTCATCGTATTTTAACGGCCCTTTTAAGAGCCAAACAAATATTTAAAAAAAAATTAAATCAGTGTATAACGATAAACATTTTTCTAAGATAATTATCAGACATTGAAAAAAAAACATATTTAAAAAATGTAATTTCTTAATTATAATCTTCTTTTCACAAATAGCACAAGCCACAACGCTTGAAAAATTCAACGTTACTTGTTTTCCGCGTGGATGACATAATAAAAACATTTCAGTTTGCAGTATTTTTTCAAACCACAACGTTTGAAATGAAACGTTGCTTGTTTTCCGCGTATTATTTTACCGTATTTTTTTCAAACCGCAACGTTTGAAATACTTCGTTACTTGTTTTCCGCGTATCATTTTCCTGTACTTGTTCAAATCGCAACGTTTGAAATACTTCGTTACTTGTGTGATGTTATCAAACATTTTCCCGTACTTTTCCAAAAACAAATTCATTTTCGTCACAGAATCTATTTTTTACAAGTTTTATATTTTATCTATTTCTACTACAAAATGTACCAATACTACAGCATGCTATAGCTTCTAAAGGCAACCACAGTAATACAAAGTTGCCCAATGTGATGGTCTTAGCTTCTCTACAAAAGCTGAAGATTAAATATGAATTGTCTTACCAATCTACTACCAGGCTGAAATATATTGATAAATTTGACCAACTGCTGATCACCCCACAGTGAACGTCTACCGTTGATAACACTGTACGATCGTTGATACATCTCACCATTTTCTATCTGATACTATGTAGTAAAACATTTCCCATCATTTATAAAATCATCATTAAATAACTGGTGTCCAATTAAAATGTTTATAGTATTACATGTGTGGATCCTGTTTACGTGACACAGACAACAATAGCAGTGACTATATTACATAAAATACATTACAGTATAGAGGTTCCCAAAACAAACAAAAACTAATTATTGGCTTTCAAAATATAACCGGAAGTTGCATCACCGGAAATGACGTCATTGGAGGGCTAGTGACCGGAAGTGACGTCACTTTCCCGCGCTTTTTCCTTACTATAGTAGTAGTACATTTTCCCATTTTCCATATCTTTTCACTATTCAACTTACTTTTCCTCCATATTTTCCATACCATTTCACATTTCAACTTACGTTTCTTCCATATTTTCCATATCTTTTCACTATTCAACTTACTTTTCTTCCACATTTTCCATATCTTTTCACTATTCAACTTACCTTTCTTCCATATTTTTCAACTTACTTTTCTTCCAGAATTTCCATATCTTTTCACTATTCAACTTACATTTCTTCCGCATTTTCCATATCTTTTCACTATTCAACTTACTTTACTTCCATATTTTCCATATATTTTCACTATTCAACTTACTTTTCATCCATATTTCCCATATCAAAATGTACTACTATAGTAAGAAAAAAGCGCGGCGGAAAATGACGTCACTTCCGGTCATGTGAGAAAATAGGATGTATGATAATAAATATCACCTTTTACTGACACACACAACTGAAAAAAAACACATGTAGTTTTTCAATTTATTATGGGAAAATCCACACAGCGACATTCCGATTATTGAACCGTAAATAGTATGTCTTATATCTAGGACAAAATATTGACCAAGGTTATTTGTATTTTCTCTTCTTGTCATAAGATTTTATTATCTAAAGTTTAAAATATACTGACTTATGTAAGACGGAAATAATCTGAAATAGTATGTGTAACTGTTTTAAACAAAACTATTTGATTTTTATTTTTTTCATTTTCGTTTTCCATTGCGTGCAATGATTGTGAAAATTCAACATCTTGTATAAGTTGACAAAACACAATTTATCATAAATCAATGATGTTTATAATAAGTAAATTATGTTACCTTTGTGTTATTCACTTAAAACATGTTCGTACCATTCAAATGACTGATCAGTTGACTGCCGTGCACACACTTCCACCCATATCAGGTGATCGATAGTGATGACGATGTGTCGCTTATCTCCCCTGTTTGAAGGACTATTAATACAGTTTATGCTCATTAATATTCTGAACTATATATGCATCCTATAATATTGAGAAATAGTATTAATATATGTGCATTTTAAATTAAGTTTGTTTTCGAATCCCTTTTATTATGTGTATTATATCATATTGAAATTTATCTTATTGTACAATATTTTCTAATTAATAAAAAATATGCTTAAACTATTTAAGTAAAAATATCAACATTGTGCATTACCGTGTAAAAAATCCTAATTGCCAATATTTGGTTTTTAGAGGTGATTTTGTTTAACTACGTAATTAGTAGGCCTATCCCCCAAAATATATTTTAAAAAACCCAGTTTAAATAGATCAATAATCGTACATAACAATAACTTCAACACAAAAATAAATAATTTCTATTTAAGATTACTCCAACCAACCTTATGTGATAAATGTTTTCAGTGACTTACGGCAGGTCGGTAGTTTTCGTCGCGTACTGAGGTTTCTTTCCAATAAAACTGATCGTCACTATATCATTGACATATTGTTTTGAAGTGGCGTTAAACACCATAGCCTTAACCCAAAGTTTCAATGTGTTATATGCAAGAAATACGTGAGGAAAAAAACACAATGGAATTCTTCGTGACGAATGAATACTGTGACGTAACATATTTAATGTATGAACATATATTAAAATCAGAATACGATATAATATCTAACACAAACAAGAATTGATTTTGTAAGAAACTGCACATTGTCAAATTCCTATACAAAGCACGTGCTTAGAGCTTCAATGGGCAACAAGAGGGGGGGCGGGGGGGGGGGGGGGGGGGGGGGGGGGGGGGGGTGAGCACACAAATCCGGCCGGCCACAAGGCAATTTATTTTATCAGCCAGATATTAGGTTAAAAAACACACCAAAAATAACCTAATGTATGTGCCAGAAAAGGCAACTTCCTCATTCACTGAAGCTAGTAAAACAATAACGGTACTCAGAGTGTTGTCAAAATCTAATTGATGATTATCTAGATGACTTGAACAGTAATTCATCTACTGAGCTTCAACAGTTTCACTCATTTTTTGGACATACACAACCACTCATAGGAATAAAAGTGTAAATGTCAGGCGCGGATCCAAGATTTTGAAATAGTATTAGGAAGGGGGAAATGGACATTAACTCAAACAGAATGGAAAAGAACAGGTGACAAATATTCTCAGCTTACGCCGCATGCATGGCTTTCAGAAAACCGTGACGTATGCTTTAAAATTGATCAATAATTGGTAATCCAAGGGAAGATTTATATACTACGTGTTCAAACAAATAGAGCACGAAATGAAAAAATTGCAGAAAATGACCAAACCGAAACTATAGTATGCAGATATAACCAGAACACATACACATTGTTATATAAATTCCAAAGGAGATATGAGTCTAAAGAACAAAGTGTTAATATCACGTATTTAACCATATTCGCTAGCCAAGGGTTACCATCCTCTCCTCTCCTCTTCACCCTTGGCAGATTAAGTCAGAATTGTGTAATTCCGGCGTATCGCCCTCTAGCGGATTTATGAAGTACAACCCATTTGCATTACATCATTATCTACCAATGAGAACGGTTGTACTATTACCTGTTCGAAGGGATGGTGCCTAAGACTTCAGTTCATTGAGCAAATACTTTAAAAGTTTCTGTAAATATCGTTCTTCTGTGTTTGGGGGGGAGAGGGGCAAAGATTCATTGACAAAGTCTACAGTTTTCTCCAGATGTCCCCTTTGTTTATATTTTTCTTTCTCTACATGTGATCGTTGCGTGATCTTTTTTTAGACGCATTTTGATTGGATGCAGTCACCCACAGCTGCATCGAATAACGAAATAAACCGTGAGGACTCAAAATTCCGACTTAATCTGCCAGTGGTGAAGAGGAGAGGAGCGGATCGTAACCCTTGGCTAGCGAAGATGGTATTTGACATATATTGAGCGATTGTCAGCCCAGTCACGCCAATCTCTTTGGGGGGTGGGTGGCGTGTCGAGTGCGTTCCTCCTGTATCCGCGCCTGAATGTACATAAAATTAAACATATATATATTGTATTGGTATTTCCAACAAAGTCAGTGTTTAAACATTAGAAAAACATACAGTGCAAAACATACATAGATAAGCATGGGGTCCCTATATTCGTGGGCCCTCGGGCAACTGCCCAGCGTGCCCATGCGTTAAGATGGTACTGAATACACACCTCTCCAACATCCCTCCAATGTTAATGTTAAAGATTTACAGACCACGCTAGACGCAATGTGATGATAATACCTTACATGACCCTTTGGGTCTGGTCATGGCCGGGTAAGCGTTGATCCATGTGCGTTTTGTATACACATGTACTATATATGCACGCGCTACAAAATAGTCCTAAAACTTGACAACGTAAAATAGTTAAAGCATTTGATTTTGCAGTTTCTAAGAAAAAGGTTAAATATTAATATGAAAAGTTATGGATAACAGACGACGGCCACTAAATGATAATATTTAACTTGGCCATTTTGGCCAGTTGAGCTTACAAACATGCTAATTTCAAATAGCTAAACATCATAAAAATATTCATAAACTAGAAGAAATAAGGTTTGCTAAATAAGAAAGAGTAATGAAGTGAGTGACCACAGTCTCACCCCTATGTGTATGTCTGTCATTTTAGTTTCTTGCACCATTGGCCTTTATGATATGACGTACATGTACTACCTACATCAATGAGAACAGTGAGGGCATATCCCCATACCATAGTTAAAATATATTGAGTCCACACCCTCTTTATCATAGCGCACCATGCTTTCCTTCTCTCTTTGCACATTAAATTGCACATCTAAATCTTGGTCACGAATCCCTTAGGATGGTGTGTTGCATCATGATTGTATTTTTGCATTAGGCAGTCCTTGCATCCCTCAACTCTTGATATTCACACAAGTATGCTATGAAACCCCTCCTTGGTGTATAATGACATTTACATGCTATAAAGATTTCCTAATTAACAGGATGGAAGTGGTATCGGTACGAGTGACTAGGGTTTGTAACGCTGACACCAGATTCCTTGGAGGAATGTGTGCATAGAGCCGCCCACTCTGAGTGCCATGCAGTAGCAATTTCTGATTCACCATTTTTCTAAGTTTCAGCATACTGCAGCCCTATCTTTGAAGATATGTGCACAAACGCCGATGTTCGTTTTCCATGATGCCATTCGAATGAGTTCTCTGGGCAAATTGGATTTTCTCGAATGTTAAGTAATTGTAGAAGTTGCTCTTCTAACATTCTCTGATAATACGACATTAAACATCCCAACGTTTTCTTGGTTGAAGTACTTTATTAGAAGATGGTTGGAAATGAGTGGTGTTCAATGCGAGTAAGAGATCATCCATATTCCCAAACTGACTCTCAAAATATCTAATCAGGTCAGAAAAAAATTCGAATTTTCATTCGAAACGGCAGCCTGGATAATCTAGTCAGTCTGGCAGAACACTGAAAAAGGGGAACCTCTGTTGCTTGGTGTCTCGACCCATATCAGCTTAATAATATTTGCGTACATATTGTATTTGTGCTCTCCGATTCACACTATGAACTGTATGCTCAAATATTTTAATACAGGTCCTTGGATGAATTTTTCGAAATATTCAACATATTTCTTTGCCAAAAAGTAAATGACGATTCATATTAGATCTTTTGCTTGGTTTTTGCTCAACCGCTCAAGACTATCCTTATCGAACTTCGTTTTTTCAGACACTGAAAAATAAAATAAAAACAGCTATATGTTTATATTTATACAATATTATTGTGTTGTCCATGTTATATGTCGAAATATGTCCCAAGGTTAGAAGGCATAATGCACGACCCGGAAGGGGAGTGCATTATGCCTCCTAACCTTGGGACATATTTCGGCATATAACATGGACAACACAATATTATTGTTATTAATACTCTGAATGTCTTTGGTGATTTTATACTCTGAATGTCTTTAGTGATTTAAAAAAATGAAATTTGTCTAAAATGTATTGATAGTATAAAGATTGGAAAATCATATTCATTTAAATTCAAGAAATATTTAATTTCAACAATAACAATGAACTGTCAAATATTGAATTCCCAAACCTGGAACTGGCCATTGTTTTGACAGACGACAGCATCAACGTTAAAGAAAAACGTATAATACATTGTAAATTGTACACTGTTAAAAGCGTTCTGGTGATCCGGTTTAGACCCCGCCTATTTAAATGCCGTAACATTGTTCTAAGCTCCGCCCATCAGCGTGGTAATGCCTCCAACAATAGTACTATGCGAGTGCATAGTACAACGACGCTATTTATTCTTTGTAAAATTATGTTTCGATAATATCATGTCAATTATAATGAAAGTTTCTTGCATGAAGAGTAATAAATAGAAATAACAATAAACTTGATATATCAATATAATTGAACGACATCGGTGGCGTAGTGGTAAGCGTGCTCGTCTCGAGTGCAGTAGACCGAGGGTTCTGCCCCAGGCCGGGTCAAACCAAAGACTATGCAATTGGTATATGTTGCTTCTCCGCTAAGCACGCAGCATTAAGGAGAAATAGCAAATAATTGTTGGATCAGAATCAGGATAATGTGTCGAAGTGGAGTGACATGTCTACCCGCGGATTTTTGTTTCAGTAAGCTAGCACTATAAAAATCCAACTCAACGTGTTGGTCTAGAACAAAGCGGACCTCATCATCATCTCATTGAAAAATAACTTGTTCTCGCTAAGTAATAATCCCTCACTCACTCAATATTATTGATTCAGTGGTTGTTAATGTGCCCAGAATATTCATCGTCGTCTTAAATATTAGACATCTTTTCGTCACAAAAAAAAAAGAAAAAAGAAAAAAGACAACGACGGAAATAATTGGTATATATTTGATAGTTGTTGATTACATTTGAAAATTTGAAATTATAAAATTTTAATGCATTGTATCTTGTTTTCTCTTTCTTTTTCCACTGTCATTTTATTAATAAGGTTTTTGAATTGAATGTACTGGTTGGTTTATAGTATTTCTTACCTGCTTTTTCAATGTTCATACAATTTTGTTGTTTAATTTAATATAATTTACTAAATTCAAAGCTACTTGTGTATACCAGTAGTTTGATTTAGGTCGATGCTCGTAATTTTTTAGCTATATCCTCAAGCATGTACTATGCATTTTTCTACTTGTAAACTGACTCTTCTTGGCCGATGCCAAAATTGCTACACTGTCAATATGAATTAGTACCAGATTGCCGAATACCATATTGCCGATTCCATTTTGCCGAATCCCATATTGCCGATTTTTGTTTAAAATGACAAAATTTCATCATATTATTTTTTATTTAAAAAAAAAATATTGATGATGTGTACATGTTTTATTGAAAGCAGTAATTTTTCGCGCAATTTTAATTAGAAAAACCATAATCAAATGCATACTGATTGTTGAATAGGAGATGCCGATACTCATTACTCAAACAACTGAAGAACAATGGAAAAAAAAATACAAATAAGCTAGGTGATTATGGTAGATTTTAATAAATGATCAGCAATTAATTAACTCCAAACAAATTTGGGGCGTATTTACAAAACAAAAAATGTTTATTCTCTCATGTTTATGCTAGTTATTATTCACAGAGCATATGTTTTGAAATTATTGCTTGGCATCATTCATCTTGACAGAAATCATGGTTGTCTGCAGGACTAATCCACGTATATCTTTTTGAGTTCGAATGCTATAATCTAAACTCCCTGGTATGTCGGACCATTTCAAAAGAAATATTTATTTAATTATTTACAATTTTCCTTCATAAATCAGAAGCATTATCCTACTTGCAATAACACTATTTTCATATGTCAGCAATTTGGGAATCGGCTAATTGGACACGGCAATTTGGGATTCGGCAAACTGGGAATCGGCAATTTGGGATGCTACTGTCAATATACGTGTTTCCTATTAGTACTAATTGTATGCTTCCCATTTAAAAACAGTTACCTCAGCTTCTCTTTCGTCTTTTCTGTTTCTTCGGCATAATTTTGCTACCTACTTCTGGGAATTGCCCACCCCAATGTGTCTACCTCACTGGTTCCGCTGCCTATTGTTTCAAGTAATTTGTGTTATTCACTAAATAATAAGACAATCTCAAAAGTACAAGATTCCGAAGGATATTCGAATAAAGGGACGATCCGGATTTAAAAAAAATAAAAAACAAAAACAAAAAATTAGGTAAAAACACTTAAGAAAAGGGTAAAGACTCGGTCAACACGAACTCCAAAAATCAGATAAATAAAGCAGGTGCTCAGAAAGGGTTAGATATAATGATCTATTAATGATCCCATTAATGACATATGTTGCCATTTCCTAATCCATGCATGCAATATATACATCATATTGAGTACAAATATTTGTTAAATAACCAAAGGGATCTTTGTCATTTTAGATTTTAATATGAATTCTCGTAATTGCCTGCTGCTTAGGACGAAGTTCAGTGGCGGATTCAAGGGGGGGGGGGGCTTTGGGGAATTCAGCCTCCCCGTCGAATAAGTCAAGCACATATATCACTGTATGGTAACCGGGCCGGTAGCCGGGAGTTTGGATTGATCCAACATGGCGACCATTATCGGAACATTGTGACATGCAGGTAAGATTATTTCTACTTTGTACGTCCAAGATTATGTTTTAATATGGTTTGATTTGATACAATGAAGGCACACACGCTAGCATGTCATTTTTACATTTTACCATTGTCAACTGAAGCATTTTAATTTGCTAAGCCATCAGAGAAAGTGATTTTTGTGGTTAAAACTGAAACCTTTGATCTTTTTTTATCAAAATATGCCTATAATCATTATAATTTTACTCATTTATGAAAATAATATGCATACTTTTTCACTTACAAGTAATAAAGTAAAGGTTTTATCACGTTGAATTGCCTTTAACCACATTTAACCCCCGAAATGAACGCGTATGATTGCTGTCATATTCAAAACATGTGACGGTTTGGAATACACATAGGTTACGGTTTGGATGAAAATTATGAATGTTAAGTTTCCGGTTTGGATAATATACAAAAAAGGTTGCTATTCTCTTTTCAGACTCGTCATGGATTTTGGTTGTTACTATTGTCACTTTTTGTGGTTTACTTCACCAAATGTTTGAAAATGATGCATTGATAACAATGAGTTCTGCTTAAGCCGGTGCTACTGGGGCCGTCTTGAATTTACTATGAGGTATGAGAAATATTTCATTGTTGAAGGCATCATGGTGACCTCAAGATGAAGAACAACAATAAAAGCGTTGTTCCATTGCTTTGTTTTCCATGTATTAATTGGGATTTTGTCTCGTGTACATTTACTCCCATCTTCGCTAGCCAAGGGTTACGATTCGGGTCCCCCTTCTGTCCGCCCTTGGCAGATCTAGAATAGATTTTGAGGATTCGCGCTTTAATATTTCATTGGTTACGGCTACCAGTACACGTATCCAATCAGAAGACGTTTTACACGGAGCACATGTTATCGATGAAATGTAAACAAAGATGGCACCGGAATGCTCTCATATGACAACGATTTGCCACTTCCCGTTTTGGTTCCAATGAAAACATCTTTCCCGTCTGCCAAAGCTTTGAAACTTTCAATTGGTTGACAGTAAGTGCTTCCAAATTAAATTGATCACAAATAAGTTTTTCTTCACTGGGCGCTGCCATTTTCAACTCTCCAACATACGTATAACAAAACGATTCTGATTGGCTGGCGATTACGACTATCTAAGGGGTGCAACTTCGATAAACCACCAGGTGGCAGTGCACGCGAATTTCAAAATGTATTCTAGATCCGCCAAGGGAGGAGAGAAGGGGGACCCGAATCGTAACGCTTGGCTAGCGAAGATGATTTACTCCATATCCCTTCATTTTTCATTGGCAATTTTATTCATATTTCAGGGACCATGAGTTTGATGCTCCTAATCCAAAAAGGAAGTCAGCGGTTGTTTCTAAGCCAAATGAACCTGCTAGAGGTTGTATGCCAGTGAGGCAGTATCACAGAAGAGACGAATCTAAAATATTACCACATGTCCGAAGGGGTTTACAATTGGACAATTTATAAATTACTCTGATTGACATTAGTCTCTGTTTGACAGGATTCGGTTTAATAATGAATTATAATTGGAAAAGCATAATTTTAATGACATTGTTTACAATTCTGCCTATGTTTCAGATAAAATGATCGGTACTTTAATAGTTGGTAAATGTATAGCTCGAGATGTTATTATTATGTCTAGCCTCTGGGGGTGTAATACTGAGCTTTTCACGGTTACACTCAAATGGGGTAGCATTTCTAATTCATCTGACTAAAAGTCAGGCTAAGCTTTTGCCATCACTTTCCGTCTGCCGTCCGTCCGTCCGTCCGTTAATCTTCTTCAAAGATCTTTTCGTCTGAAACTACAGAACATATTATTGTAAAACTTAAGGTGTTTAGATTATAGTTTGTGAATTATATGCCCCTGCATCAACAAATATGATCGTCATGGCTATAAATAGAACATAGGGGTTAGGCATCTGAAAAAGAGGTTCAGGGTACAGAAAAAGAGAAGAAGCTAGCCATGTCCTTAAATTTCAGCTTCCGTTACATAGATGATGTCCTTTCGTTGAACAATCTTCAACTTAAAGATTACCTGCATCAAATCTATCCAAGTGAACTGGAATTTAAAGAGACCACTGATACACCAGCATTAGCTTCATGCCTGGACCTATACCTTTATATTGATAATTCTGGAAGCTTGAAATCTAAACTTTATGACAAACATGATGATTTTGACTTTCCGATTGTGAACTTTCCGTTTTTTAGTAGTAATATACCTACATCTCCAGCATATGGAGTCTACATTTCACAGATTATTCGCTACTGCCGTGCCTGTACGTGTACAGTGATGTTCTCAACAGATCGAAATTACCGTCTAAAAAACTACTATGCCAGGGTTATGTTCAGCCACTGTTGATATCGTCACTACAGAAGTTTTACTGTCGTCATCATGATTTGAGGTTTAACATTTTTCAATAGATTTTGAGTTTATTACCGGATTGACACACACCGATTTTGACTTTATACTGGACTTTCCACTTGCATTGTGACGTAGGCCGCACGCGGAGCAGATCATGCCTACCCTTCCGGAGTACCTGATGATATTCCCGGTTTTTGTGAAGTTCACACTGCTAGTGTTTTATGTTTGTGACGTTCGTGTTCAATCCTGTTTATTTGTTTTGTCCTTGTTATTTGTATTGTCTCTTTTTGTGCAATCTCTGTATTGCCATATTTTTGGAACTATGATGTTCTGGATTAATCGGCTTGTTGCTTCGGTATTCGTTTGCCGATGTTTGTGCAACATTTTACTATACCTGGATCAAATAGCTCTTTCAATGTTTCATCAATAGAAAAGGTCGTATGTTGGGAAATGCTATGATTGTACCAGTTTACCACCAAAAGAAACGACAAAAATTCCACCAACTTACCACCAAAAGCAATGACAAAAGGTCACCACATGGAGGTTATTTAATTTTCTCAATCCAGTGATCTGGATCGCTGTCAATTATTTCCGGCGGGGCATACTCACACTATGTAAAGGGCGTACTCTATGATATGTTACTTCGTGTGCACTGCATTGGTGTACTCTGTTAAAACGATATTTCGTGTTACAGTTTTAATCAATTATTTGGAACTACTGCATTTACATCCATACTCTCCAAAAAAGTAATAGGTGCATACTACTCCCACAAATGATGAAAAATATGCAAATCGAGTTAGAAGAAAAGAAAAACTTACGGGATGTTATGATATAGAGATGTGCCGTTAGCACATATTGTCTTTATTCCATCAAACCATAGACAGTCACTTTTATATTTAAAATGTCATTTTAACTCCTTAAGTTATGTGCATATTCTCTTCCGAATGGTGGTAATAAATCTTAGTATATTTAAATTTTTTTTTTTTCTGAAATAATGTCTGGAATGGATTTGTCGCCTAAAATAAAGCTTTCTGAAAAATCTTAAGACTATCCAAACCGTTTCCCTCTATATATCCAAACTGTGAACTTAGCATGTAGTGTACTCCATCCAAACCGTTAACCTGACGGATCGTGGGTTGTAATCAAACATATATTTACATCACTTCTTTGCTGATTCGCCCATAGCTATAGCTATAAAGTGATACAGTATACATTTTTGACGTATATTGAAGCATTGCAATTCGGAATTCTAAGGATATTTTCAAAAAACTTAAAGAAAAGTTCACTTTTAAATTCTATTTACCCAAAACACACACGTCTGACGCTGTATATCAGTAATGTTCGGTTACACCGGGGGGAAACTTGTGCGTATGACTTTCTTAGATATACATTTGTTAATCACTTTCAGCTGGCATAAAATATAATTCAGAAAATTGCTTGAAAGTTAAAATAATGAGAGCAAACTGACCTGATCTAAGTCGAGTGCGTCCATGTTGGATCAATCCAAACTCCCGGCTACCGGCTCGGTTACCATACAGTGTATATTAACATACGCTTTTCAGGGCCAGTTAACGTCACGATATGGCTTTTAATTGAATGGTTTCGATCTGTGTGATGAAAGTAAAAGAAAATACAAATTAATTTCTTTGTATTGAATTAATCTTCAAAGAGGTAATTATAAGTAATTATGCTAAATCAAATTTTCAAGTTTATTTGAAGTTTTTATGAATGTATTGTCAAAATACCAATTAATCGGGTATTGTCTAAACTGTTATATAAACATGTCTAGTGTTACAATTTCATATAGGTATAACCACTAACACCTGTAAATTGAGGCTCTTTCAAGGAAATTCTTTTTTAAATATCATTTATTTACTTTTACCAAAAAATTAAGGCAAATGTTGCTGTATATTACAAAAACAAACAAAACATACACGAGTTTCCGTTTTGATGAAAATATAAATACATATAAAATAATTAAAATTAATTAGAAATAAAATATACTTAAATTAGATTTTTTTTCCTGCTATTGCTGAAACCCTTGAGCACTTTATAAAATTGCCAAACAAACATACACCAGACCAGAAGAAACTGATGTAACTTCTTTATTGAATTCCATTTGCAACTTTGATTTTGTTGTAACCATTGTTATTGTTCAAATGTGCCTGGCTTTTAAGAAAGGGCTCAGCAGATCACTAGATTTAGATTAAACTTATTTCATTGTTAAATATATAACATTTGGATCGGACACAAGTTATTCCAACTTACAAAGGTCCTCTACAAGATCACTACAAGAGAGATCACTTGACATAGGCAGAGCCTTAAAAAGCGTAAATTTAATTCAGAGCTCACTAGACTGCAGAGAAAATGTTGAACAATTCAACCACCAGTGTTTTGAGAGGAGTGCTAAAATATGTGAACCGCTAGACATAGAGGTTAAAAAACCTAGAATATGTGGGAGACAAATAAAGAGAGATAATGTTGAAGCAGAGTGTCCGGAAGACTACTTTAGGAAGTCAATAACTGTACCTTTTCTCTACTGTACGCTAAATGAAATGAAAACAAGGTTTACAGACCTACACGCCAGAACCGCTTTGGGACTACAGTTGGTTCCATCAATTATTGAAAATATTGCTCCTCTACTAAACACGTTATGTTTCGTGTTAAAAACGAATAATTGTATTCACAAATAGATAAAGAAAATTACACTCCTTGGAATACGACAGTAAATTAGGGGAAAACACGCTTTACGTGTAGTATCATTTTCAGCAAAATATATTATCCAAATAAGAAATATATTTGCGTTTTTGTAGCTTTATCCACAACAAGCATCTTTTGAGTAAGGCTAATATAACACGATTTGACATTAAGTCGAAAAATCTCAGTAACCGCTGAAAATATCTAGCTAAATAGAAATTATGTACTAGATTACTATCCCCTCTACTACCAACCGCTTCCTATAAGCTATTAAGCACACATAAATGGTTATTAAATGACTTTGAAATATAGGACGAAACAATTTTTTTCGCCCAAATAAAAATGTCGCCCAAACCCATATAAAATATACCAAAAGTTTCGACCAACCTGCATATTTGCAGGGGCGGATCCAGGATTTTTAATTAGTGGGTGCACACTTGAAAAAATTGCGCCGAGCGGAGGGAGGCGCGAAAATTTTTGGGGTATTTCATGTGAAAAATCACGATTTTACACCAAAAAATCATATTTTTTCAATTTTAGGGGGGGGGGGGGGGGGCGCCGGGTGCGTCCTCTCCTGGATCCGCCCCTGCATTTGTATATATATACGTCTGATAATTAAAGCAAACAGTGTTAGAATTAGATTTTAGAGCTGTCAAATTTTTGTTCTTCCCTCGACGGGATTTGAACCCACACCATTGATACACTGTAGCACCATTCGCTTAGCCTTACGTCCAGAGCTCTAGACCACTTGACCACATCCACTCCCTAAAAAAGGAGCTTCAATAATCGTAGTGTTACCTTTTCTCGCAAGGCAAATCTAGGATAGACGTAAGACATGTGTATAAGCGTGTGTAGATGGTACATATATACTTAATATTATAATTTGACAGCAATCTAACTCAGGAATTTTTTTTTTTTTTTTTTTTTTTAATATATTGTATAGGATAATGAAGAATTCATTACACAGTCACAGGAAATAAAGTATATTATACAAACGTCTAGAAGCAAGTGACAACCATACAATATATCTGTCCCACTGGATCTCAAAGTTACTAAGGATACTAGGTTAATACTAAATATTATATACGTCTGAAAATTAAACCAAACAGTGTTAGAATTAGATTTTAGAGCTGTCAAATTTGTGTTCTTCCCTCGACGGGAGTTGAACCCACACCATTGATACACTGCAGCACCATTCGCTTAGCCTTACATCCAGCGCCCTAGACCACTCGACCACATCCACTCCCTAAAAAAGGAGCTTTAATAATCGTAGTGTTATATATATATATATATATAGCAAAGCTTTATACATACACCCATATACGTTGAGAGTTTGAATCCTGCTCAGACAAGTTGTTCTCGATACAACATTATGTGATAAAGTTGGTCAGTGACTTGCTGCGGGTTGGTAGTTTTCTCCAGGTACATGTACTTCGGTTTCCTCCACCAATAAAACTGACCGCCAACATATAACTGAAATATTGTTGAAAGTGGCATTAAATACCATAACCCTGACCCATACACCTTTTCATAGCCAGTAAATGTACTGATTGCAGTATAATTTTCTTTGCTAAACAATCGAAGATGAAGCGTGAGACTGTTTAACTCTGAGAACCGTGGTATAAATGTTTTCTAACATGACGTCACGGCCATGTAATATTAGATCTAGGTCGTTGATTATTGCACAGGTCTCTTGAGAGTAATAAACATACAGCCCAGATTTAAAGTGTACAATATCTGTTGCTTACATTCTTGTATATAAACCATGAAAGGATCAAAGGAAAAGAGTGCATTCATGTTACAAAATAAAATATTTTCCATTACAATAATAAACCAGAGGCTCTCAAGAGCCTGTCTCGTTCACCTGGTAATAAAAAAAAACCAATTGGTCCTATGTAAAAACTATGTCCTGCAGTGGTAGCCATCTTGGAATTACGATCAACATAAAAAACGCAAAGTTTGTAAAGGACCTTCCAATGATTGATGCACAGTTTAGGTTCAATCAGTGCAATAGCTTCAGAGAAGAATATATTTCTGTATTTTCCCCATATGGTTCTGTGTTAATACTATGACCTGTGGTGGCAGCCATCTTGGATTTCCGATCGGCATAACAAACAGAGGACCTTCCAATGATCATTCCTGGGCAGTTTGGTTTCAACTGTCCAAGTGGTTTCAGAGAAGAAGCATTTTGAAACATTTTTCCCATAGGGTCCAATGTTAAACTAAGTCCTGCCGTAGCCGCCATTGTGAATTTCATATCAGAACAAAAAACGCAAAGTTTGTAGAGGACCATCCAATGAACATTCATGTACAGTTTGGCTTTAATCATATTTGTAGTTTCTGAGAAGAAGGCATTTGAACATTTTCCCATAGGGTCCAATGTTAATCTATGTCCTGCGGTGGTGGCCATCTTGGATTTCCGATCGGCATAAAAAGCACACACCTTGTAGAGGACCTTCCAATGATCATTCCTGGGCAGTTTGGTTTCAATAATCCAAGTGGCTTCAGAGAAGAAGCGTGTTGAAACATTTTTCCCATAGTGTCCAATGTTAAATTAAGTCCTGCCGTAGCCGCCATTTTGAATTTCATACCGGAACAAAAAACGTAAAGTTTGTAGAGGACCATCTAATGAACATTCATGTACAGTTTGGCTTTAATCATATTTGTAGTTTCTGAGAAGAAGGCATTTGAATATTTTCCCATAGGGTCCAATGTTAATCTATGTCCTGCGGTGGCGGCCATCTTGGATTTCCGATCAGCATAGAAAACAGAAACTTTGTAGAGGACCTTCCAATGATCATTCATGGGCAGTTTGGTTTCAACTGTCCAAGTGGTTTCAGAGAAGAAGCATTTTGAAACATTTTTCCCATAGGGTCCAATGTTAAACTAAGTCCTGCCGTAGCCGCCATTTTGAATTTCATATCGGAACAAAAAACATTAAGATTGTAGAGGATCATCCAATGAACATTCATGTACAGTTTGGCTTTAATCATACTTGTAGTTTCTGAGAAGAAGGCATTTGAACATTTTCCCATAGGGTCCAATGTTAATCTATGTTCTGCGATGGCGGCCATCTTGGATTTCCGATCGGCATAAAAAACAGTAACTTGGTAAAGGACATTCCAATGATCATTCATTTACAGTTTGGGTTCAGTCAGTTCATTAGTTTCAGAGAAGAAGATCTTTGAAATTTCAGCCAATCAGAGCATATTATTGGCCCTGGCAGCCATATTGAATATCCGACTGGAACAAAAAACAGTAACTTTGTAGAGGACCATCCAAGGAACATTCCTGCTAAGTTCGGTTCCAATCGGCCTAGTGGTTTCGGAGAAGAAGCTTGAAATGTGAAAAGTTTACAGACGACAGACGACGGACGCCAAGTGATGGCAATAGGTAGCAAAAGTTTTAGATTAGATTAAACATATTTTATTTTAACAATAGTAGAATACAATATACAACATAATACATTTTTGTCACATACAAATTTCATATATTACACAACTAAATCTATATTTGATTTTAAACTATTCATTTTATTTCAGTAGTAGATATATACTATTTATGAAAAAAAATAAAAAAAACAACAAAAATTAAAGCATAAAATTATACAATGCATTTTGGAATTTAAATAAAATCGAACAAATACAACATGAAGCAGCTAGAATATTTACTGGGTCGCCAAAATTTACATGCATAGAAAACCTATATTTTGAAAATGGGTGGAAACCTCTCCAATCTCATAGATATAGTAGAAAATTAAATATGCTTTACAAAATATGTATCAATGATAGTCCAGTATATTATTTATATGACTGTTTTACGCCTTTCATACGAGAAGAAAATGAATTAAATTTGAGCAAGCAGCCAAAAATAGTTCTGACCTACATTTTTCAAATCTCTTTAGTGTGAAAATTACAGCACTCACTAATAAAAAAAATAATTCTACAAGAGTTATCAAGATGATAAGAATAATAATATAATATTTCTCTGGTAAAATGACAAACTATGTGTAGTTCAGTTTTCTCATATTGAATGTTTTTTTTTATATACATTTGTATATCCTTTCAAAATAAAGAGACCTTAAATTGGCATAAAACCCGGAGAGAAAATTTTCTGTCTTTGTTTATGGTGTTTAATGGCACTTTCAACAATATTTCAGATATATCGTGGCGGTCAGTTTTATTGGTGGAGGAAACCACAGTGCCAGGAGAAAACCACTGACCTGCTGCAAGTCACTGACAAACTTTATCACATAATGTTGTATCGCCTGAGTGGGATTCAAACTCACAACGTTAGTGATGATAGGTACTGATTGCATACGTAGTTGTAAATCCAACTACCATGCGATCACGATGGCTCCTCAGAGAGAAAGTAAAAATATAACATCCATAACAAGGTCCCCAAGAATCTCTACTGCTACTCCACATCTAACATCCATAACAAGGTCCCCAAGAATCTCTACTGCTACTCCACATCTAACATCCATAACAAGGTCCCCAAGAATTAGCATAACTCGTACCACAAAATGAGTGCGAAACGGCGAACAACCCGATACTCGTAATCTCTGTGGACAAAACGTCACATCTGGGCACCCCTATCACTGATGTTCATATTTCAATACCATTTTTATAGATCTTATAGCTAAGAATCATCCGTCATTGTGAAGTTCGGCTGTATGTAGCAGTAATGTTTAGTACCTTCTCGTTGTTTAAATTAGATATTCAGTTTTTGTGTTGCCTCAGTTCTAGTATTGGTATCTGATTAAGAGATGAACATCTTCATGTCATGTCATTGTTCCTCCAACAAATTGTAAAACTTCTGTAATTTTTAATGTACACTGTTCAAATATTTCCACTATTTTAGGATATAATTTATTCGTAATCCACTTTAAAATATATCACTATGCAAAGCACATGGCCTGGTAATAAAAATAGCATGAGTCGAGTAGACCCAAGTCGTAACCTCTGACCGTAATAACTTGTGTATCACCTATCATCTGGTTTTTTTGTAATACGTATACATTATCTACTCATTCTGTCATCTTATAATAATTATTTGTAAATACAAAATGTATTTGATGCTCCTGTAGAGCAGTCTGCTCCGCCTGAGTTTATTGAATAAAGTTGAAATGTATGAGCATGGTGGTGTCTCTGTCGTCTTTTTGGTCTGTGTGGGCGATTTTTTAAAATTTTAAATCCAACTGTGATGTAAATCTATTGTCAAAACTCTCCATTATTTTTAAGGAATGGAGAGTTATTGTTCTCCTTGTACTTTTAAGGTCCCACAGGGGGCAAACAATTTAATACTTTATACTTTAGATACTATACACAGACGTTTCTTTGTTACAAGATTAATAATTAATCAAATTAATAAAGTACAATGGGTGGATTTTAAGTTGGAGAATGTCCTCGTATCTCGCCATTCCTTAAAAACAATGGGCCTTGGCTCCTTCGGGGCCTCGGCTCCATTATTTGTAAGGAATGGAGAGTTACTTGGACATTCTCCTATACGGAGTAGTTTGTTTTTGTTTTTGTTTATTGTATATATTTACTATTTTGTCGTGGTTGTTATTATCTTCTTCTAAGGCCCGGGTGGCTCACTGAGTTAGGTAGTTGGATTACTTAACAACTCATACAAGCCTATCACCAATACGGCGTGGGTTCGCACCCGTCTTTGTAAATTACAAAAAAGGGTGCACTCGACTCGCAGTCGCAAGTGATAAAGTTTACCAGTTGCTTGCCCAGGGTCGGTGGTTCTCTCCGGGTACTCCGGCTTCTCCACCGCTAAAACTGATCGCCATGATATAGCTGAAATATTGCTGAAAGTGGCGTTAAAACACCAAAAATCAAATCAAAATAAAATATTTTCTTTTATGAATGAACCGTTTGGAAACAGTGGATCGAGTTGTATTTCTGACATGGTGGGATGTGATGGATAGAAGTTTTCATTGTCACACGTAAACTATAATATAATTGATATGGTTTGAAAATGTTGCTTAACAAGTGGAAACTAACGGTCACTTGTAATGAGTTGCCACAGACAAGAAGCTATTACAAAAGTATTTTTCACACGTAAAGAACATTCTTCTGACACTAGACAGCTGGTTGATACCTCTGATGGGTATTAGTTGTTCAATTGTACATCTCACATAAGCAGTGCATGGAAGCCGTCCTGCAAGAAGGCAAACTACAGACAGTTTTTGTATCCACTCCGAATGTGATTATTCCGCTGGAACGGCAAGGGAGTTTGGCCAGGAGTACACACCAAGCCATTTTAACTTAACCCCACGAGTCAAATAGCACACACTATATCTACTTATATAATAGATGGGTTTATCTACAGAAGTAGCAGACTTTATAAAGCAATCTACAGAATTGCAAAAATGAGGTCCTTGTCGGTCAAAGGTGTGACATGTGAAAAATATAATATTAATTGATAGGATTTATTTTGTGTATTCTATATTATGATCAAATTGTAATTTTTTATGTTTTCTATGTTTTGTTTGTTTGTATTTGTATTTGCTTGACCCACATGGGTGTATTATTATGCAAATAAAGAATAATATAATTGACCCAGATTTACATGGGCGCATCAACTAATATAACTTCTCACATGAATCACCTACCATTGCCTTAGTGAAATAAAAAGAAATACAATGTAATTGTCCTATTAATATTACTACCGCAGATGATGCAGCAATGGAGGGTTGTTTTGCTAAATCAAAATAATTACATCATGCATGTTGCAATAATTTGATTTATGACTGGAAAAGTAATTACAAAAACTGTCATTTTATAATTACTGTTACGTAACCATGAGGATCAGTACAGGGAATTCATTCGGCTGATGACTAAGTATCAGTAGAGAGCAGACGTTTCCGGTTTAGTGCTTACTCATCACTGTTTAATGGATTTCCGAGTAAAATATATCAAATAGTAAAACTAAATGACACGTGATGAATAACTTGCTCTGTTACAAACACGAGATGAGGATATAATATATATCACATGATATTTTTGTACAAATTCTCTTAAAGGATAGAAGTAATAAATATACGATGCTACCGTATTTGGTGGAAATAGCGGATGTACCGTATGGTCTGATTCACTGGTCAATCGTAACTACTCGGCCATTCTCGCTACCCTGCAAATAACCTCGTATGCATTAGGCGTATAAATCGTACTACTTTTCACATGTCAGTTACATGAAAGTTTGATAAAGTTATATTTTAAACAATTTTCTTATTTCAATTAAAGCTTTAATTAGTTTTGCATGATTAGATTTTACTTATTATGTCTTCCATATTGGATTTTCGTGGACTATATTTTTGTGCGGCTTAACTTTACTTCCGGCAAACAATTTAAGAAGAATTTCTACTATGTACGTACGAGGTTATTTGCTGGGTAGCGAGAATGGCCGAGTAGTTACGATTGATTCACTGGTCTGAATTTATGGCTTTGTACACATTTCCGGTTAATGATGCTCAGTAATCGAGTATATTTCACCTAAAGTGTATTGTAACGAAATTGCGTTAATAACCTGGTAATTCATGTATTAATAGTCCTTAATACTCTCTGGTAGTTGGTATAGACCGCCACGATATAACTGAGATATTATTGAATGCGGAGTTAAGCACCATAACCTTCATCCCTAGTTGATCTAGTGGAGATCTCCTTTTAGATAAGTTCAGTTAAACACCATAACCTTCATCCCTAGTAGATCTAGTGGAGATCTCCTTTTAGATAAGTTCAGTTAAACACCATAACCTTCACCCCTAGTTGATCTAGTGGAGATCTCCTTTTAGATAAGTTCAGTTAAACACCATAACCTTCATCCCTAGTTGATCTAGTGGAGATCTCCTTTTAGATAAGTTCAGTTAAGCACCATAGCCTTCATCCCTAGATGATCTAGTGGAGATCTCCTTTTAGATAAGTTCAGTTAAACACCATAACCTTCATCCCTAGTTGATCTAGTGGAGATCGATCTCCTTTTAGATAAGTTCAGTTAAACACCATAACCTTCACCCCTAGTAGATCTAGTGGAGATATCCTTTTAGATAAGTTCAGTTAAACACCATAACCTTCATCCCTAGTTGATCTAGTGGAGATCTTCTTTAGATAAGTTCAGTTAAACACCATAACCTTCACCCCTAGTAGATCTAGTGGAGATCTTTAGATAAGTTCAGTTAAACACCATAACCTTCACCCCTAGTAGATCTAGTGGAGATATCCTTTTAGATAAGTTCAGTTAAGCACCATAACCTTCATCCCTAGTTGATCTAGTGGAGATCTCCTTTTAGATAAGTTCAGTTAAACACCATAACCTTCATCCCTAGTTGATCTAGTGGAGATCTTCTTTAGATAAGTTCAGTTAAACACCATAACCTTCACCCCTAGTAGATCTAGTGGAGATCTTCTTTAGATAAGTTCAGTTAAACACCATAACCTTCACCCCTAGTAGATCTAGTGGAGATATCCTTTTAGATAAGTTCAGTTAAACACCATAACCTTCACCCCTAGTAGATCTAGTGGAGATATCCTTTTAGATAAGTTCAGTTAAACACCATAACCTTCATCCCTAGTTGATCTAGTGGAGATTTCCTTTTAGATAAGTTCAGTTAAACACCATAACCTTCACCCCTAGTAGATCTAGTGGAGATATCCTTTTAGATAAGTTCAGTTAAACACCATAACCTTCATCCCTAGTTGATCTAGTGGAGATCTCCTTTTAGATAAGTTCAGTTAAACACCATAACCTTCATCCCTAGTTGATCTAGTGGAGATCTCCTTTAGATAAGTTCAGTTAAACACCATAACCCTCACTCCTAGTTGATCTAGTGGATATCTTCTTTAGATAAGTTCAGTTAAACACCATAACCTTCATCCCTAGTTGGTCTAGTGGAGATCTCCTTTAGATAAGTTCAGTTAAACACCATAACCTTCATCCATAGTTGATCTAGGTGGAGATCTCCTTTAGATAAGTTCAGTTAAACACCATAACCTTCATCCCTAGTTGATCTAGTGGAGATCTCCTTTAGATATGTTCAGTTAAACACAATAACCCTCATCCCTAGTTGATCTATTGGAGATCTCCTTTAGATAAGTTCAGTTAAACACCATAACCCTCACCCCTAGTTGATCTAGTGGAGATCTTCTTTAGATAAGTTCAAGTTGGTATAGAGGTTGTCTTCGGTGTAAAAGGTAGTGGGTCGATCCTAGCTTGGGACGTTACATTGGTGGCAGGTGTGGTGGCCTGCAGCTGGCATGTTTTTCGGATGCTCGATAGGTTGGACACATCACAAGGCCAGACACTTATTGATGTGTTAAGAACACTTAAGCTTCGAGATAATGCTAGATTAGAATGGGAGGTTATGCAACGAGGTTATTTAAATAGCCTTGTCATTCATGCATAGTGGAATTTGCTAGTTGCTCTAGTGAAAATCTTTTTTGGCTCAGTTGGTAGAGCGGTTGACTTTGGTGTTCGATCCTAGGTCGGAACGTTGCAGTATTTCCACTTACTAATAT
The DNA here is from genome assembly GCA_963383655.1 of Bathymodiolus septemdierum. Classification (NCBI taxonomy): domain Eukaryota; kingdom Metazoa; phylum Mollusca; class Bivalvia; order Mytilida; family Modiolidae; genus Bathymodiolus; species Bathymodiolus septemdierum. The sequence goes on along the minus strand of OY726531.1, from coordinate 22,271,217 downwards.
ATTTGGGCAGTTTTCGGTTGCACATTTTTGTATTTGGCATCTGTTCTTTGAATGTAAAAATCTACATTATTCCTGTATACTGATTGATTTCCTTGATAGATACACGATTCAAAGTATACGGTATATGTTTGAGCTATCATGAAAATTTACGGGTACATTGTATAAGATTATAAGTTACTTGTGGCCTGCTCGAGTCGTCGTCAGAGGCCAAATTTACCACAACATCATCAGCTAAGTAGCTGTAATGCATGAATTTGAGTAGATCCAATGTCCATTTTTGATTGCTTTGCCACTTCGGTATTCTCTATCGTTTATTTTGAAGGAAAAACAATATACAATATATTTACGAAAGCTATTTTCTCTATCATTGAACTATTTTCGTCTGTTATTAAGCTAATGAAACGTACAATCAGATACCGCAGACTATTGACATTCTAGTTACCTAGGTGATGGATAACATACCGCAGACTATAGACATTCTAGTTACCTAGGTGATGGATGACATACCGCAGACTATAGACATTCTAGTTACCTAGGTGATGGATGATATACCGCAGACTATAGACATTCTAGTTACCAAGGTGATGGATGACATACCGCAGACTATAGACATTCTAGTTACCAAGGTGATGGATGACATACCGCAGACTATAGACATTCTAGTTACCTAGGTGATGGATGATATACCGCAGACTATAGACATTCTAGTTACCTAGGTGGTGGATGATATACCGCAGACAATAGACATTCTAGTTACCAAGGTGATGGATGACATACCGCAGACTATAGACATTCTAGTTACCGAGGTGATGGAAGAATTTCTTTGTTCCTAGAACTCCAATCATGACAATTATTGTATTGTTGACATAGTAAGGGGTCCTGATAACCTTTGTAGAAAATGAGTCTATTAAAGCCTGTCAGTTCCAACCTTCCTTATAATCAACTCTATCAGTCACACAAGAATTGTTTCAAATTTGATTTTCTGTTTCAGATAAAACAATGACAGAAGCTGAAGATGATTGATTGGTATCCTTTAAGTGAAATACAATTATATAACAAATATGTGAACTATTTAAAGTGTTGTTACAGAGAAAATACTGGTAAATGAATTACAGTATAATGTAATGTATTCAATAACCCATGTTAATATTGGAAAGGTGTGTGTTGGGGGGAAAAAGAGGGGGTGAATGAAACACTGGGAAGTAAAAGTCATTCCATCAGCCTTCGAGTGAGTGAGTGAGTGAGTGAGTGAGTGTTGTATAAAGCCGAGCGGGGAATTTTCCAGATATATGCACATCGTGGCGAGAACAAGTTGCATTTCGATGAGATGATAATGATATCCACTGTGTACCTAGACCAACACTCTTAGTTGGATGTTTGTTGTGCTAGATTACTGAAACAGGATTGCACGGGTAGACATGTCATTGTACTCAGACGGGCATATTATACCGATTCCCTGCTCTTACTCCTCAATGCCGAGTGCTTAGCGGAGAAACAACAAACACCAATTTGATAGTGTTTGGTTTTAACAGAACTGTGTTTAAACGCACGATCAATCGCACTCGAAGCACTCATGTCGTTACCATTACACCACCAATGACGTCCAATAGTGACAAATCGGTGACATAAGAATACTGGTAGAGTCTGAAGAGACTTTAATCCTGATACACAGCACCAACAACAGTACAAATCGAAATGTAAAGAATATCGAAAGAACAAAGGCAATGACAACACAAAACTCCTTCTATCTCCGTGAAGATTGATTATCGAACAGTTCGTGCAGAAATGTAATTTGTTTATTTTCTATACTTATCAAATCAATAAATGATTTCTGTTAGATAGAGATTAGTGTTTGTTGATATCAGTTTCTAGATAAAGTCTCTCCTTGAAACCAATGATTTTCTGCTTTGTCAAATTATATGTTTAAAACACAGACAGGACCGTAAAAACATGCAACCACGATATAACTGAAATAGTGTTGAAAGTGGCGTCAAACACCATAAACCAACCAACCTGTAGAAACATGAATTGTTAATACCTCACAATTTTAACACATGTACTCACAGATGTTTTTTGTTATAAACGACCCACACGAAAGAAACGAGACTGATCCTTTAATTTCACGTTCCGTTATATAGATGATGTCCTTTCACTAAATAATTATAGGCTTGGTGATTTTTTTGATCGGATCTATCCCATTGAGCTTGAAATAAAGGATACCAGAGATACAGATAGATCTGCTTCATACCTTGACCTACACCTTGACATTGGCAGTGAGGGATGGTTAAGAACAAAACTTTACGACAAAAGAGATGATTTAAATTTTCCCATTGTGAATTTTTCATTTATATGTAGCAACATTCCAGCAGCACTTGCATATGGAGTATATACCTCTCAGTTGATACGATATTCCAGAGGTTGTAGTACCTTGATAGAGGGCTGCTGCTAACAAGGAAGCTACTGAACCAAGTGTTCCTATAGGTTATGTTGACGTCATCACTTCGAAAGTTTTAACTATATAACTTTATTCAATGCTCAATTTTACCCCGAAGGGTTGAAGGCATATACAAGGAATATATACAAGCAACGTACACAAGTCAAATAGACAAAGACATAGTAACAACGTACAAATAAAATGAAAACAAATTGATCTACATACATTTAATATGTTCTCAAAACTACAACCTGCGTTAGTATTTCTAAACCCATTTCGATCAGATCTTGATAACATTATATGGAAAATTACCGCTTAAAATGAAGTTCTAATCACTGATCAAATACAACATATAATTTACTTTTGTTTCAAATCAAATACAGATCAATGTTTTCGAGGATAATTTGCTTTATAATTTTAGTAATTGTCGGATATCGGAAATGTAATTTTATTTTTATATTGCGATTTGTATTATCTGTTTTAAACTAAAAACAGTTTGATGTTTATTGATTCTATTAAAAACAAAATGTCAGAACTTTATTTTTATCAAATAGATAAAATTAGCAAAATTAAATAGATTTCAGAACTGGAAATATTACTAATAAAGAGATTATTGGCCCTAAAACACCAGCATGTACATTTGTAAATGCAATCGTGTTTTTGACTTTATTCTTTATGGTATAAACCAAACTCCATTTATAGTGCGTGAGTGATTGTTTATTTAACGCCAAGTGATGAGATGATGATAATAATAATGTCTGCTAAATGTAGGAGATCAAAATGCTTGGTTAGATTTTTATAATGTTAGCTCACAGAAACAACAGTGTGCATGTAGATGTGTCGTTCCACTCGAATACAATATCCTGACTCCGAAACAACCAGTCTTTGTTCTTACTCCTTAATGCAGTGTGTTTAGTAAGGAAGCAACACATACCAATTTTATAGTCCTTGGTTTGATCCGCCACTCGAAGCAAGCATGATAACCATTGCACCACTGGTCGTTTTCCAACTTGTATCCACTAACAGTATCTTGTATAAAATGAAATGACATCTGTTCTATTGTGACTTTATGGGTAGGGGCTATTGGTATTTATGGCCCAAATGTCAATAATTTTACAGCTATATCATGACACGATTTAATAGGAGAGGAAAACTTGAGCAGTTATTTGGAAATGACCAGTGAAATCCCTGCTATGGGAACCATAATACTTTAGATGGCTATTGTGACTGGAACCGACGTCAGTAGTGTTAGGCTTGTGGACAGAGTTCACTCGACAAACCCCGGACCGCAACTGGATTTGCAAGTTATATACTCCAGAGCTGGAAGTTAAAGAGACCACCGATACAGCTTCGTCCGCATCATTTTTGGACTTATACCTCGAATTTGACGACAGTGGTCAACTCAGTACTAAAATTTATGATAAGCGGGACGACTTCAATTTTAAAATCATAAATTTTCCAAACATGTGCAGCAATATACCAGCTTCTCCTGCATATGGTGTTTACATCTCGCAATTGATTCGCTATGCAAGGGCCAGTAGCAATTATTCTGATTTCCTGAAACGTCATCTTCATCTGAGAAACAGGCTACTGGACCAGGGCTATAAAATGATTCGCCTTATTCGATCTCTTAAAAAGTTTATATTCCGATACCAATATCTTGTCGAAATATATTCCGTCTCTGCAGAAAAAATTATAAGCGATGCATTTTCATATAGTGAAAATGTATAAAGATAAAGAAGTCAAAAATGTCAAGAATTTTTTTTGTCAATGTGTGACGTAAAAATATTTTTGACATTTACGTCACCGAATATGGTACTGCTTTGACTACTATTTTACCTATTTTGTTCCTGTATTTAAATACTGTTACAGTGACAGCCGGAACCTTTGAACCGTAATGAGAGCGGGAGGTTTGGCGCCTTAAAATCTGATTCAACCCACCATTTCTTTAGAAATGCCTGTACCAAGTCAGGGTCATTACGGTTTTCACAGTTTTCCGGTTGTTGACTGATTTTGTCTGTTTATATAATTATGAGTTTTGACTTTCCCTTTGTAAGATTGTTCGGAGTTCGGTAATTTTGTTATTACCTTTATTTATCATATTGTGTCAAATCTGAATATGCAGAATCTTCAGTCGTAATCCTTTTGTATTGTCCTTTTAATAATTACTTCTCTGGACAGTATACGTTAGAGAATACCGAAGGGGAATCAAAAATAGACAATCTGAGGAAATTGGCAACAGAGTACACTAGACGTAGACAAACAATACAAAACACAACACAATAAGTGTTAGACACCACTATATATATGTAAGCAAACACAAATAACGTAAATAAGACATGAGTCCTCATCATTATGAAACACGTCATCATATTGTATTACAACTTTCTAAGATGTGAATGACTATTGCTTAGCAGTTAACACTCCCAGACAATTGTTTATTCCATCATCAAATCAATAATTGATCCCTGTCTGAATGTGATTGATATATGTAATAATACACAGTCCCGGTTGTCACTTCCTTTGAAACCAATAATTTAATCAAGATACAATTGTAGGAAGTACAAACATACAGTGCAATATATAAATTACTAATACCCCATAAGTAATATAAGAATTGTCTACTATTTACATATTTACTTAACTCTGACATAATCTTCAAATTGTTGAAGGCATTGAGTATTTGGTAGAAGTAGAAGTAGAACTAATTGTCTATTTTTAATGACTCATACTTGTCATTTGTCGTATACCTCAAACAAGTAACTTGTTGATATGTGAAAATTGTTCTTGCCAAGTATTGTGGTGTTGTCACACGTTGTACATTGTTTTTGCTAAGTATTGTGGTGTTATCTCATGTTGTACATTGTTCTTGCTAAGTATTGTGGTGTTGTCACATGTTGTACATTGTTCTTGCTAAGTATTGTGGTGTTGTCACATGTTGTAAATTGTTCTTACTAAGTATTGTGGTGTTGTCACGTGCTGTACATTGTTCCTGCTAAGTATTGTGGTGTTGTCACATGTTGTACATTGTTCTTGCTAAGAATTGTGGTGTTGTCACATGTACATTGTTCTTGCTAAGTATTGTGGTGTTGTCACATGTACATTGTTCTTGCTAAGTATTGTGGTGTTGTCTCATGTTGTACATTGTTCTTGCTAAGTATTGTGGTGTTGTCACATGTTGTACATTGTTCTTGCTAAGTATTGTGGTGTTGTCACATGTTGTACATTGTTCTCGCTAAGTATTGTGGTGTTGTCACATGTTGTACATTGTTCTTGCTAAGTATTGTGGTGTTGTTTCATGTTGTACATTGTTCTTGCTAAGTATTGTGGTGTTGTCACATGTTGTACATTGTTCTTGCTAAGTATTGTGGTGTTGTCACATGTTGTACATTGTTCTTACTAAGTATTGTGGTGTTGTCACGTGCTGTACATTGTTCCTGCTAGGTATTGTGGTGTTGTCACATGTTGTACATTGTTCTTGCTAAGTATTGTGGTGTTGTTTCATGTTGTACATTGTTCTTGCTAAGTATTGTGGTGTTGTCACATGTTGTACATTGTTCTTGCTAAGTATTGTGGTGTTGTCACATGTTGTACATTGTTCTTGCTAAGTATTGTGGTGTTGTCACATGTTGTACATTGTTCTTGCTAAGTATTGTGGTGTTGTCACATGTTGTACATTGTTCTTGCTAAGTATTGTGATGTTGTCACATGTTGTATATTGTTCTTGCTAAGTATTGTGTTATTGTCACATGTTGTACATTGTTCTTGCTAAGTATTGTGGTGTTGTCACATGTTGTACATTGTTCTTGCTAAGTATTGTGGTGTTGTCACATGTACATTGTTCTTGCTAAGTATTGTGGTGTAGTCACATGTTGTACATTGTTCTTACTAAGTATTGTGGTGTTGTCACATGTTGTACATTGTTTTTGTTAAGTATTGTTGTGTTGTCACATGTTGTACATTGTTCTTGCTAAGTATTGTGGTGTTTTCACATGTTGTACATTGTTCTTGCTAAGTAGTGTGGTGTTGTCACATGTTGTACATTGTTCTTACTAAGTATTGTGGTGTTGTCACATGTTGTACATTGTTCTTGCTAAGTATTGTGGTGTTGTCACATGTTGTACATTGTTCTTGCTAAGTAGTGTGGTGTTGTCACATGTTGTACATTGTTCTTGCCAAGTATTGTGTAGTCACATGTACATTGTTCTTGCTGAGTATTGTGGTGTTGTCACATGTTGTACATTGTTCTTGCTAAGTATTGTGGTGTTGTCACATGTTGTACATTGTTCTTGCCAAGTATTGTGTAGTCACATGTACATTGTTCTTGCTGAGTATTGTGGTGTTGTCACATGTTGTACATTGTTCTTACTAAGTATTGTGGTGTAGTCACATGTTGTACATTGTTCTTGCTAAGTATTGTGGTGTTGTCACATGTTGTACATTGTTCTTGCTAAGTATTGTGGTGTTGTCTCATGTTGTACATTGTTCTTACTAAGTATTGTGGTGTTGTCACATGTTGTACATTGTTCTTGCTAAGTATTGTGGTGTTGTCACATGTTGTACATTGTTCTTGCTAAGTATTGTGGTGTTGTCACATGTTGTACATTGTTCTTGCTAAGTATTGTGGTGTTGTCACATGTTGTACATTGTTCTTGCTAAGTATTGTGGTGTTGTCACATGTTGTACATTGTTCTTGCTAAGTATTGTGGTGTTGTCACATGTTGTACATTGTTCTTGCTAAGTATTGTGGTGTTGTCTCATGTTGTACATTGTTCTTACTAAGTATTGTGGTGTTGTCACATGTTGTACATTGTTCTTGCTAAGTATTGTGGTGTTGTCACATGTTGTACATTGTTCTTGCTAAATATTGTGGTGTTTTCACATGTTGTACATTGTTCTTGCTAAGTATTGTGGTGTTGTCACATGTTGTACATTGTTCTTGCTAAATATTGTGGTGTTTTCACATGTTGTACATTGTTCTTGCTAAGTATTGTGGTGTTGTCACATGCTGTACATTGTTCTTGCTAAGTATGGTGGTGTTGTCACATGTACATTGTTCTGGCTAAGTATTGTGGTGTTGTCACATGTTGTACATTGTTCTTGCTAAGTATTGTGGTGTAGTCACATGTTGTACATTGTTCTTGCTAAGTATTGTGGTATTGTCACATGTACATTGTTCTGGCTAAGTATTGTGGTGTTGTCACATGTTGTACATTGTTCTTACTAAGTATTGTGGTATTGTCACATGTTGTACATTGTTCTTGCTAAGTATTGTGGTATTGTCACATGTACATTGTTCTGGCTAAGTATTGTGGTGTTGTCACATGTTGTACATTGTTCTTACTAAGTATTGTGGTGTTGTCTCATGTTGTACATTGTTCTTGCTAAGTATTGTGGTGTTGTCACATGTTGTACATTGTTCTTGCTAAGTATTGTGGTGTTGTCACATGTTGTACATTGTTCTCGCTAAGTATTGAGGTGTTGTCACATGTTGTACATTGTTCTTGCTAAGTATTGTGGTGTTGTTTCATGTTGTACATTGTTCTTGCTAAGTATTGTGGTGTTGTCACATGTTGTACATTGTTCTTGCTAAGTATTGTGGTGTTGTCACATGTTGTACATTGTTCTTACTAAGTATTGTGGTGTTGTCACGTGCTGTACATTGTTCCTGCTAAGTATTGTGGTGTTGTCACATGTTGTACATTGTTCTTGCTAAGTATTGTGGTGTTGTTTCATGTTGTACATTGTTCTTGCTAAGTATTGTGGTGTTGTCACATGTTGTACATTGTTCTTGCTAAGTATTGTGATGTTGTCACATGTTGTATATTGTTCTTGCTAAGTATTGTGTTATTGTCACATGTTGTACATTGTTCTTGCTAAGTATTGTGGTGTTGTCACATGTTGTACATTGTTCTTGCTAAGTATTGTGGTGTTGTCACATGTACATTGTTCTTGCTAAGTATTGTGGTGTAGTCACATGTTGTACATTGTTCTTACTAAGTATTGTGGTGTTGTCACATGTTGTACATTGTTCTTGTTAAGTATTGTGGTGTTGTCACATGTTGTACATTGTTCTTACTAAGTAGTGTGGTGTTGTCACATGTTGTACATTGTTCTTGCTAAGTAGTGTGGTGTTGTCACATGTTGTACATTGTTCTTACTAAGTATTGTGGTGTTGTCACATGTTGTACATTGTTCTTGCTAAGTATTGTGGTGTTGTCACATGTTGTAAATTGTTCTTGCTAAGTAGTGTGGTGTTGTCACATGTTGTACATTGTTCTTGCTAAGTATTGTGGTGTTGTCACATGTTGTACATTGTTCTTGCTAAATATTGTGGTATTGTCACATGTTGTACATTGTTCTTGCTAAGTAGTGTGGTGTTGTCACATGTTGTACATTGTTCTTGTTAAGTATTGTGGTGTTGTCACATGTACATTGTTCTTGCTAAGTATTTTGGTGTTGTCTCATGTTGTACATTGTTCTTGCTAAGTATTGTGGTGTTGTCACATGTTGTACATTGTTCTTGCTAAATATTGTGGTATTGTCACATGTTGTACATTGTTCTTGCTAAGTATTGTGGTGTAGTCACATGTTGTACATTGTTCTTGCTAAGTATTGTGGTGTTGTCACATGTTATACATTGTTCTTGTTAAGTATTGTGGTGTAGTCACATGTTGTACATTGTTCTTGCTAAGTATTGTGGTGTAGTCACATGTTGTACATTGTTCTTGCTAAATATTGTGGTATTGTCACATGTTGTACATTGTTCTTGTTAAGTATTGTGGTGTAGTCACATGTTGTACATTGTTCTTGCTAAGTATTGTGGTGTAGTCACATGTTGTACATTGTTCTTGCTAAGTATTGTGGTGTTGTCACATGTACATTGTTCTTGCTAAGTATTTTGGTGTTGTCTCATGTTGTACATTGTTCTTGCTAAGTATTGTGGTGTTGTCACATGTTGTACATTGTTCTTGCTAAATATTGTGGTATTGTCACATGTTGTACATTGTTCTTGCCAAGTATTGTGGTGTTTTCACATGTTGTACATTGTTCTTGCTAAGTATTGTGGTGTTGTCACATGTTATACATTGTTCTTGCTAAATATTGTGGTGTTGTCACATGTTGTAAATTGTTCTTGCTAAGTATTGTGGTGTTGTCACATGTTGTACATTGTTCTTGCTAAGTATTGTGGTGTTGTCTCATGTTGTACATTGTTCTTGCTAAGTATTGTGGTATTGTCACATGTTGTGCATTGTTCTTGCTAAGTATTGTGGTGTTGTCACATGTTGTACATTGTTCTTGCTAAGTATTGTGGTGTTGTCACATGTTATACATTGTTCTTGCTAAATATTGTGGTGTTGTCACATGTTGTAAATTGTTCTTGCTAAGTATTGTGGTGTTGTCTCATGTTGTACATTGTTCTTGCTAAGTATTGTGGTGTTGTCACATGTTGTACATTGTTCTTGCTAAGTATTGTGGTGTTGTCACATGTTGTACATTGTTCTTGCTAAGTATTGTGGTATTGTCACATGTTATACATTGTTCTTGCTAAGTATTGTGGTATTGTCTCATGTTGTACATTGTTCTTGCTAAGTATTGTGGTATTGTCTCATGTTGTACATTGTTCTTGCTAAGTATTGTGGTATTGTCACATGTTGTACATTGTTCTTGCTAAGTATTGTGGTGTTGTCACATGTTGTACATTGTTCTTGTTAAGTATTGTGGTGTTGTCACATGTTGTACATTGTTCTTGTTAAGTATTGTGGTGTTGTCACATGTTGTACATTGTTCTTGCTAAGTATTGTGGTATTGTCTCATGTTGTACATTGTTCTTGCTAAGTATTGTGGTATTGTCACATGTTGTACATTGTTCTTGCTAAGTATTGTGGTGTTGTCACATGTTGTACATTGTTCTTGCTAAGTATTGTGGTGTTGTCACATGTTGTACATTGTTCTTGCTAAGTATTGTGGTATTGTCACATGTTGTACATTGTTCTTGCTAAGTATTGTGGTGTTGTCACATGTTGTACATTGTTCTTGTTAAGTATTGTGGTGTAGTCACATGTTGTGCATTGTTCTTGCTAAGTATTGTGGTGTTGTCACATGTTGTACATTGTTCATGTTAATGTTAATGTATTTTCAACAATATTCCACTTATAAGCGCTAGAGAAAATCGAAGGGCAAACCAAGAATGGACAATCCAGAGACCATGGCAACATTGGGTAAACAAGACACAGGAAGAAGACAAACAAAGCAAAAAACAACAGGAAACAACTAAATAGATGAGTAACGAGGACCCCACAACAATCAGTGGGTAAACCAAAGTGCTCGCGAAGGGTAAGGAGTTCTTGCCTCTAATACGACTCCCTCCATGTTACTCATATAATCAAGACGTGTTGGACGCCATTATATAGGCAAACACCCAAAAATAACAGAAATAAACCTTATATAACTTATGTCATGACGATCGGTTTTATTGGTGGCGGAAACCGGGGTATTCGGTGAAGACGCAAAGACCTGGCTGCCACAAGAAACTGACAAATTTGATTCAATACGGTTGTATCGAGTACATCCCATCTGAGATAGGAATCGAATACTCAACTATAGAGACGATAGCCACTGATTGCAAAGGTGCATGTAAATTTTTCTCTCTCCCTCCCTGGAAGGCTCAGCAAAGACGAGCATTGTTTTTGCTTGCCCGAGAATCGTTTTCCCATCGCCCTAGAATCGTTTTCCGCTCGAACGATATCGGACTGGAACAGATTGTCATAATACATAGTTGTGATTCGCTGTGTTAAGACTGTTGTCTCCGCTGTCACATATTAATAATGCATGTAAATAGTTTTAACATTTTACAATTTTCATTTACATCCACTGACATAATTTCCCCCTTTTTGAAGGTGGTCAGTATTTGGTAGATGTAGAATAAATTGTAACTACCATACGCCCACTGCCCAAGAAAACTCTCGTAACTACCGTACGCCCACTGCCAAAGAAAACTCTCGTAACTACCGTACGCCCACTGCCGAAGAAAACTCTCGTAACTACCGTACGCCCACTGCCGAAGAAAACTCTCGTAACTACCGTACGCCCACTGCCAAAGAAAACTCGTAACTACCGTACGCCCACTGCCAAAGAAAACTCTCGTAACTACCGTACGCCCACTGCCCAAGACAACTCTCGTAACTACCGTACGCCCACTGCCAAAGAAAACTCTCGTAACTACCGTACGCCCACTGCCGAAGAAAACTCTCGTAACTACCGTACGCCCACTGCCAAAGAAAACTCTCGTAACTACCGTACGCCCACTGCCAAAGAAAACTCTCGTAACTACCGTACGCCCACTGCCAAAGAAAACTCTCGTAACTACCGTACGCCCACTGCCAAAGAAAACTCTCGTAACTACCGTACGCCCACTGCCAAAGAAAACTCTCGTAACTACCGTACGCCCACTGCCAAAGAAAACTCTCGTAACTACCGTACGCCCACTGCCCAAGAAAACTCTCGTAACTACCGTACGCCCACTGCCGAAGAAAACTCTCGTAGCTACCGTATGCCCACTGCCAAAGAAAACTCTCGTAACTACCGTACGCCCACTGCCAAAGAAAACTCTCGTAACTACCGTACGCCCATTGCCAAAGAAAACTCTCGTAACTACCGTATGCCCACTGCCAAAGAAAACTCTCGTAACTACCGTACGCCCACTGCCCAAGAAAACTCTCGTAACTACCGTACGCCCACTGCCGAAGAAAATTCTCGTAACTACCGTACGCCCACTGCCCAAGAAAACTATCGTAACTATCGTACGCCCACTGCCCAAGAAAACTCTCGTACCTACCGTACGCCCAGTGCCAAAGAAAACTCTCGTAATTACCGTACGCCCACTGCCAAAGAAAACTCTCGTAACTACCGTACGCCCACTGCCAAAGAAAACTCTCGTAACTACCGTACACCCACTGCCAAAGAAAACTCTCGTAACTACCGTACGCCCACTGCCAAAGAAAACTCTCGTATCTACCGTACGCCCACTGCCAAAGAAAACTCTCGTAACTACCGTACGCCCACTGCCAAAGAAAACTCTCGTAACTACCGTACGCCCACTGCCAAAGAAAACTCTCGTAACTACGTACGCCCACTGCCGAAGAAAACTCTCGTAGCTACCGTTCGCCCACTGCCAAAGAAAACTCTCGTAACTACGTACGCCCACTGCCGAAGAAAACTCTCGTAGCTACCGTACGCCCACTGCCAAAGAAAACTCTCGTAACTACCGTACGCCCACTGCCAAAGAAAACTCTCGTAACTACCGTACGCCCACTGCCAAGGAAAACTCTCGTAACTACCGTACGCCCACTGCCAAAGAAAACTCTCGTAACTACCGTACGCCCACTGCCAAAGAAAACTCTCGTATCTACCGTACGCCCACTGCCAAAGAAAACTCTCGTAACTACCGTACGCCCACTGCCAAGGAAAACTCTCGTAACTACCGTACGCCCACTGCTAAAGAAAATTCTCGTAACTACCGTACGCCCACTGCCAAAGAAAACTCTCGTAACTACCGTACGCCCACTGCCAAAGAAAACTCTCGTAACTACCGTACGCCCACTGCCAAAGAAAACTCTCGTAACTACCGTACGCCCACTGCCAAAGAAAACTCTCGTAACTACCGTACGCCCACTGCCAAGGAAAACTCTCGTAACTACCGTACGCCCACTGCCAAAGAAAATTCTCGTAACTACCGTACGCCCACTGCCAAAGAAAACTCTCGTAACTACCATACGCCCACTGCCAAAGAAAACTCGCGTAACTACCGTACGCCCACTGCCCAAGAAAACTCTCGTAACTACCGTACGCCCACTGCCAAAGAAAACTCTCGTAACTACCGTACGCCCACTGCCAAAGAAAACTCTCGTTGTCTAGTGTGATTCCTGATTCCACCGGCATTCTGTTGTCTAGTGTGATTCCTGATTCCACCGGCATTCTGATAATAACAACTCATAATTAACTACACCACAATTAAAAGCTGCTTTGTCCTTTTGTCCTTTTTCTTTTAGTCATTATGTTGCCTGTCCTTCGATTTACGGCTTCTGATTACCCCTTTGGTATCTTCAAACTCTTCTTCTATGACAACACTAGCTTATGATTGATAGACTTAGTTGTATGAAAGCCAAACCATTGGCTAACATAACTTCATGGGATAACAATGGAATCCTTTTTTGACCATGTGAGAATTTACCATCAGTTGTCGTTCTTGGTTAACTTTTAACATTTATATCTTCTCTTAAACCAGATAGACAATATATGAACTAAACGTACTAAACGCGCCGGGCAGTCTTTTGTTCCATTTCCCAAATATATATGCAAACAGCCGTGTCTAGAATTCATCATATGGTGCCAAGCCACAGACCTTTAACAGTACACACATATTAAGTGCAAGCTCTCGGGAGCCTTTGGTATGAAGGTTATTGTAATTTGTGTAGAGAAAGTCCCGTAATATTATTTGTTGCTATTTTGATCACGTGTTACTCATTTCAGTTGTAAATAGTCGCTTTGTCTCTCAAGTTGTATTACTTTAAATATGAATCATAAAATTGATCAGTTGAAATTTGTGAGTCAATATTTCCTGGCTGGCATTGCATATGAATTGTTCTATTAGCTATATTGTCGTGGGAAAGAATATCAAATCATGTTTAGAAAATTTGTGTTTTTGTTACAAAGTTCTCCCCACCCGCTCCCCGCCACGGAACCCCACCACCTTACATTATAAAAATTCAGTTCGTTTAAATCTTGGGTACGGAACACAAATTATTAATGATAATTAATTTTCTGAATGGAAAATACAATTATTATTTTAATGGGATTTTCTTCAAGAATAACGCCTATTAAATCACTTTAAATTAACTGTAATTTTTTATGATATTTTTTGCCTGGGTTTTAAAATGAGTTTATAATGTACACCAACAGGAAAAGTAAGAAATAACATATTATCTAAGCACTTCATTGGGATGTAACTTAGAATGAAACTGATAGCGGTATATCGTGAGAAATGAGATAATTTCTACGGCTAATTAGAAACAAACTTTTAAAGAGGCATTAGCTACGATTTTGACCAAATAAATTATATGTTTTGGAAATTGGTTAATAGTTTTAAAATGATGAAATAAAGGTGAATATTTCACATTAAACAGCTTATCGTACCACTTTTCGCCTTTTGAGAATGAAAATTACAATCGATTTGTTATTTCCTTGCAAGAAAATAATTTGACCTCGCTTTCTCCATATGCAACTGACCTTACTAGTGACAGGTAAAAACGAATAATTTGTATTTTGTCGCTTATTAACTACAAACGTGCATGGTTCTTTGTCCGTAATTAACGCCGACTAAAAGCAGATTCACAGAAAATAAGAAATAAGTGCATTGTTGTATTGATTTAATGACGATTCGGCAAACTCCGTAAACAATTCCGATAATTAATAAGATGGCGTCCATTTCTTGATCGATCTCAAAACACGAGCAGTTGCACCTTTTTCCCCCGATGAGCGTACATTTCATAACATTTATAAGTTACAGAAACATGTTTTATTAAGGCATCAATCATATCTGACAGTTTTATGGGTAGCAAAAATTTACGATTTTGGCAGATAATGCCCCTTTAAGTTCTTAAACTTTGACTCACAAGTTGTCAAAATAAAATAGATTTACACTTTAAACTATGACGTAGAACACAGTTTTTCGGAAGATATCAACACCTTGTTGATAAGTATTCTGTCAGTTGCTACAGATTACGAAAGATGGTATTGGGAATTATATTTTAGTTTAAAGTTCACTATTGCTTCACTATTATGTCATACGATGACCTTGCATACTATCTGAAATTTAAATAATGGTTGAGGCCATCGACTCCCAACGACAACTTAGAGAACTTCGTTCTTGCTTGGTATGTTGTGAATATTGTACATTTCTATACTTTTGATATTATTGCTAAAAATCCAAAATATGTCGAATCCAGTGTGGAGACTTGTTTTGTAACAAAATACATGTCCGATTTTTACCGTGTTACCTTTTAATGTATTGCAGTATTTAATTCAAGGTCAATTCCATTTATAACTGACGTCTTTTACCATCATAGAACAATACAGGTCAAATAATTTGACCTTGACTTTTTGTTTGTGTCGATATCGTTATGCATACCATCAAAATATAGGTCAAATTAATTTGACCTTGAGCTTTTGTTTGTGTCTATAATGTATACCGTCAAAATACAGGTCAAATTAATTTGACCTTGACTTTCTGTGTGTGCCTA
Organism: Bathymodiolus septemdierum; assembly: GCA_963383655.1. Classification (NCBI taxonomy): domain Eukaryota; kingdom Metazoa; phylum Mollusca; class Bivalvia; order Mytilida; family Modiolidae; genus Bathymodiolus; species Bathymodiolus septemdierum. The sequence goes on along the minus strand of OY726531.1, from coordinate 22,255,482 downwards.
TATCGTTATGCATACCGTCAAAATACAGGTCAAATAAATTTGATCTTGATTTTCTGTTTGTGTCTATGATTAAGCATACCGTCAAAATACAGGTCAAATTAGTTTGACCTTGACTTTTTGTTTGTGTCTATGGTTATGCATACCATCAACATACAGGTCAACTTGGATTCTGACGTTTACTTAGTCTACTTTTAAGGTGATGTTGATGGGGATTATGTTTCATATTTGTATATTTCCTTCAGAAGAAACTGTGATTTTGTGTTCAAATCATTGACGAAACAACAGAAACATAGTTTGTAGCTTTGTTCTTTCGACAAAACTGTGCTATGCGCAAATATAACCTCAAACTGTGTTTGAAATATCTGTAAAATCATGAATGTTTGTATCCAATAAATTTGGTAGCCATAAGATAAATTTGTTCCATAGCAGCCACATGATTTCCCATGATTGCATTCGACAAACAAATTAAGCACTTTTACACCAACACGCCTTGCTAACAATATAATATAAGTCATTTAATTGCTTGTGACATGCTACATTTGTGGCTAGTTAATTCTCAAATTATTCTATACCAGACATATTTATTATTCAAATGACAGTAATAGAATGTTGCTATGACAACCAACTCCATAATATGCTATTAAACTTATCAACTTAGTCCTTCGATCATAGCACTGAGAAATGCTACACACAGAAGTCGTCTATTATAATTTCTACCATTATTATATAAAGTTTAATTTGTCTTATTTATTATATTAATTCATTATAATTTCTACCATATGAGCATATATTCTGCTTTGTAAATTAAATTTCTTCAGGAAACGGATTAATATAAGTTTTGTAACTTGTTTCTGAATCCTATTAATGATTCATCCGAATAGTTTGTACATATTCATGTTTGTATTGTCTTAATGAGTTACTTAATAAAATATGCTTACACTAAAAGTCGTCTCCCTTTTATAAGGTAATACTTTCGCACGTTGTATGAGAAATGCCCCCGGTCAATGAGGTGCTTTAGGGGAAATTTAATATTAGAGTGTCAATGAATGTGGTCAGATAAGAACATCAGCCTGTAGGGATTAGAGTTACTACTTAACAGCACCATACCTTGAGATTGTTTGTGGTTTACAGTGTTTAACGTCACTTTCAACAATATTTTAATAATATCGTGGCGGTCAGTTTTATTGGTGGATGAAAACGGAGTACACGGGGAAAACCACCGACCTGCCACAAGTCACTGACAAACTTGAGATGGTAAATTTAAGTTCACAGACATTTAACACAAAACATTTGTAGATCAGGGAGAAACAATGTGTTGCTGTTACTTATTGGCTTTCATTATTTCCTTATTCGACTCATTTTAATTGTAAATTTGAAAAGAACTTTCGTTCAGAGGGAGGGGAGGTGTTTCTTATTAGATTTGTAAATGCTATTCGATGGTAATATAAATAAATACAAATGTAATAATTAAATGTATATTTTGCAGGTTTTTTTTATGACACATCACTGCCATATTAAGGCATGGGCTTAACAGGCTGCAGCCCAGGGGCATCCTCAGCTGAGAGGCTCCAGAGATTAGCTGAAATCAAAATCTACAGTGAAGTTACTTTATTTTTCATGCAGAATAAAAGGATACGTATGCTGAATTATATAAGTTCTAAGCTCCCTAGTTACCGACTATGATTATTTAGACGATAAGTAAATAGTTGAAGGGTTCGCGCTTAAATAATCATAGTCGGTCACGGGAGCTTAGAAAATTTTTGTACGATGTTGCTGATCTATAACTTGAAACAGTAACTAAGTTTTTTCCACGTACTATGTTTGACATACTTTATTGGAAGTTCTAAGGCTAAAGACGTAATGGTCACTAGACAATATTAAGCACCGCCCACTGACCTTCTGTATTTTTCCGTCTGCATGGTTTCGTAACTGCACGTTTATCTATCGTCTGCATCGGTAGCCGTACATTCTTTTAAGTTATTTTAGAAGAAAATATAAATCATCATCTTTCTTGCAGTTGTGTTTAATTATGCTAAATCAAAATACACACACACATATATATAGTGAGCATGGTCAAGTACACTTGGCATACGTCGTCTCAGTTATCGATTACAATATTTCTTTATTTCGGACAGCGTCAAGGTCAAATTATGCCATAATAGATTACACAACACTGCAGTCACCTGGCATATGGAATTTTCCACTGGCCAGTAAAGCGTATTAATCTTATTCTCTAGATTTCCATATATGGTTCTGCCTTCTATCCTTATTTTTAGGAATGATTTTATCCAATCATAGGTCGTCAAATAAATGCAACATCGTAGTACAATCTCTTTTAAAAGGATTCAATTAATATACTGTATAATATACTGGAATTTTGTCCTTGCCCATTATTCCAACTCATTGTCAATTGTTATCTCAGAATCCGAAATTCGCTCTTTTGTTAATTATCACTGGAGCCTCATAGTATATGTAGCTCAGGGCCTACAAATCGTAATCCGGTCCTGGGGTTGATGGAATTAGGGGTTTGGGAATAACGCTATTTTTTTCGAGAAAAAACACGTTTGAATCTAACATTTTTAAACTAATATTAGGATTTTCAGCTTTACATTTTTTCATAAGAAAATAAAACAACATTCCCTTGATTAAAAGAATACTAGCTCCCAACAGCTGTTGCTGTTCCTCCATATATACAGCACCTTAACATGATCCCGCTCTCAAGATTCTACTAATGTATTTTGAACATCTGCTGTTCATTTGACGTTTAACAAGCAATATTTGAAATTTTCTTATAATGATAATGATTTCCGAACTATAAAACAAATTTACTAGGAAAAAGATGTTATTTAATTGTAAAGTACAAAGAAGTATTAGGTGTAAAAAGTTTACATAGCAAAATAATTATATAGATCTTCAATATTGTCTATCACCACGAAAGTTGTGAGTTCGAACCGCGTTCATGGCGAAGTGTATTCGATACAATATGTGATAAGTTTTGTCAATGACTTGCAACAGATCAGTGGTTTTCTCCTGATACTCCGGTTACCTCCACCAATAAAACTGACCACCGCGATATAACTGAAATATTGTTGAAAGTGGTGTTAAAACCCTCAAACAAACAAACAAACAAACAACAAAAAGCATAATTTTACACAAGGACTCGGTTAATGGACATATTTTTTTTAATTATTTTTTTATATTATTTTACGTGTTTTTCCTATTTATTGTCTGTTTTTATTAAATCATTATCGATCGTTAGCACCTATATTTTCATGTTTACAGTCAATGTGCAATATACTATCCACATCCATATAATAGGATATTTTAGTATATGGATGTGGATAGTATATTACACATTGACTGTAAACATGAAAATCTAGGTGCTAACGATAATGATTTAATAAAAACAGACAATAAATAGGAAAAACACGTAAAATAATTAAAAAAAATATGTCCATTTATAAACCGAGTCCTTGTGGATTAACACTGATCAGCTGTTCACTCAGAACAGGCCAAATTTTCCCACACATTTTGAAATATATACCCGATCCTCAAAATGCTTTTATCTCTTACAAAAAAAGCTATCAATCATTTTTCCCTCTTGACGTATTATATACCCGGACAACGGTATTTGAAATAAAAATAGACATGCCTAAATATCCAAAAACAAAGATATCATATGAAGGTTTATTAACAGTCATTTAAATACAAAGAGAGTGTGCACCTGTTGTGAGGTAGCTTTAAAATAGAAGGTAATTGAATATTGATATTTAAACGAAATATTATCTCGTACCTGGTTGAACTTTCAGGTAAAAAACAATTTGTTTGTTTTGTTGTTTGGTTTGTTTATAGGTAAACAGTGTGGAGTTGTAACATAACTATATACATTACAGGGGGAAACGGTTAGGATTATGGTGCATAACGCCACTTTCAACAATATTTCAGTTTTATTAGTGGAGAAAACCAGAGGACCCGGAGAAAACTACCGACCTGTTGCAGTCACTCACAAATGTTATCTCATAATGTTGTATCGAGTTCACCTCGTCATAAGCAGGAGTCAAACTTACAACTTTATTGGTGATTGGCACTGATTGCACAGGTAGTTGTAAATCCAACTACCATAACTATATACAGCTACATTACATCAGTGAACATTTGTAAAGAAAAAAAAACATGTGCAACATTTGATGGACTGAAATTTTAACTGTGTTCTTTGTTAATTGAGTAATATTTGATACCCGCAATAACACTCGATTCCATCCCGGTTCGTCTAAAGTTACTTTTGTTGAGATTCGTGTTTTATTTGTGTTATTTTTCATCTATCTTATTTATTTACACAGAATGGTGTCTACGCACGATTCTCATATCAGATGATGCTCGTCTCATATCAGATGGTGTTCGTGTCACGACGGATGTCACTATTGGAACAGGAACTATTTTCCTTTCCTGAACCAAAGAGTTCACAACCGTATAGTAATTTAGTTGGGTTCATGTTGCTCAATCTTTAGTTTTATCTGTAGTGTTTTGTTGACAATTTTTTTTTTGTCTGTTTGTCTTTTATTTTTTGGTCCTTCTTTGATTTACAGCTTCTGATTTAGATAAAACTAAAATACAACCTAGAATAACCAGTAGAATAAAAACCAATCCAACTGGACAAAGCAGCAGAGAGCCAGGCAAGTTGGGCCTTGATTTAATATGTGCCTCTCGTGCCAAAATCGAGATTTGTATTGATTACGTGCAAACGTTGTATTTATGAGATAAGGGAGGTAACTCAAATATGTTTACAGAAATTATGGTCCGACAATGCAACAATATCATTTGTCTTACAATCACTCGAGAGACATGAAACGCACTCACTCAGGGCCATGTTAACAACAATATAGACCCCCGGATCATCCCACTTGTTATCATAAAAATTAACATTAATATTGTTCCTTATCTTTAGTAAAACACAATCATGCTAATATGCATTTTCCAATAACAAATATTTATAGTATAGTATTTATTAATTAATTTATTTATTTATTTATTTATTTATTTATTTATTTATTTATTTATTTATTTATTTATTTATTGACAGCAAGTCACAACATACATAGGTTAGCATGGGTCTCTTATGCACGGGGGACCCAGGAACCTGTCCAGCGTACTCGTGCGTGAAGACGACACTAAACTCACTTACAATGTATATGCAAACTGCTACAAATTCTCATCGTATCCTTTAACTTTTAGGTTCAGTTTATCTATATACATGAATCTAATGAAATATTATCATAAAATGTCATTTTCTATACGTATCAAACAGTCGCTTAAAAAAATGACCCGTTCGACTGGTTACTCGACCATTTGATACAAAAATGACATTTTATGACGATATCAGACTCATGCACATTGTATCAATACACTGAAAATGAAAGCAGAGTGATTTGCAAAAAAAAGGGGTGCGAAATCTGTCCTCGGGTGCCTGTAATATGCTTAACAAGAAACACTACTCTGCCAAACCCGAATATTCAAAACATACAACAACACAAAAGACGACAGAAGCAGACGGATAGGAATCTAAGTCTCGATTTTGAGTAGATACAAAAGAGTGGCAGAGTTAAGTCGGTTTATAAGATCTCCGACTGCTCTAATGATACTAATCAACGAGCTGGAAAAAAACCCGTCAAAGATCTGCTTCAATTCAGATGAAATATACCTGGGTTGCGTTCAATATCGTAGCAGCTAGACTAGCTGCTAAGTAAACTAGCCATGACGTTATTGAACGATTAGCTACGTAGCAGTGCTAACAAATATGGCCAATCAAATAGAATCATTTCTTGGAACATTTTAGCTAATCGTATTTGTCTAGTTACTTTAATAAATTATCATCCGTATTAAAAGCGTTGTCACTTCCTGCAATGCCACTAGTTTTACCTTACGAAATTAAATGTAGTTTTAGCCGCCATCTTGGATTCAAAAGCTAGCAGACATTTTTCAAGCTAGCTAGAGCTATGTAGCGGCTAGGCTAGCTTTCCGTTCAATAGGATTTTTCTACGTAGTTCAACCTAGCAGCTACGATGTTGAACGCACCCCTGTACAAACTCAGCAACATAAACACGGACAGCACAAAAACAGGGTCAGTACCGTGTCTACCTAAAGTCTTGACGTCATCATAATACCGATGGGATTTTAATTACCCTTGCCCCTTGATCAAGAGTCTACAATTGTTAGCAGCAGTCAGGTATAGCACCTTTATTATCAAACAAATTAGTTTTCATTATTATGTTTCCAATTTTATTCCATATAATATGATCAAATTGTACGGAAATACAGAAAATTACCTGTAATCTCTTTGGTCTAATTGATTTTTCTCTCAGTCAAAAGTGCAATGTTTTTTGTCTTAAATTAGATTTAATCATTGTTATTTACAAGAGCATTATTTGATTTTTTTTCTTGTAGTTGTTTCATTTTAGGAATTATTTTATCCCCAGAGATTTTAGTGACGGTATATATATATATATACCAAATTATGAAAGCATAATTTGTATGTTTAGAATCAAGACGGGTACATAATAACATCGCTATCAAAACTACCGTATACTCCGTACGATTGCACAAACAAGCTAAAAATAGCAATAGGAAACGTTTTGATTTACTTAATTGGCGGTGCACTGACAATTCCCAGCAGTGTTTCAGCCATATCACATGTCCAGAGGTAGATATGGAGGAGGAGCCAAAGCTATGATGTAATGAAGGACATAAACATTTAGACAGTTTTTTGCATACAAACTACTTGATATCCCGAATTACTTGATATCCCGAATTAAACTAATAGAGTAGCCAGTAATCAGGGCCACTTTCAACAATATTTCAGTTATATCGTGGCGGTCAGCTTTATTGGCGGAGGAAACCGGAATACCCTGAGAAAACCGAAAACCACCGGCCTGTCGCAAGTCACTGACAAACTTTATCACATAATGTTGTATCGGGGATACCTCGCAATGAAGGGGATTCCAGCTCACAGCATTGGTACTATTCACTTATTACATAGGTAATTGTAAATCAAACTACCATACGTTGACGACCACGACGGCCCCCTTCACTTGTAATGTCTATCTAAATAATAATATTAAAAATTTACGAATGTAAAAGCAAATGTTTTCAGAGAGATTTTTGACAAGTTACATAATATTAATACTTTATATAATCTGTTTGTAACATAAGTATACAGTACGTCTTAGTACAGGTTTTATGTTGCAGTCATCTGAAACCATCTGTATATTACCATTAAATCACGCAATCTTAATAACTTGTGACATCTTACCTCAAATTTATTGGTAATTTAAGTGTAGAAATAAGAATAAACTATTTTTATTTTTGCACTAGCAACATATTTTATAAATTGTAGGAGATGTTTTTAGTATTGATTTGTTTTAGGATCGTTAATTGCCAATGTTTCCGTGTCAACAAGCGTGTGTACCACATAGGAATCCCAACAAGCGAAGATGTGGTATTAAGCGTATCCTCTGTCCGTTCACAGGCTTCGCCATGTCAACAATGATAAAACAGACCTGAATACATCACTGGGTAATGTTTATTGTTCGACCAAGATAAAAAAAAAAATCGCTTACATGTGGCATAGTTTAAGACGCTCGACATGATTAAAACCACTTTTATTTCAAGACAGCCTAAACACACAGCAGACCCAAAGTGACACCCTCTTAAACGTGTCGCCCGGGGCGGACCGTCCCCTTATATAGCTACGTTACTTTTCACATGTTATATGAAGTTGGTTAGCTCTGTTGGGCAAACATAATAAACTGAAAAAGAACATTATGTATTACAAGGTCTCGAATTAAACCTGGTTATGAAAGGAGAGTTAAAACAGTGATTGTCAACATATACGCTAGCACCAATATCAACAAAACAATCAATTACCTCCCATCTCAGATCAAAGAGCACGTGACATATGCCAATGAAAATGTCGATATCAACAAAACCAACAACGTTGTATGATACTGGATAGAACTTCATATAAGTTGTAAAACTTGTGTTCAATCCTAATGTAAGTATACATGTATATTTGGCAATAAAATATGCTTAAATCAACAACTACCTCTCACCCCAGTACACGAAATCAGTATCGTGACGAATAAAGATGAGGACTTCGTTTTGGTCAATGATATTGAAAGTGACATTGCAACTGTCGATTTTGAGGCTAACTTGAAGTTTCTTTGTGTAGATGCAGAAGACGTATTTGCTGATGGAACATTCAAGTGTTGCCCATAGTACTTTCAACAACTATATACAATACATGGGTTTAGGAATGGACAGTACATACCAATAGTAGTTTGCCTTTTGCCTGCCAAGTCAGGAGATTGCTACCGGACAATGTTTTCTTTGCATGGGAAATGTTGTGAAAAGCATAATATAAGAATGAAATTTACCACATTGCATGTTGATTTCGAACAAAGAATGCTTGTCGTCGTGAAATAGTTTTTCCAGACGACATCATCAAAGCATGTCATTTTTACCTCGGTCAGTCATGATGGCGAAAAATACAAAATCTAGGACTTTCAAAAGAGCACAAGAAAAGTGACAGCGATGTTAGCAAATGGCTACACGACCTCTCTGGATTAGCCTTTCCCAGCCCAGAAGAAGTAGCTGATTGTTTTACTGAAGAATTGGTACAATATATGCACAATGACAAAAAAGTAAAAGTGTTTTGCTGATAACGTGCTATCCACAGATGTTGATGACAATGCTTTGTTTCCATCATACGGATGGACCGAAACTCCAACAACTGCAAGAAACACTAATAATGGTTTTGATTTGTGGTGTTTTAACGTCAATTTCAGCAATATTTCAGCTATATCATGGTGTCCAGTTTTAGTGGTAGAAGAAGTCAGAGTGCCCAGAGAGTACCGCCGAACATTGGTCAAGCAACTGGTAAACTTTATCACTTGCGGCTGCGAGTCGAGTGCACCCTTTTTTGTAATCTACAAAGCCGGGCGCGAACCCACGCCGTATTGGTAATAGTGAACATAAGGCATTACATAAGCACTACAATGAACAGTTTTATGCATCACGTCCATCTATGTTTGTATTTATGGACAATATCATGAAACTTCAAGCCACTATCTACATTAAATTGCACAGTACAAATGCAACAGCCGCTAGAAGCAGGCATAATTCAGAAAAAGAAACATTTGACATTGAAATACATCACAAGTATGCAAGAGGAGAACTCAGCCGTAGTGACTATGTTTGTGTATTAAGCTATGCGTTTCAGCCTTTAATCTCACCATGTTGTCCAGTGACTGTAAATAGTTTTATGTTTTATGTACGTCCCCTTTAAAATGTGCAATTAAATGACTTTAACTCCGCCAGTATAAACTGTCGGTCCTAAACCCGGATAAAGGAGGAAGGAAGTCAATGTTTTAATTAAGAAATAAATCGGGAAGCCAGAATGTGCTTTGAGTTTGATCATGGGTTGGCGGATAAAATTTACTAATATCCGCGAACCCATGTTAAAACTCAAAGCACATTCTGGCTTCCATGAATTATTTCGATTCTGATATGTCTAAGAGTACAAATACGGTGGTATACTTTGATTGGAAGACGGTAATTTATATTTACGTTTGCGGACAATGTCGCACACAATTTATGCTGCCAAATTCGAGCAGACGATAATTCATCAACATGTACATTTACAACCGGAAAGTTAGTCACGTGAACCGGCGCATGTGCTAATGAAATTATATCCAATCGATAAATCGCGCGTTTGTTCACAAAGCGAAAGAAGGACGTCTTGTTAGAATAAAAAATAAAAATTCTCTTTTTTTTATAAACAATGGCGAAATCGTATATATTTTATTTGGCGCAAATGATACTAGGTATTTTAAAAAGTAGCGGTGCAAACGTGTTTTTGGTGCAAACGGATATCTCCCATAGTTTGCAAGTACATTACTAAGACTGTATTTGTATACTGATCGGAAACATGGTTTGGTTTAATATATCGATTTGAAAAACATTAAACCAAAATGGACATTTAATCATCAGATGAGTAATAGAAACTCAGGTGAACCTCTGGTTCTTTAAAATTTGTATCTTGCAAAGATATAATGGAGTTTACAAAAATACCGTCTTTAAGCCTTTTGTTAACCATGTCATCAATTACAGAGCTGGGTCACTGGTTTAATAAATGTTATTATGTATAATGTATTCTTATGTAAAGTAAAATTTAGTGCGAGTTGTAAGTATTGCAATAAAATACACAGCTGTTTACCATCAAAATATGTAAATAAATTGCATATTCTAAATCTGCCCAATACATAAATATTTTGGTGAAGGGTGTATTGTATTCAAGTTTAAAAAGAAGTTGTATCTGAGTATATATTCAATAAAATTTTCGTATGTAGGATCAGACTATTTGTATAAAATCGGAACAAGATCAATTTTTATCCATTTCATTTCAAATGTAGTGGAAAAGGGGTCTCGAGAGCCTGAACTCACTCATCAGAGATATTAGGAGAAATGTTGTCTTTGGAAATGATATTGCCAGAACAAAAGGGTAACTAATATAATCACAAAAACTTGGCATTATTATAATGGATAATTAAGGGGCATAATTCTGGAATGATAAAATTCAGATGCCTCAAAATGAAACTTGACCTGTATTTTATTAGTTAAAATGGGATTTCAAAATATTAGTTAAATTGGATGTCAGAAAATTAAATCAATGCTGGAAAACCAACAGTTGCATAATTAGCTGTGGTGGACATCTTGTGTAATTGATAGGGTCAACAGACTGAAAAAATTTTGAAAGCGGTATTTGGACCAAATTTGGTTTTATTCCATCCAGTGGTTCTGAAGAATATTGTCAATTTTTCAACCAATTTAAAGCTATAGCATAGCAGCCATCTTGGATGTAGGGCAAGGTCATCGGACACAATTTTGGAAGAGGACCATCCAAGGAGTATCACACCCAAATTTGGTCCAATTTGAGCCAAGTGGTTATTGGGAAGAAGATCAAAATATGTAAAGTTAGCGAACAGACGTCAAGTGATGGGAAAAGCTCAATTCAGTCTTTGGCTCCAGTGAGCTTAAAATTTGAAAACCTCTTATGAAAATGCAATGACATCGGAAACATCCACAATCCTCAGGTGAATTGGCTGCTATCCTTAGATGGAACAGACTCAACCGAGTTGTGACAAGTGATATCATAAACTAGAATACATTTTGTAGGAAACTCAACATCGTTGTTGATGCTAAATATGTTTTATTCAAGATAAACAAATTGAAATGGTCAGCATTGGCCTTTCCATAAAAAATAAAATCAAGACAACTCTAATAAATACAATAAGATTATACAAAATATCAACTATAATGCAAACTTTAACAGACAAAGAAAAAGTGGCCTTGTAAGACAGGTGACCTCTCAAAGGAGGTTCAGTGCATATGAAATTTTATATGACCGGACAATGGCAATCTCTTAATACAGTTGACTGCTTAATAGAGGTAAACCAGATGGGAATGTTTGACTAGTATATGTATTTTACATGTGGATTTGTCCACAGTTAGGTTTCTGCTTAGAAACCCCCCCCCCCCACCATTATATTTATGTTTAAAATATATATGTTCAACATTAAAACCAGAAACAATTTCTGTCCGTGGTGTTCATTGTCACTTTTATAATTTTATATAGTTGTATTGCTACTACAAAACTGAACAGAGGAGTAAGCATGGATAGTCCTAAAAAATTAACCAGTGACACCTGGCTAAGCATGCAGCACTAAGGGGAATGAGCAAAGACTGGTTGGCTCGGAATCAGGATAATGTGTCCAAGTGGAGCGACATATCTACCTGCAGACTGTTGTTTCAGTGATCTAGCACTATTATAATCCAGCTACGTGTTGATCTAGATCAAAGCGGACATCATCATCAAAATTAACTTGATCTCACCATGATATAGCTGAAAAATGGTTGAATTGCAATGGCTTTAAACAATAATCACACAATCACTCACTATAAAGAACATTGTATTGCCAATCTCCATTTAAGTTAATGATTGTTGTGATATTTATATAATAATGTTAAAAGTGGTACATATAGTCTAACACAACAACCTATGCAATTAATGCCTTTCACCACTAACGTTGTGAGATCAAATCCAACTCATGGAGATGTGTACTCAATACAACTTTATTTGATAAAGTTTGTCCATGGCTTTGGGCAGGTCGGTGATTTTCTCCAGATATTCCAGTTTTCTCCATCAATAAAACTGATTGCAACGATATAGGTGAAATATTGTTGAATGTGTCATTAACACCATAACCTTAACGCTTGATAGAAAATAACAATTAATTAGAGTAACAATATAGTTGGTTGGTCTATGGTGTTTAACTCCACTTTCAACAATATTTCAGTTATATCGTGGCGGTCAGTTTTATTGGTGGAGGAAATCAGAGGACCTGCACTGACCTGTCGCAAGTCACTCACAAACTTTATCATATATAATGTTGTATCGAGCGGGATTACAACGTTAGTGGTGATAGACACTGATTGCATAGGTAGTTGTCAATCCAACTACCATACGATCACGACAGCTCTTACAATTAATTAGAGAAACAATATGAGATTGTAGTGTAAGTATAATGTCACAGGTGGTTCAAACTAATTTTGACCTGTTGTTTTACGTTATTAAATTTTCTAACACACCTCAAAGTCAAAATACATGTGTCACTTTTAATTATGCGAAAAATAGCTGAATAATGTGTAAGTTTGACTCGTGCCACATCTACCATATTTGAGTCAAAGAATAAATGTTTCAAATATACAAATAATTGTTATCTATTAATATACAAATATATATTGCTTGTCAATTAAAAAGGGGCTGTCTTGGCCGTGATCATATTATAGTTGGATTTACAACTACCTATGCAATCAGTGCCTTTCACCACTGATGTTGTGAGTTGGAATCTCGATCAGGGTGAAGTGTACAACATTATGTGATAAAGTTTGTCAGTGACTTGCGACAGATCGGTGGATTTCTCTGGATCATCCGGTTTCCTCCACTAATACAACTGACCGCCACGATATAACTGAAATACTGTTGAAAGTGGCATTAAACACCATCAAACAATCAATTAAAAAATTGGATCTAGCAGCCGTTTCACAATCTAAGGGGAATAACTCATATTATATCTAATTAAGATCTGATGTGTGCAAAGACAAAAAACATCTTGGCAGTACATAATCTGATTAAAGCTTTTTCATTTATCATAGGTATTGTAATAGGTATATAATGTATTTTCCCAGTAATACCTCAGAGCATTTACAATTTTAAATCTCTATCCTATGTTCAGGATTGAGGATTTGAATATAAAATTTCCATTCATAGTCCTATATATATACATTTTATATATATTGTATCACTCACCTGTGCATGTTTAATCCAATAAAATAGGATTTTTGTGTGATTCTCTCATATCTCTGAAACAGTAAAAGCTACAACAAATTTGTTGTCATACACGAGGCAGGAATTTTTTTTAAAGGAATTCAATAATGAAAACAAATTCCATAAAATTCTGACAAAGTAAAAAAAGTTATCATTTTGAATATTGGTCCCTTTTTATCTTGGAAACCACAAGAGCAAGGATAATTATGGCTGAGAAAATGCAGGCAGGAAATTTCATGATGAATCTAAAGAAAAAGAAAATTAAAATTGGACTTGAAATAGAAATTATAAATTTTGGGTGTTGGCCCCATTTTGACTGCCTTATATCTTGGAAACAGTAGGAGCCATACAAAGTCTGTTCGCATACTATATAAAGATAATTTTATAAGGAAAAATAAACGCTCCACTAAGTCCACTTTCAAAAAACGGACAACACTTTTTTTACACCTTTGGGCCTCTTGTTTCTTTCATGTACTTCCGATCAACAACATCAACAAAAAACATCAACTTTTTTTTTAGAGGATCATCTCATGAACATTCATATCAAATGTAGTTCCAATTGGCCTTTTGGTTCCAGAGAAGAAGGTTAAAACAGATAACACTATTTTTCACACCTTTAGGCACCTTGTTTCTTTGGTGTGCCTTCGATCAACAAAAAAACTAATATTTCTATTAAAAAGACAATCCAATGAACATTCCTACTAAGTTTGGTTCCAATCGGCTCAGTGGTTTCACAGAAGAAGATTAAAATGTAAGAGTTTACGGAAGACGATGGATGCCAAGTGATGACAAATACCTCACATGACCCTTTAGGTCAAGTGGGCTAAATATATTATAGGGTAGTTTTGAATACTTGACCTACTTTTGGTATGATAGCATAAAACTTGCAGACTAGATGTTAAATAGACCACATGTGTACATTGTCAGCAAATATCAAATTTATTTGTACAAGCTTTAGAAACGGGAAGAAAAACGAGCTTTTTTTTGCTTTGTGGCGAGTAAAATAAATGCGGTATTCTCTCGACAATATATACTATAAATGTTGTATAATAAAAAATCTTTAAATTTACACACAAAATGGCAAAAACCATTTGACATTTTGCTTGAATTTTCATTTGGGTCATTGTGTGTCTATAGCATGCTCCCTCTTCGACCAGTGTCGACTGCCCTTTAGCTCTACATACAATTTGTATGACACAGGGTACCAGGAATGTTGATACATCCATTAGACGTACATATATATATATATATATATATATTAAAAAGTCAAATGAAATCCGTATGCTGGTATAAATAAAGGAAATAGGTAAAAAAAAGAACAAAACGGATTTTTCACAACATTCTTGTACTAACGTTTTCACTGCTGTTGCAGATCTTGGAGCGGATGTGGTCGAGTGGCATAGGGCGCTGGACCTAAGGCTAAGCGATTGGTGCTGCAGTGTATCAATGGTGTGAGTTAAAATCCCATCGAGGAAAGAACAAAAATTCGACAGATATAGCTTCAGAAGGTTGCCCATGACAATAAGCTATCCTATGTCTCGCCAACGTGAGATTCACTATTCCGGTAACAAAATGTTGCTAGTGAAAACTTACGGGAAGGTCTAAAACGCGGAAGTGGAGTGGAGTGGGAAAACACGGAAGTAAGCCCAAAATGGGTACTTGAAAGGTCATATCTTGAAAAGTGCTCAACCTAGGATAAAAATCTAAACGGATTCTAAAAGCTAGTGTTCAGATCTATCTTTTACAGAAATAAATAATAAATATTTTATTATTTAGGTACTTAAAAGTTGACCGGAAGTGTCAAAAATGAGAACGGTCAATGAACAAAATTTTGACTTTGATCTCAAATGTACTTTTCAAGATATGACCTTTCAAGTACCCATTTTGGGCTTACTTCCGTGTTTTAGACTTTCCCAAAACTTACATCTCTCCAGTGTTTCACAAAGGTATCAGAAAGTGAAAATAAGCTACTCAAAATGATGCCGGTGTGTGATTCAGGTAGCGAAATTGTATTCATGAAAATAAGTTACATTGAATCTGTTCATGGTATGACGTAGGTATCAAAGTGTTATCCGTGAAAATAAACTACCTTGCATTACTCATGTGTGTGATATTGGTATTAAAGTAATATTCATGAAAATTAGTTACCTGACAATCCTTTATTACATGCTATAGATATAAATCATCATTTCCCTTAATTCTCTTCATTGGAAGATTATCTATGATGACCCCCTAACATTGGTATCTTAACCCCCCTACTGATGGTATATCGACCCCCTACTGATGGTATATCGAGCCCCCGACCAATGGTAAATATATATCGACCCCCTATCCATGGTATTTTTTACCTCTGCCTATCTCTTGATTAGAAATGAGGGGGGTCAAAATACCATGGGGGTTCATTTTACCATACAGGGGGTCAAAATACCATATGACACCGGTCCTTTCTTCATTCATGAACTATCACCGGATTTGTAATTAGATTAACACGACGAGTACCACCAGTGGAGCAGGAACAGCTTACCTTTCTCGAGCACCCAAGTTCAGTCCGTCCTTCGATTTACGGATTCTTATTACCCCTTTTGGCTTTGGTATCTTGAAACTCTTCTTAAGAAAAGCTTTATTCATTTCCCAATAGGCTCCTTGTTAAAAACTGCCACGTGTCGGGGAACTAAAACACTTTGTTGCTCACTTTTCATTCTGTTTTGAGGAAACCTTATACAGAACTTTCCATAGGTGCTTCCGAGGAGAAGAATTTTAAGAAATTAACCAATCAGAAACAAGAATTGTCTGTGGTGGCCATGTTTTTTAATTGATCAAGACAAAATGAGCAATTTTAATAGAAGATCTTCCATAGATGATTCCTATAGCTACTAAGTTTCTGTTCATTTGGACAAGCGGTTTTGGAGGAAAACATTACAATGTGAAAAGTTAACGGACGACGGATGCCAAAAGCTGACATTTCCATTGGCAAGGTGAGCTAAAAAATATTCTTACAATGTACTAAAGTTTATATTTGACATGGGAGTCAATCAGGATCTTATTTCAGTGTTGATTAGCATCAATCCAGACATTTGAAAAGTGAGAATGTAAATATAGTGTGGTTCATTCTGTGTCAGCGATTTTAATTAGAATATTAAAATTTGAAAAGGCCATCAATGACAAAGAGAGGTTAATGTGAGCGACAACTTCCATGATTCTTTATAATTAGGTTAGATAAAGTGTTGACGAAAATGACAAACGGACAACAGACGTCAGGTGATTAAGAAAATTGCTATGTTTTTTCTCTATGCATGTACAAATTGTAAAAATT
This sequence comes from Bathymodiolus septemdierum, assembly GCA_963383655.1. NCBI lineage: Eukaryota > Metazoa > Mollusca > Bivalvia > Mytilida > Modiolidae > Bathymodiolus > Bathymodiolus septemdierum. The sequence continues at coordinate 22,238,728 of OY726531.1, read as the reverse complement.
GTGTGTGTGTTGTTTCTGAATGATCAGGTTTAACTAACAACCACCATTAACAATTTATACACATAAGATCATTATTAATTTAAAATCGCTAGATTAATTAGTGCTTAACATCACTTGTAGCAATATGCTACCCATGAGATGGTGGTTCAATATGGTGAAGGAAACCGGAATATCGATAAAACCACTGATCTGCAATAAATCTCTAAAACTTGATAACATAAACATGATAAAGATGTATAGAGTACACTTCGCCAAAAGCGGGAATCGAACACACAAATTTAGTGGTGATGGGCACTGATTTAATATCAAACTATCAAAGTGATCTCAGTATTGATAATGTCTTGTAAAATGTATTTTTCCCTCATTTTATTAAGAAGGCAAAATATGAGGTTAAGCTGTTAAGGATGAACATTATATGGAACAGCAAGTAATTTATGTCGAGCTGTACTCGATACAACATTATGTGATAAAGTTTGTCAGTGACTTGCGAAAGGTCTGTTGTTTTCTCTGGGAACTCTGTCAGCAATAAAACTGATCGCCACGATATAATTAAAATAGTGTTGAAAGTGGCGTTAAATACCATAAACCCTTAATATATATTATCTAGAATTTTATTTTTATTTAATTTTAGGCCAAAAAAATATGTGTGTGTTTCCGATTGCCATGATATATCTGTTATGTATTGGACTTATAATAAATGTGTATTTGATATGCTATAAATAGACACATTGTACAGGTTATACTTTATATATAAATTGTATGTATGCAATATTCTATAAAAACATGTTATACATTGTCCAAATATTGTAATGATCCAAATGTTTTAAATTGTCCAAATATTGTGAATGATCCAAATGTTTTAAATGATCACAATATTGTGAATGGTCCAAATATTGTTAATAGTTCAAATGAAGATTGTCCAAATGTTGTTAATCTAAATAGTTCAAATGTTGTACATGACCAAATTGTTGTAAATTGTCCAAATGTTGTAAAACATCCAACGGTTGTTAATTGTCCATATAAATGAGCGGAATGTTCTAAATTGTCCAAATGTTGTGATAAAATGTAAAAAAAAAAAAAAAACCCACCACACTTAGGGAACAATTCCCAAATCAACTACTAGTATTTTGGTGGTTTGGTACAGGTACTTCAATGTAAATGAGCAAAAGTTCCAAGCTTCACCTCAAAATGTACAATGTTAGCAATAATCCTTTAATTAGCATTCTTTATACTCCAATAATTAACACAAATGAAATTAAAATTATCCAGTAAAATTAATTAGATCTATATTTTACTACTTTTATCTACAGTACATACACATGAGGAAACATATTGTTATCACAAAGTAAAAAACCATCTTCATTTAAAGCTATCAACTAATTAATATATAATTATTTCTACTTATAATTAACAGTTTTGTAAGTCATTGTTAAATATTATATCAGTGGTTTGTGACTTGTCAATACCATCTTGTCCACAAAATAAACAAAAATTTTTTTATTTACAAAATATAAAAACCCTTCATCTACAAAATATAAACTAAGTCTTATTTCTACTGATAATTAACAGTTTTGTAAGTCATTGTTAAATGTTATATCACGTGGTTTGTATGATTACATTTTGATTTGTTTGTTTCATAAAATGTTGTCATCTTCCAATCAATGTAATCAATCCATAATCATTGTATTAAATTCTTTGTTAATTGTTCTGCCCGAAAGGGCTCCTTAATTGGAAATAAAAAATGTGACTTGTCAATATCATTCATGTCCTCAAAATATAAAAATCCTTCATCAACAAAATATAAATATCCTTCATTTACAAAATATAAAAATCCTTCATCAACAAAATATAAAAATCCTTCATTTACAAAAAACATAAAAATCCTTCATTTACAAAAAATAAAAATTCTTCATTTACAAAAAATATAAAAATCCTTCATCTACAAAAAATAAAATCCTTCATCTACAAAAAAATATAAAAATCCTTCATCTACAAAAAATAAAATCCTTCATCTACAAAAAAATATAATAATCCTTCATTTACAAAAAATAAAAATCCTTCATTTACAAAAATATAAAAATCCTTCATTTACAAAATATAAAATCCTTCATCTACAAAAAAATATAAAAATCCTTCATTTACAAAAAAAATTAAAATCCTTCATTTGCAAAAAATATAAAAATCCTTCATTTACAAAAAATATAAAAATCCTTCATTTACAAAAAATATAAAAATCCTTCATTTACAAAAAATATAAAAATCCTTCATCTACAAAATATAAAAATCCTTCATCAACAAAATATAAAATCTTTTATTTACAACTATAAACTAATACAGACTTACCATATCTATTTATAATGAACAGTTTTGTAAAGTCATTGTTAAATGTTATACCACATGGTCCGTCAACACCATCATGTTTACTTAATACTATATCACGGAATGTTCCATCTGGTGACAACCTGTGTATGTCGTGTGAACCAAGTCCACTTATGTATACATGACCTTGTTGATCCACAGCCAGTCCATAGAATCCTGATATGTCGTATCTATATATAACGTGGCCATCTAAATTGATACAACACAATCTGTCCTCCTGTCTTAACAACAACTGATCATTCCTTTCATTATACAGTAAGTTGTAATTAATACCATCAGTTGTTATCTCTCTTACACGAGATCCATCTGTATTTAATATTAAAACTTTATTATATCCACCGATGTAAATTTTGTCCATTACAGCAGTGACACTCCAACACAATCCTCCTATCTTTATCTTGTTGTCCTTTGTATTGTTAGTAGTGTTGATAAATTGTATGGAGTACTCATGTGGAAGAGCAACTACTGCTTTTTCTGTACATGGTACTACAGTAATACAATAAGGTTGACTGGTAAACGATATTTCATCTTCATAGGTTTTGTAATCCTTGTATATATATACCTTGTGATGAGATGACTCACGATTACAAAGTAGTAATTTGTTGTCAGAAGTGACAGCCATGTCTGTTAACCTGTATTGTTCGCCACGTTTTAATATAATTTCATCATCTTTGATGAATTCGGTCAGTGTTTGTCTTCTATCGACTTCTACCTGTTGATGTTGTGCTTTCATTGATTTATATTTAATAGGACAAGGTCGGGTAATTTGTGACAATGATCCGATTGTTTCAATGTTGACATTCTTAATTTCTTCAAACTCCATGTCAATTTCATTAATAGCAGACGACATGTCATGAATCTTCTTGTCTGTTTTCTGGATGTTTGTTATTTGTTTTCGTAAAGTTAAAAATAGCTGATTATTAGAGCCATGGTCTTTTAGGAATTCTAGCTCTTGTTTATTGTCTTTTAAAATCGATGTTAATTGACAAATTTCTAGTTTTTCTCTGTTTATTTTCTCCTCATTTTTTTCCTGTACAGACGCTACTTCTGTTATTAATCTTTCTTCAATGTCATCTAGATATTTTAGAACTTTTGATTTAGTTGCACTGATTTGTTTTATTATCAATGACTTCTTCTGTTTCAGTAATTTTCGATTCTCGTCTCGATTCTCTGACATTTTCGACAATATTTCAGTCATATAATCTTGTTCTTCTAACGTATCGGAAAGTAAAGATGAATTTTTGACGTCCTTTGAAGCAGAGTCTAAAGGTAAAACAGACTCACAAGATCTATGACTATCAGAAAGACAAGCTCTACAGCATACAACATCGTGTTGACTACAGAAATAATCAATCTGGACGTCTGTGTGTATTTCACAGTTTATTTTAGAAGATGGTGGTATTCTTGATCCCACCGACGACAAATTAATTACATGATGAGATCTAAATTCCCTACACCGCAGATGCCATTCAGTGCATTCTGTGCATAGCTTTTCTTCACAGTCCGAACAATATTTTTCAGCAACAAGCCTTTTGTTTTTTTCTGAACATGGATCACAAATTGTTTCCATGATGGATCTACAAGTAGAAATATTATGACATTGATTATTTATAAAAAAAAATCTTAATATTTTTAATAAAACAAAATCAACATTATAATCTTGAAATATCGACTTTTTAAATATCTATTCGTCCAATCAGATGTTTTCTGTGCATTATGCATATGCAGTGGAGTAGCAAAGGGTTACAGATGCGAAAATCAAGCTATAGAAATGAATCGGATGGTGGAGGGGGGGGGGGGGGGGGGGGGTGGTCATTTGGAGTTGATACGATAGGTGAAAGCTTGCAAAAATAACATGTAAATAAACAAAAACAAAAAAACAAACAAACACAGAGGCTGGCAACTTGACATTTTGTTTTTGCTTTAATGCTGAAAATACAGTTGCTAATTAAATTGCTGCCATAACAAGTGAAGTATCTTACCTCTCTCTCGAAAAAAATAATTTAATACTATATTCGATATTTGACCATTTAACTTTTGGAGGGTGGGGTATATTTTTGTTTGTTAAAAAAAAGCCTCGAATTTAATAGAAAAAATATAGTGACCTGAAAGATGCAATTTTTTTAAATTTGAATAACAATAACATTTAAATTTAATTTAATAAAAATAAATTCTTGTTTCGTGTCAAAAATATTTCTGGTTTTTAAAAAAAAGACAGACATCCCCTAAATATTAAAGGGGCATCATCTGCCAAAATCGTAAATTTGTGTTACCCATAAAAACTATCAGATATGATTGATGCCTTAATAAAACGTGTTTCTGTAACTTATAAATGTTATGAAATGTACGCGCATCGGGGAAAAAAGGTGCAACTGCTCGTGTTTTGAGATCGATCAAGAAATGGACCCCATCTTATTAATTATCGACATTGTTTACGGAGTTTGCCGAATCGTCATTAAATCAATACAACAATGCACTTATTTCTTATTTTCTGTGAATCTGCTTTTAGTCGGCGTTAATTACGGACAAAGAACCATACAAGTTTGCAGTTAATAAGCGACAAAATACAAATTATTCGTTTTTACCTGTCACTAGTAAGGTCAGTTGCATACGGAGAAAACGAGGTCACATTATTTGCTTGCAAGGAAATAACAAATTGATGGTAATTTTCGTTCTCGAAAGGCGAAAAGTGGTACGATAAGTTGCTTAATGTGAAATATTTACCTTTATTTCATCATTTTAAAGCTATTTACCAATTTTCAAAACATATAATTGTTTTGGTCAAAATCGTAGCTAATGGTCGTCCTCTACACCTCATTAATGACATTATAAACATTTCTTAGACTTCAAACTTGATACTTTGATGTAAAGCAAAAATAAATTACTTGTAACGGAAAGTCAATATTGCTTTTTACACGATATATACAAACAACACAGTCACCTGTCAAAAGTATTCGGAAATGTAAAAAAAAATCTTATATAATTAACCAAACCATATTTTTTTAATTTTTTTAATTATGAAGTCATTTCTGGATAGATTTTAACAAATGTTACACCAAAACATTCGGAATTGTCAATATTTTGATTGTTTATTTACTCATTATGTAGTTATGAGTGATTTTTATTTGTACATAATTTAAACACAACAAATAAAAATTGACTTTGATTTTCTTATATATTTCAACGAAAAATAAATCCAAAAAATTAAAAATCAGGGAAAAATTATGTACAAATAAAAACCACTCGTATAAACACAATGAGCAAATAAACAAACAAAATATAGACAATTCCGAATGTTTTGATGTAAAATATGTTAAAATTTATCCAGAAATGACTTCACAATAAAAAAAATTAAAAAGATGGTTTTGGTTGATTATATAGGGATTTTTTTTGACATTTCCGAATACTTTTGACAGATGACTGTTTGTGTATATAACTTTATTCTCTAAACTAATAAATGTTACAAAGTGAGAGTGTTCAAATCAATACAAAGTAAATACATATCATTGCATTAATTATCAAGATTATGTGTGTACTTGCTCCCGGCCTTTTCGTTATCAATAATCATTGATAGTAGGGTTAAAATTATTGGTAACGAAAGGTCGGGAGCAAGTCCCTGTGATCCACGTGGACGTTTGCATGCGAACAAGTCAATAGTCCTATATAACATACGACTTCACATTTCATGTTCATATTTTACATTTTCATTGGGATTTTTTCATTTTTTATTTCATGCGGAGGCAGCAAATAGAAAACAAACAGTAAATATCGCCACCCGAGGTACTACGGGTATACGTATGTGATAGGACTACACAAGTCAAATGATGTCTTGTTTCATAAAATGTTGTCATCTTCCAATCAATGTAATCAATCCATAATCATTGTATTAAATTCTTTGTTAATTGTTCTGCCCGAAAGGGCTCCTTAATTGGAAATAAAATATTTGTATTGACTATTGTATTGTTTTGTTCCAGAGAGATAAATTCGTATAAAATGCATTGCACAAACACGCAACAAAGTTGTTCTTAACTGTGTTCAGCAAAATGTCGTTAATTGCATATAAAATGAAGTAAATTTAACAAAATTTTACCAATTCAAATTTCACGTCTGCTTCTGCCAAGTTCTGGTTAATGGAAATTTGAAAAAGGAAGCGTTAATCGATAATTGCGAGACGTGTGCAAATGTGATTATGGTCACGTAGGCCATGCCTTAAGGTAGATGGTGTGTCTAATTTTTTATCCATATTTTTTTTTTTTTTTTTTAAGAAAGCTTCCTTGTAATATGCCCTTCCAAATAAAAAAGATAAAAAATGAGGATCACCGGCATTCCAAGATCAAAATTTTAATTTGAAAATTGAAGGAAAAATGGCATTTTGGGGCAAAATTTACAATCGTAACTACTCGGCCATTCTCGTTACCCTGCAAATAACCTCGTACATAAATTCTTCTTAAATTGTTTGCCGGAAGTTAAGTTAAGTTAAGCCGCACAAAAATATAGTCCACGAAAATCCAATATGGAAGACATACTAAATAAAATCTAATCATGCAAAACTAATTAAAACTTTAATTGAAATATAGAAAATTATTTAAAATATAACTTTAATATGAAACCGGCACGGCCATGAATGCTCACACATCTGAAAATTATCTGGCAATTTCACGCTCATCCAGTGCATCAAAAAGTGTCGAGATTATTTGGGCCGAGATATATTGGGGACGACTTTTTTTTAGGGCCGAATCTAGTCTCATTCAATCGCAATCGTAACTACTCGGCCATTCTCGCTACCCTGCAAATAACCTCGTACGTACATAGTAGAAATTCTTCTTAAATTGTTTGCCGGAAGTTAAATTAAGTTAAGCCGCACAAAAAGACAGTCCACAAAAATCCATTAAGGAAGACATACTAAGTAAAATCTAATCATGCAAAACTAATTAAAACTTTAATTGAAATATAGAAAATTGCTTAAAATATAACTTTATCAAACTTTCATGTAACTGACATGTGAAAAGTAGTGCGATTTATACGCTTAATGCATACGAGGCTATTTGCAGGGTAGCGAGAATGGCCGAGTAGTTACGATTGATTCAATCGAGCTGTCGTTCCTTTATTGGAGTTATCGTTCCTTACGAAATCTCAAAAGTTAACTTCCGCGTAGAAACAAAAATTTTTGTCAGTATGTCAGAAGAGATTTAATAAATTAAAAAATATCAATATAAGTAAAACAAGCTAACAAAATGACTTTTATTACACACAGGTTCCGGGTTTCAGTGGTATCTGACGTACGAGACTTCAGGATCACCTTTGCGCTTTATGTTAAGAAGATCTTCATTAGTTGAGTGTGTTAGTGTGTTACACGGAAACCGGTGCTTACAAACCGTCAATTTTTTTTTCTTCAACAATATGTTCAGCCATGTTTGTTAAAAAATCCTAAGTACACATTTTATACCATAAAGAGCTCGCTTAAGCTCGCATATCAAACTTTCATGTAACTGACATGTGAAAAGTAGTGCGATTTATACGCCTAATGCATACGAGGTTATTTGCAGGGTAGCGAGAATGGCCGAGTAGTTACGATTGGCAACATTTATAGACAATGAAGGAAAAAACGTTATTGGATACATTTATCTGATGAACATATCAATTTCTAATCCATAGAATTTTCTGATTTTATGTAATTGAATAGTTCAAATGTTTATTAAAAAGATAAAATTCCAATATTGGTGGGCCTCTTTCCAAATAAAAAAGATATAAGTAAAATTATACAAGAAAATAGACAAAAAAGAGAGTTAACTCTTTGTTCAATCTGAATGGATTTGCAAATTTACTGTCGGGCCATAACTTTTTTGTCTCTTCAGATAGGTGAATGATATTTGGTATGTAGGTGTATAATCATGAGAGGGTGTGTCATGTACCAACATGACCACATTTTGTCTTTGGCCTTTTAACTTTAGGTCAAATAATTGATATTTTTTTTAAGTGTTATAGTGTCCGAGTCATAACCTTTTTGTCTTTTACGTTGGATTAATGATATTTGGTATGTAGGTGTATCGTGTATAATCATGAGACGGTGTGTCGTGTTCCATCGTGACCTTAGTTTGACCTTTGACTTTAAGATCAAATAATTGATATTTTTTAGGTGTGTTTGTGTCTTAGCAATAAGTTTTTGCCTTTTTAGATAGGTTAATGATATTTGGTTTGTGATTGTTTTATGATGAGACAGTGTCTCACGTGCCATCATGATCACAGTTTGACCTTGACCTTTGACCTTGAGGTCAAATATTTTACTTGAGAGTTTTATGAATGGGAGACATGGGTTTTAATCCTCTGAAACAATTCTAGTTTTCTTTGAAAATTATGGCCGGATTTTGAGACTTAATTCTTGTTTTTAATGAAATAACTAGCTTATGATGAGCAGAAAATTTCAGATTTGAAAAAAAAAGAATGTGAAGCTGGTGAGGATTAGACTATTTTTGTCATAAGAAACAATTATCTGCAACTTTTTGGTCTGGGGGACTCACCTTTTTTGGGGGGACACAGATTTTGAGAATCAAGTCTTGTTTATGCAATAATTTATGAAAACATTATTTGGTTGAATTTTTATTTTATGTGTGTACATTTGAAACTTATTTTTACCTTATTGGAATATGAAATAAATGCCTAAACCATTGGGTTTTTTTCAAAAGCATTTGAATAAAAAAAATGCACCTATGTACTTAGTTCTAATAATAAAACCCTAAATGCTCGCTTACTCGCAAGGGTTATAACGGGATGCCATTACACGTAATGGAGCAGCCGCCGAGATTTTTTGTGCTCGCTTACAGAGCTTCTGACGCCTGCATTTATCAATAATAAGACATAACCTTTCCTTTTGTCCATTATTATAACAAGTTTTTATCACCTACCAGTATTTTAGAATGTAATTCCCACAAAATAAAAATCTTCTCTCTGAACATTTTGAATTTCGTCATTTCCGGCCTCACTATTTGGATGTCGATATCATATTTGGCGATTTAGGCGTGAATGTTTACATCAGCGTGTAGTAAGAAATACCATATTTAGAAAAGCTCTGCCTTCCATAGTTTCCGGTTATGGAAAACGATCGATAAATTTGAACAAGTTTGTTGCTACCTTTGAAAAGCATATATTTCTCAGCCAAACCGATTTAACAAGAACTGGGATCATCAGTAATAGTTATAATGAAATGTTTGAAGCGTAAATAGTGAGTTTTTATGTTTCAACTTCAACTTTTTTTTGCTCCATTGTGACGAATGGGACCGCGTTGTAGGCTCTGCCGAGACACAAGTTTGTCACAGGAGCTACATTATTGCAGCTACTATATACTGTACAAGCTAATTCCTATAAAACTATGCTGTGTTCAAGGATTGTAATGAAATTGTGCATATAAACGGTTAGTGGGGGTCTAGGTGGCCCAGCAGTCTAAGTTGCTAGTTTAAATACGACTACTGTTGACCTAGCTGCAATAATGTAGCTCCTGTGACACGACCGACCTACATTTGTACACGGTGTAGTAGCGCTATTTGAGCGTTCGGCGGATGAGTTGTTTATTGTACGACACACGGCATATTTTCTACTTGTTTTCACCTAAAATTTGCAATATACTTTCTAATTAAAGCTGAAATTATAGACAATTGATATCGGAATCTAACAAGCCATGTAAAAACTTTCAGTAGTTCTTCAAAAAGTCATCATAGTATAGCACCTCTTTTGTCGAAAATTGTGTGACGAAACATTTGTGGCCCAGAGTCATCCCAGTTTGCATCTGTTTGTCTTCAGACTTGTAAATACGATCCAGCGTATCATACTCTACAAAAATTTGTATTTTTTTTTCGTTTGAAGAGCAGTATTTAGTTTGAGCGAAATCCTCCAGAAACTTTACATATGAAACTACATTCTGCAAGGTGTTACGACACTGGTACAACATTCACCTGTAATCGTATGCCGTATCATATAAAAATTGTCTCATAGCTAGCATGTTTGCTCATTTGACGACACAATTGCACACTTTTTGTAGAGTATGATACACTGGGTCGCCAATACTCAATATCTGCATTTATGAAACAAGACAATATTACAGAAATGCATATTTACGTGAAATATGAAATTGTTTCTTTCATGCGCAGGCAATTTTCCAGTCTCAAAGTTATATATAAATTGGTCAAAATCGAAAAAACAAACAAACAAACAAAAATAGGGATTTGCACAAAGACTGTGTCTGTGTGTCATTTTGATGATGGCTTATGCCATACATAGTAATGTAAGAAATTTGGAACTTTTCTTCATTTATGAAAAAGTAGGTATTTCAAAATGAAAAAAACCGGATATGGGTAAATTTAAGTCAAGGAGGAAGATAGACGCGAATTTCTAAAACTCGGTGTTAACTTGTAAATCTCCAATTTATAACATTTGTAATCACTTTCAGACTTTTCTTTGTTTGTTTTCGACATTAACAAGAAAATATCTTGATCTTTATTTTAGAGTTTTTTTTATATAAACAGTGATAAAAGCTGTTGAGTCGAAAGTTTCTTCCAGTAAGGCAGAATGTATCTCTCCGAAATGTTCATGGCCAAATTACGACTTTGTAAGCCATTAATACATTTCCTTGGTCTTGATTTCGATCCTTTCTCTGGTCGAAACTTTTAATCGAGTAACACGACGGGTGCCACACGTGGAGCAGGAACTGCTTATCCTTCCGGAACATCCTAGTTTTTGGGCAATTAAGAAACTTTGTAGTTTCTCATGGACTTTTCCTGAAAATTCAAGGCGGCCAGGCGGTTTTTATTTTTATACGATGTTCATGATACCTGAAGTTTTTGTAAATTTTGTGATGAAAAATTTGCTGAAGATGTTTTGACAAAGGCGGTCAAAATAAATAAAAGCTGTTAATTCATTGATCTTAAAACGTCGAAAAATTTGAGGCGGAAGGCAATTTTGGGGCGGGATGAGAAACTAAAGTATTTTGATGGGTCTTAAGTGGGTTGCTCATATTTTTTTCTTCAGTTTTCAGTGCATTTGGATTGTGTGCATGGCGTATGGTTCTTTTGGGAGTGATATTGACTACCTTTCCTCTTGAATTATCGGTATATATCTGTGTTGGCATTATAGAGCAAAGCATGTAGGAAATGATAATGATCCGTATTTTCTAGTCTTGATATTATAAAAGAATCGCAGCCACATGAGCTTGCCTTTAGGATATACACAACTTAATTTAAAAATACCAAAATGGAGGATATATCAATGGAAGAAATTCTGCAAATCTAGAATTATTGATAGATACAACGTCATCAATATACCTTTGTGAATTGTTTCTTTTAAGCGGATTTTTAATTTGTCATGCGGTAGGGTGGTATATAGAGTTGAAAAATCAAAAGTTTTGATGGAGGATACCTGAGAGAAAGATCTTGATTTAAGGTTATCCAAAAGATCTTTAGTGTTTTTCAAAATCCACATGTGATTTATGCCACTACGCGAGTAAACAGCTTCACAATATTTCTGTTGTCCTCTTTTACTGCAGACAGAATCTTTGTCAGGTGAATAGACAATTCTTTCGTCGAACAAGTTGATGATCCCGCTATGTACTTTTCTTTGCATGGTGTCTTATGGAGTTTAGGTATCCAATATAAATAGGGTAAATCCTCAGACTCTTTACCAGAGGGAATGTTTAAAGAGGTCATGAATGATCTGTGGTTAGCTAGGATTTCATCTTTGTCGAACGAAGTAGGTTTGTATGTGGTATTACTAGAGGTGTTGTTATTTATGCCTAATTCCTTGATTAGGCATTCGAAGTAATATGATTTACATACAAACACGATATTGTTGGAAGCCTTGTCCGCAGGAACGATAACATATTTGTCACGAAGAGAGGAAAGACACTTAACAGCTTCTTGGTCTTTAAATACAGACTTAGGTCGACTATTAACACAATTTTTGAGTTTGTGAATCCGACCTTGTACTAGAGACATAATTGTTCTAACCTAGTCTGACAAGGACTCTAACTCAGGATCTTGGTCTACTTCTCTCTTTATCCACCTTCTGGCATTATCTTCAACAGCATCCATAATTATCTTGAAATTATGTTTCCAATTGATGTGTTGAGGTTCTCTGAATTTAGGACCATGAGAAATCACCTTTCGGAGACTCTCATGTTGAATGATATTTAGATCACCAGTGATTACATGTCCAGATGGGTTGTATTGAAAAGGAGAGTGGGAGCAGTCACAAGTCAGAGGGTTCTTAAGGTACTCTTCTATGTTAATATCTTGCAATGCTTCTTTGTAGTTGAACATTTTACGGCCAATGCTGTTAGTGTAGCTATAGGAGACAATGGGAACAGATTGGTTTTTGAAATGTGGTGGAATTTCTTTTACGACCTCTTTTCTATTAAGAATGTTGCTGATGTTAATAGCATCGATTCCTTTGTTAGCAAACGGAATATGGAGGAGTTTTCTGTTGTTATCATGAAGAGGTTCAGATCGAACTGGTTTGAAAAGACGAAAGGACAACACAAAAACAAAAAACAATGGAGCTTTTGGTGTTATTAGAATTATCGGCTCCAGAAAAAGATTGTTCTTTTGTGAATATTCCTGATAGAAGTCTTTCAGACATTGCAAGATTACTGCAGACGATGGTTTTTTTTTCTAAAAAATATTCTGATTCTCAAAGTTTTTGTCATATAACCTAAAGTTAAATTCCGGAAAAATAACAATTCTAACTCTCGTGTTGTCCCAAAAAAAGTCTGAACGAAAAAAAACCCCATAGCTTGCGAATAGTTTCAGGTTTCTTTTTTTTAAATAATGATGACAGTTTTAATGCGCTTGTTCTGTTGAAAAAGTATTTTTGGAATTATAATTTTTCTTTCAGTTACAAAATTTGGACACTGTAATACATAATGAAATTCGTCACCAATCTCACAAGATTGACATAGCTGACACAGTCTATTGTGTCTTTCTACATTTGTCCAGCGCTCTACTTCAATCGGTAATCTATGATTAGATATTCTAAATCTACAAAAAGTAAATCTATTTTTGTCATTTAACACGTCTAAATATTTTTCAAATCTAAAATTCGATTTGAATAATCTATAGCTCAATGCTTTTGGAGATATTTGCAAAGTGGAATGCCAATTTTGTTTGAACTGGTCGGTTAATCTCAGTTTAGTGCTTTCAATTAGCCATTTATGCCTTATAAAATTTTGAGTATGCCAAACGTTTGAATAACCACAGTCGTCAAGTATTGATTTAACAAAATTAATCCATGAAAAAGTATTATTTCCGTGAGTTTTCATATACAATAATCTATAGAACAGAGATGATAATTTTGATTGCTATCCGTCAATTAATTTCGGCCAGAATGACAAAAATTTCAACTTAACTGTTACATATGTATATTCAGAGGGTATCTACCAATTTCGCCATATATATATATTTGTGTTGAAGTTTTCTACGGAAGCGTATTAGGGCTACATTGACACTTTTTTATTTTTTATTTTTCACACTTTAATCTGTAAAATTCACACTTTAATCTGTAAAACTTACACTTTAATCTGTAAAATTTACACTTTAATCTGTAAAATTCACACTTTAATCTGTAAATTTTACACTTTAATCTGTAATATTTACACTTTAATCTAAAAAATTTACACTTTAATCTGTAAAATTCACACTTTAATCTGTAAATCTTGGATTGGACCCGAACCTGCCGGACACAATTTTGAAAGGGGACCACCTAAGGACCATTGTGATCAAGTTTGGTTTTAATTGGCCCAGTAGTTTCAGAGGAGAAGATCTTTGAATGGAAAGTTTACGACGGACGGACGGACGACGGACGCAAAGTGATGGCAAAATATCACCCAGGCTACAGCCAGGTGAGCTAATAAGAGTGTCAAGCTCAAATTTGTCAGATTGCCTGTATGTTGAAATTCATATACCTCACGCCTCTAAAACTATTGAACGGAATTTCTTGAAACATGGTAGTTTTTAAAGACATGATATGAAGATATGTATATCGACAGGAAATTTTGATCCGGTTATTTTTCTAGGAGTTATGCCCCTTTGAACTTAGAAAATTCGAAATATATACTACTGAAACAGTTTGTGATCGCTTCTTCTCTGAAACTACTGAACGGAATTTCTTGAAACTTGGTAGCTATTATGGACATAATATGCAGATGTGCATAGCGATAGGAAATTCTTATCCGATTATTTTCCTAGGAGTTATGCCCCTTTGAACTTAGAAAATTCAAAATATTTACTACTCAGTTTGTGAGCACTACTTCTGAAACTACTGAACAGAATCTCATGGAACTTGGTAGTTATTATGGACATAATATGCAAACTAGTCATTTGTCTTTTGTCGCATTTTATTCATATTTGGTATCTTGATTGGCCATGATCTGAGCATACGCATATTATACAGATTTCACGGATGGTTGATTTTTGCAAGAGTTATAGCCCTTTTCATGTTTGTTTAACCATACGTCCGTTCGCACATCTTGTGTACGCAACTAGTCATTTGTCCTTTGTCGCATTTTATTCATATTTGGTATTTTGATTGGCCATGATCTGAATATGCGCATATTATATCGATTTCACGGATGGTTGATATTTGCGAGAGTTATAGCCCTTTTCATGTTTCCTTACAAGCTGCTGCTATAAATTATTTCCTTAATTAGCTATGTATAATATTTATATCTAATAATCTGTAATACATAAAATTTCATCATTCCAAACGTTTACTAGCCAACTGCCCTGGGAGGATACACTCTTGATTCCAACACTCTTTACACTCCTTTATGCCTCTCCACCACGTTAAGTCCCACTATAATCTAATACTTTACTTTTCAATATCAAGCCAGGTGAGAGATTCAGGCTCCAAGGAGACTCTTGTTAGAATTCAAGACCTTATTAAATGAAGTTAGCTAAGTTTTTATAACACGTTATTATAACAAGTTGTTATAACAAGATATTAAGTTGCTTAGCCAAGTTATAATAACAAGTTAGCTAAGTTGTTATAACACGTTATTATAACAAGTTGTTATAACAAGATATTAAGTTGCTTAGCCAAGTTATAATAACAAGTTAGCTAAGTTGTTATAACACGTTATTATAACAAGTTGTTATAACAAGATATTAAGTTGCTTAGCCAAGTTATAATAACAAGTTAGCTAAGTTGTTATAACACGTTATTATAACAAGTTGTTATAACAAGATATTAAGTTGCTTAGCCAAGTTATAATAACAAGTTAGCTAAGTTGTTATAACACGTTATTATAACAAGTTGTTATAACAAGATATTAAGTTGCTTAGCCAAGTTATAATAACAAGTTAGCTAAGTTGTTATAACACGTTATTATAACAAGTTGTTATAGCAAGATATTAAGTTGCTTAGCCAAGTTATAATAACAAGTTAGCTAAGTTGTTATAACAAGTTATTATAACAAGTTGTTATAGCAAGATATTAAGTTGCTTAGCCAAGTTATAATAACAAGTTAGCTAAGTTGTTATAACACGTTATTATAACAAGTTGTTATAACAAGATATTAAGTTGCTTAGCCAAGTTATAATAACAAGTTAGCTAAGTTGTTATAACAAGTTATTATAACAAGTTGTTATAACAAGATATTAAGTTGCTTAGCCAAGTTATAATAACAAGTTAGCTAAGTTGTTATAACACGTTATTATAACAAGTTGTTATAACAAGATATTAAGTTGCTTAGCCAAGTTATAATAACAAGTTAGCTAAGTTGTTATAACACGTTATTATAACAAGTTGTTATAACAAGAAATTAAGTTGCTTAGCCAAGTTATAATAACAAGTTAGCTAAGTTGTTATAACACGTTATTATAACAAGTTGTTATAACAAGATATTAAGTTGCTTAGCCAAGTTATAATAACAAGTTAGCTAAGTTGTTATAACACGTTATTATAACAAGTTGTTATAACAAGATATTAAGTTGCTTAGCCAAGTTATAATAACAAGTTAGCTAAGTTGTTATAACACGTTATTATAACAAGCAGTTATAACAAGATATTAAGTTGCTTAGCCAAGTTATAATAACAAGTTAGCTAAGTTGTTATAACACGTTATTATAACAAGTTGTTATAACAAGATATTAAGTTGCTTAGCCAAGTTATAATAACAAGTTAGCTAAGTTGTTATAACACGTTATTATAACAAGTTGTTATAACAAGAAATTAAGTTGCTTAGCCAAGTTATAATAACAAGTTAGCTAAGTTGTTATAACACGTTATTATAACAAGTTGCTATAACAAGATATTAAGTTGCTTAGCCAAGTTATAATAACAAGTTAGCTAAGTTGTTATAACACGTTATTATAACAAGTTGTTATAACAAGATATTAAGTTGCTTAGCCAAGTTATAATAACAAGTTAGCTAAGTTGTTATAACACGTTATTATAACAAGTTGTTATAACAAGATATTAAGTTGCTTAGCCAAGTTATAATAACAAGTTAGCTAAGTTGTTATAACACGTTATTATAACAAGTTGTTATAACAAGATATTAAGTTGCTTAGCCAAGTTATAACAAGTTAGCTAAGTTGTTATAACACGTTATTATAACAAGTTGTTATAACAAGATATTAAGTTGCTTAGCCAAGTTATAATAACAAGTTAGCTAAGTTGTTATAACACGTTATTATAACAAGTTGTTATAACAAGATATTAAGTTGCTTAGCCAAGTTATAACAAGTTAGCTAAGTTGTTATAACACGTTATTATAACAAGTTGTTATAACAAGATATTAAGTTGCTTAGTCAAGTTATAATAACAAGTTAGCTAAGCTGTTATAACACGTTATTATAACAAGTTGTTATAACAAGATATTAATTTGCTTAGCCAAGTTATAACAAGTTAGCTAAGTTGTTATAACACGTTATTATAACAAGTTGTTATAACAAGATATTAAGTTGCTTAGCCAAGTTATAATAACAAGTTAGCTAAGTTGTTATAACACGTTATTATAACAAGTTGTTATAACAAGATATTAAGTTGCTTAGCCAAGTTATAACAAGTTAGCTAAGTTGTTATAACACGTTATTATAACAAGTTGTTATAACAAGATATTAAGTTGCTTAGCCAAGTTATAATAACAAGTTAGCTAAGTTGTTATAACACGTTATTATAACAAGTTGTTATAACAAGATATTAAGTTGCTTAGCCAAGTTATAACAAGTTAGCTAAGTTGTTATAACACGTTATTATAACAAGTTGTTATAACAAGATATTAAGTTGCTTAGCCAAGTTATAATAACAAGTTAGCTAAGTTGTTATAACACGTTATTATAACAAGTTGTTATAACAAGATATTAAGTTGCTTAGCCAAGTTATAACAAGTTAGCTAAGTTGTTATAACACGTTATTATAACAAGTTGTTATAACAAGATATTAAGTTGCTTAGCCAAGTTATAATAACAAGTTAGCTAAGTTGTTATAACACGTTATTATAACAAGTTGTTATAACAAGATATTAAGTTGCTTAGCCAAGTTATAACAAGTTAGCTAAGTTGTTATAATAAGTTAGCTAAGTTGTCATAACAAGTTAGCTAAGTTGTCATAACAAGTTAGCTAAGTTGTTATGGCAAGTTAGTTAAGTTGTTATAACAAGTTAAAAATAAAACTACCTATGGTACTAACATGCTTCCGTACGTAGCATTGTAACTGCACGGTCATATCATGGCGTTATGCATATGATACACAAAAGGATTACTTGCTCAAGGTTGTGAGTCATAATAACTGAGATGTTAACAAGAGGCTCCTGGGAGCCTGAATCGCTAACCTGGATGTATTTGAATATTAGTGGAACAGCAACAAACAAAATTGTAAAAATTTTATGAAATAAGAGTTTTCCCACATGGTTTGAATGACAACTTTGAATGACCACAGCTGCAACAGGTGCCTTCTGAGCAGCTCTAAAAGTTGACAGCTTAGAGAAGCCATTGTTGTTAACAATCCTATAAAGTTTCAAAGCATTGGGGCCTAGTTTCAGATAAGTTAAATTTTGAAAATTGGCCAATCAGAAGCTAAGATTGACTCTGGTGGCCATCTTGTTCCATCAAATAGAACCAAAAATGGATCGTTTGTAGAGGTCCTCCCGTATACCATTCCTGCCAAGTTTGTGCCCCATTTTACTAAAGGTCGAAAGTTCTAAGTTCGGTTGTAACTCCCTATCATTCTATACAAATTACGACCGATCATAAGTCGTAAGTCCTTTAGTAAAACAAGCCTCAGGTTACCATTTTACAGATTAAAGTGTACATTTTACAGATTAAGGTGTGAAGTTTACAGATTAAAGTGTAAATTTTACAGATTAAAGTGTAAATTTTACAGATTAAAGTGTAAAATTTACAGATTAAAGTGTAAATTTTACAGATTAAAGTGTAAAATTTACAGATTAAAGTGTGAATTTTACAGATTAAAGTGTGAAAAATAGAAAATAAAAAAGTGTCAATGTGGCCGTAATACGCTTCCGTAGTTTTCAGGTTAAGCAACAGTTTCAAAATTTTACATGTACTTTTTCTAATATGTCAATAATTTCGGCATCTGTTAAAAGGTGGAGTGGAGTCTTGGAGACTCCAAATTGGAGTGGAGTCTTGGAGACTCCAAATTGGAGTCGAGTCTTGATTGAACATATGAATAGAGGTGTATTTCAATATCCAGTGGGTACCATTGTGCCCAGCTGTACCTGAAGTAGCTCAGCCCCATGTTGTTACGGCATGTGCTAAAAGGTTGAGTGGAGTGGAGTGGAGTCATGGAGTGAAGCTATGGAGTGAAAGTTTGAAATCGTAGAGTGGAGTGAAATTTTGGAGTCATTCCCAGACCAAGTTTTAATCACATTTTAGAATATAATAAATGATTAACGAAAAAATATGGTTGAAAATAATAGGTATTTAAAGACAAAAAGACAATGAAGCTATTTGAATTATTAATCCCGTAACTTCACATAATCATTTGTAGATCGGTATAATTACTTACGTTTATATTTAAATGTTTACATGGGAACATTCATTAATATATCGGAGAAGGTGAAAAAAAATAATATTTTCTTTGTCCATCATCAACGGTACACGTAGAAAAAATTGGTTCCTTCATTAAACATTGTACTCGATACAACATTAATATGATAGAGTGTGTGAGTGACTTGCGACAGTTTCCTCCACCAATAAAACTGACCACCACGATATAACTGAAATATTGTTGAAAGTGTCATTAAACACCATAGCCCTAACACCTTAGGAACAAGACCGTATATTTTGTTTCTCTCACTAAAATAATTCTATCCTAATCATTCTTTGGTTAATTTGCTCAAAAGATATTTATATTAGTTGACTTTCCGGTCATTTTGCAGTGCGTGTGCATGTGCCTGATAAATATAATATATTGTTATGTACGGTTTTTCTAGTGTTTTTTTTATACAAAATTGATGTCCATATTTTGCATTTTTTCAATGTACACAATCGTCGTCAGTTTTTACAAAAGGTCAAACAAAGTTTACTAAGCAATATCGCTTGACGTCCGAGACTTCAGTATTTGAGAAACAAAGAACGGGACTCTGATTGGAAGACATATTGAGGTTTGGTTATTTCGCTTTTTCACCAATTAGCGAATAATTAAATGGATGGGTATAGTTTTCGTACTTCAAATGGGTTTCACATTTTACCTTAAGTAACAACATGGGACTGATCTACTTCAGGTACAGCTGGGCACAATGGTATCCACTGGAGATTGAAATACACCCCTATTCATATGTTCAATCAAGACTCCACTCCAATTTTGAGTCTCCAAGACTCCATTCCAATTTGGAGTCTGCAAGACTCCACTCCACTCCACCTTTTAGCACATGCCAATAATTTCGCATCACCATATCTCTGATCCATAGGTTAACATAGGTATAATTATTTTATCAAACAAATCCAACACACTTACAGATAAAGTATGTACTCTTCCCTTGTTTAAAATGTCATACATAGCTTTAGATGCCTTCTCTGCAAGATTAATTTTATTTTTCTTGAAAGACCCTGTTCTTTGAAACATTGTACCCAAGTATATGAATTCAACTACTATTTCTAATTCCATATTATTCATTTTAAAATTTAAATTTATCGGCAACATCCCCTTTGAAAAAACCATGACTTTGGATTTGTTTGTGTTTACTTTTAAGTTCCATTTCTCACAATATTCGTAAAAATAATTCAATTCTGAGTGCAATTCTGCAACAGACTCTGCCAAAAGTACAGTATCGTTGGCATAAAGAATGGTAAATAAGTTCACATCAATTTGTAAATCGTTTTCAAAGTCTTCGGAAATGCTTTTAACCCCTTGCGCATTTTTACTAGTCAAAAAGGTATCCAAATCAATTAGATATAGTGCGAACAGAAACGAATGTCTAACACCGTTTAAACATGGGAAGAAATTTGAAACATAGTCATTATAAACAATTCTTGATTTTATATTATTATACGGGTTTAAAATTACATTGTACATTTTACCCTTTATATTACACAAGTAACTTGTACCACAAGCCATCACGCCACACAGTATTGAAAGCCTTTTCGAACATAATGCACAGAAAAGTTTAAAGAGGCCATGTACAGAGGGCACAGCGTGGTCGTTTTTTTTTTTACATTTCCCACTATTCCGTCACGGAAATTAATCCTTTCCATGATGGCTCCGTCGCGGAAAACACGACGGAACAGGTAAACTGATATTTTTCATCCGCGGCGGTATCATCGTGGAAAGGATTAACTTTTATTATACATGTGTTTTCAGGGTTATATTTTTGACCTTTTTTGTATACAGGAGAGACATGGGCAGTTCTCCAGTCTGATGGAACAATACCAGTTGTGACTGACTTGTTAAATAATATGGTAAGAATTGGTGCTATTTCCACAGAGAGTTCTTCTAAGAGAGTAGTATATGGGGACAGCTCAAGCCATATTTGCGGGGGTGGAGCGAGGTAGAGCAACCGGAAGTCACGTGACAAGAAATCACGTGACCGGAAGTGACGCGTCTCGTGGCCAGTCACATGACCGGAAGAGTTACGCAATATCCGGCCTAGTGGGGCCCCGGAAGTGACGTTAGTCACGTGACCGACCATAACCGGAAGTCACGTGCCCAGAAGCGGCCCTGTCCGGAAGGGGTCCGGAAGTATGCTCTGCGCATGCCCGGGTTTCCCCCGCGCTTTCTACTTACTAGTGTAGTAATACAAGTACCATGGCTACCGAAGGTCGCCCGAAGGGGTGGAAGGGTGTGCGCATGCGCAACCAGAAGTTGCCCAGAATCTGCCCTAGTGGGGACTTTTGCCCGGAAGTGAGGGTTTCCCGCGCTTTTTTCTAGCACAGAAGATTGGGGTGATCTCTACGACGTCCGCGTCATATATTTATCATGGTTACTGGAACTAGCCATCCGCGTCCTATATTTAGCATGGTTACCGGAACTAGCCCTGGTTATCTACCCCTTTCCCGCCATTTTATTTTCATATAATATATATATATATATGTTGTGTAGTACTCCAAGTATTTCTACTAAATCAATATTTTTTCTAATTTTCGTGTTTAGTCAACATCATTATTTTGAGGACAGGGAGGAGGAGGAGGAGGAGGAGAGAGGGAGGTAGGGCAGAGGAGGAGGAGGTTTCTTTGGGTGTAATTATGACTAACACAGAAATCAAGTTTCATATTTTATTGTTCACATTAAGTTCAAGCTCTGTTTCTGTCTCTTTTATTTAATCTTTTCCAGTCACTTTATTGTTCATTGTCCTCAGTTCTGGCTCTTTGTCTTCAAATAAAGGTATGGTCTTTTTCAGTTCTTTCCATTCGTAAAGACTCGGGGTCATTCCTCGCTTCATAGGATGCAATACCCATTCTCCATTAGGCACAAAGTTCTTTCTGATGTGAATTGTCAGTTGAAGGGCTTTGATGATGACGTAGACGTCTTCACCCAGGTCATATCTCCAGTCCACGGTGTGTGCCATGTATATATTAATGAATCACTTATATAACCCTTACATGTCCAAAGAGCATATTTTTTGGCTTTTCAAACCACCCTTCGAGTGCCAAGTCTATTTATAGGCTTTGCATAAAGCGTCATTTATTGATGACGTCACAGTAAACACGACGTCATAAGTTCAATGATAGTGCCGTTCTGTAATATATATCAAATTCATTGTGATAATAGTTTTTTTTGTTTTTACTTTGGTATTTTTGGATTAAATATTTCATAATATGTCACTTAATTTTAACTAATATCAACTGCATAACATTATCTTCAACATTGTCGTGGTTAATTAATTATATTAGTTGATTAAATATCATTTAAGCATTCCTATAACAAAACAAAGAAATCTAACCATCGTATTTTAACGTCGACATCTTTAGCACGACTCTTATTTGCTCCATAGCAAAGGCTTGTCCGCCTCTCTTCATAAATTCCTTGAAGTCATTTAACGGTTGTTTTAAGGGTCATACAAATATTTCAACTAGAAATTTTAAATGAGTGTATAGCAATTAAATATCGGGCATTGAACATTTTTTTAATGTGGGTTAGGTCAGATGGTTATCTCGGGTTTCCTTCACTGATTAAATCTTTAAAATAATTATACAAGATAATGGTTTTTATTGATTTGCACGTTTTCCTTTAAATTTAAAGAAAGTTGCCTGTCTTACAAGATGTGGTATCACCACACTGTGTTGATAACAGAAGGGCGTGACTTTGCACTGTGACAAAGACAAGCTGACACCGACTTTGGTAGGAACTTTGTCGTTTTCACAAAATCTCAGTAACTGTAAATTTATCTGTTTATCTTCCTTCATATTCTGTATCATTTTAATGTAAAACAAACATATTTACCATTCTAATTGAAGCATTTCTTCAGTGTCAGACAGCAGTGTTGACTGGATGTTGTTTGTTATTATTTAATACATTTTCTATTGTCATTACATTCCAATTGTTATTTTGCTATAAATCTGTAGTTATTTTATTCAAATTTATTTCAGAATTCATTTTTTCTTAAAGAAAATAAAAGGTTTTGTGATCTAATATTATTATTAATACATTTACCAATGGAAAAGTGTTTTTTTCCTGTAAATTCAAAAGTTTTTTCTTGTAACCTTAAATTATTATTTCACTTATCAATGGAAAAGTTTTTTTTTTTCATTTCCTGGTCATTTTTCTTGATGAATGATAAAAAAAATCAATATTTGAACAATTAGCTTTTATTTAACAAATGAAACATAAGTAACACGGAAACTGAATAGATTTTCTCCATTTTAATTTTATGTTGTTCAATGTTGTTTTTAATTCACACAGAGAATTTGGAACTATAATGTATTTATTGATATTATTTTTTAAATTATTTTTAAATTAAATTATTCTTTTTAAAGCAGAATCATTTTTTTTACTTGTCATAATAGATCTGATTTTAGTCTGTGACAATCTGTCAGTGCTGTGATATATATTTGTCCATTCCTTACTT
Organism: Bathymodiolus septemdierum; assembly: GCA_963383655.1. NCBI lineage: Eukaryota > Metazoa > Mollusca > Bivalvia > Mytilida > Modiolidae > Bathymodiolus > Bathymodiolus septemdierum. Next base: position 22,214,841 of record OY726531.1, on the reverse strand, counting down.
TTATTTATTTATTTTTATATTCAATGTAGATTCAGTTCAATTAGTTGTTTAATTTCATTGTCATTTTTCTTGTTTATTTTTAAATTTTCTTTTCTATTTTTAAATGTTCTTGTTTGTTTTTAAATTAAATTGGAGAATAATTTGTTCACTATGCAAAGAAAACAGTTTTTTTTTGCTTCCTTACTCGCTCACTTACACAACTCACTCAATGATATTCCCAACATAATTAAGTTTTAAAATTCTCCTGTGATTTAAATTTATTTCAAAGAATACCCATTGCTCTAAAATATATTGTGTTCTCCAGCTATTTGAAAATGGTATTGGGCAAGGTTTTCCAGTTATCAGAAACAAGCATTAACAGCTATGATATCTCCTTTATGTACAAACTGCCATGATATAACTGTCATATTGTTGAATGTGGCATTAAACACCATATATCTAACCCTTTATTTACAAAGGCATACCTACCTACCTATTTATCTACATTTTTATCAGAATTATAGATTTTATTCAATTTTTGCTAGTTATTTTCCTATCTTGATGAGTTTCAAATTTCCACAATCAAATTTATTTTACATAACAGCCTGATACAGTGTTCTATTTTTAGAGCAGTAAGAAAACTTACTTCCTGAACAGGGTTTTAGTATATATTTACCTACCAAAGGCAAGCAAATATCTGTATATAAGTTTAGATATATCTATTTTCCTACCAAGAGCAGGTACCTCTCTGTATATAAGTGTAACCATCGATTTCCAAATATCCTTTTCTTGATACGTATTATATAGTATTTCTCTTTCTGCACATGTATATGTCCAGATACAGAGTGATGACCCCCTTTATCCTCCACATAAGAGCTATGTCTCCGACTACAGTGTTATTCCTCCACACACAGGGTTATGTCCCCTCCTGCAGTGTTATCCCCACATAAATAGCTATGTCCACTATTGCAGTGTTAAACCTCCACACACAGGGTTATTTCCCCTACTGCAGTGTTATCCCCACATAAATAGTTGGGTCCCCTACTGCAGTGTTAAACCTCCACATAAAGAGTTATACTTGCACATACAGAGATGTAACTTATTCCCCACATAAAGAGTTATGTCCCCTATTACAGTTATACCCTTCAGATATAGTTATTCCTCCTTACTGTAGGGTATAATGTAAACTTAAACTAGAGGTGTCGCTCATCTTTCATTCTGATTTGAGGAAATTTAATGCAGAACCTCCCATAGGTGCTTCCCACCTAATATCGGTTCATTTTAGCAAAGCCGTTTCAGATAAGAAGATTTTTAGAAATTGACCAATCTAAAACAGGAATTACCTGTGGCAGCCATGTTTGTAAATGGATCAAAACGAAATGAGTAATCTCTATAGAGGATCTTCCATAGATGCTTCTTACCAAGTTTCACTAGTATCATTTGGCCAAGCGGCTTCAGAGGAAAAGCTGTTTTAGAAATTGCCCAATAAGAAACAAGACTTGCCTGTGGCAGCCATATTTGTTAATTGATAGGGATGAAATGAGTAATCTTTATAGAGTACCTCCATAGATGCATCCTACCAAGTTTCGGTTCATTTGGCCAAGCGCTTTCAGAGATGATTTTCCAAAATAGGCCAATCAGAAACAAGAATTGCCTGTGGCGGCCATGTTTGTTAACGGATCGGAACGAAATAAGCAATCGCAACAGAGGACTTTCCATAGATGCTTCCTACCAAGATTCGGTCCATTTGGCCAAACGGTTTCAGAGGAGAAGAATTTTTAAAATCAGCCAATCAGAAGCAAGAATCGCGTGTGGCGGCCATGTTTGTTAGTGGATCGGGACGGCATGAGCAATCTTGATAGAGGACCTTCCATAGATGCTTCCTACCAAGTTTCAGTTCATTTGGCTGAGGGGTTTTAGAGGCATATTTATCTGTAATTCAATTCATTGCTAAAGTAACTTTATTTTGCTAATATCTATATTTAAATTAGAGTTATCTCCCTTTGCACAGAATATTTTTCTTTCTTCAGAAATCATGCAATCATAAACATGAATTGCCTGTGGCGGCCATGTTTGTTAATGGATCGGGACAAAATGAGCAATCTTTATAGAGAACCTGCCATAGATGCTTCCCACTAAGTTTCATATCATTTGGCCCTGTGGTTTCAGAGCAGAAGATTTTTCAAAATAGGTCAATCAGAAACAAGAATTGCCTGTGGCGGCCATGTTTGTTGATCATGGATTGGGACGAAATTTGCAATCATAATAGAAGACTTTCCATAGATGCTTCCTATCAAGTTGCAGTTCATTTGGCTGAGGGGTTTCAGAGGAGAAGATTAAAATGTGAAAAGTTAACGGACGACAGACGACGGACGCCAAGTGATGGCAAAAGCTCACATTGCCTTAAATTACATGCAGTATTAATATTGTTCTGTTAAAAAAATCATGACTAGCTTGGGTAATCAGGATGTACAGACAACAAGAAAAGATAACCAGAGACTCTCAAGAGCCTGTATCGTTCACCTGGTAATAAAAAAAAACAATTGGTCCTATGTAAAAACTATGTCCTGCAGTGGTAGCCATCTTGGAATTACGATCAACATAAAAAACACAAAGTTTGTAAAGGACCCTCCAATGATTGATGCACAGTTTAGGTTCAATCAGTGCAATAGCTTCAGAGAAGAATATATTTCTGTATTTTCCCCATATGGTTCTGTGTTAATACTATGACCTGTGGTGGCAGCCATCTTGGATTTCCGATCGGCAAAAAAAACAGAGGACCTTCCAATGATTATTCCTGGGCAGTTTGGTTTCAACTGTCCAAGTGGTTTCAGAGAAGAAGCATTTTGAAACATGTTTCCCATAGGGTCCAATGTTAAACTAAGTCCTGCCGTAGCCGCCATTTTGAATTTCATATCAGAACAAAAAACGTAAAGTTTGTAGAGGACCATCCAATGAACATTCATGTACAGTTTGGCTTTAATCATATTTGTAGTTTCTGAGAAGAAGGCATTTGAACATTTTCCCATAGGGTCCAATGTTAATCTATGTCCTGCGGTGGTGGTCATCTTGGATTTCCGATCAGCATAAAAAACACACACCTTGTAGAGGACCTTCCAATGATCATTCCTGGGCAGTTTGGTTTCAATTATCCAAGTGGTTTCAGAGAAGAAGCGTTTTGAAACATTTTCCCCATAGGGTCCAATGTTAAACTAAGTCCTGCCGTAGCCGCCATTTTGAATTTCTTATCGGAACAAAAAACGTAAAGTTTGTAGAGGACCATCCAATGAACATTCATGTACAGTTTGGCTTTAATAATATTTGTAGTTTCTGAGAAGAAGGCATTTGAACATTTTCCCATAGGGTCCAATGTTAATCTATGTATTGCGGTGGCGGCCATCTTGGATTTCCGATCGGCATAAAAAACATAAAATTTGTAGAGGACCTTCCAATGATCATTCCTGGGCAGTTTGGTTTCAACTGTCCAAGTGGTTTCAGAGAAGAAGCGTTTTGAAACATTTTTCCCATAGGGTTCAATGTTAAACTAAGTCCTGCCGTAGCCGCCATTTTGAATTTCATATCGGAACAAAAAACGTAAAGTTTGTAGAGGACCATCCAATGAACATTCATGTACAGTTTGGCTTTAATCATATTTGTAGTTTCTGAGAAGAAGGCATTTGAACATTTTCCCATAGGGTCCAATGTTAATCTATGTCCTGTGGTGGTGGCCATCTTGGATTTCCGATCGGCATAAAAAACACACACCTTGTAGAGGACCTTCCAATGATCATTCCTGGGCAGTTTGGTTTCAACTGTCCAAGTGGTTTCAGAGAAGAAGCATTTTGAAACATTTTTCCCATAGGGTCCAATGTTAAACTAAGTCCTGCCGTAGCCGCCATTTTGAATTTCATATCGGAACAAAAAACCTTAAGATTGTAGAGGACCATCCAATGAACATTCATGTACAGTTTGGCTTTAATCATATTTGTAGTTTCTGAGAAGAAGGCCTTTGAACATTTTCCCATAGGGTCCAATGTTAATCTATGTCCTGCGATGGCGGCCATCTTGGATTTCCGATCGGCATAAAACACAGTAACTTGTTAAAGGACATTCCAATGATCATTCATTTACAGTTTGGGTTCAGTCAGTTCATTAGTTTCAGAGAAGAAGATCTTTGAAATTTCAGCCAATCAGAGCATATTATTGGCCCTGGCAGCCATATTGAATATCCGACTGGAACGAAAAACTTTGTAGAGGACCATCCAAGGAACATTCCTGCTAAGTTCGGTTCCAATCGGCCAAGTGGTTTCGGAGAAGAAGCTTGAAATGTGAAAAGTTTACAGACGACAGACGACAGACTACAGACTACAGACGACAGACGACGGACGCCAAGTGATGGCAATAGTTCACCTGGACCTTTGGTCCAGGTGAACTAATAAAATTATATGAAATGAAGTATCACCTTGCAGTGACTAGATTTTAAATTACAAGTTCAAGGGCCAAACCTCTTGCAACAATAATTCAAAAAGACAGAAATTTGAAGTTTATCTTAACTTAACTAGATATAGCTATAAATCAGCAAATATCGACTCAATAATACATGTATCTCAAATCACTTCCAAAAACAGTCTTGACTAGTAATTGATGTGGAATGACAGACAGATAGCAGTTGAGGAAACCAATTACAAAGCAAATAATATATTACATGTATTATATTTTTACATTTTTGTGACTGCCATTAGTGGTAGAGTTAAATGTTGGATATAGCTATATACCAAATATCAAATCAATATCTCATAGGACGTCAAAAACAAGTCAGGAAAACTAAACGTTTGAACAAAAAATACAAGTTCAAGGGCCATAGCTTAAACTTAAGCTGTAACTCATCTAGATATAGCAACATACCAAATATCAAGTCAATATCTCAAAGGACGTCAAAAAAAGTTCGGACAACTTAAAATTTTAACAAAAAAGGGCCATATCTCAGCCAATAATCATTCGACCGTAACAAAATTCGAACTTAAACCGTAATTCATCTAGATATAGCCACATACCAAATATAAAGTCAATATATCAAAGGACGTAAAAAAAAGTCCGGAGAACTTAACATTTTAACGTGACGGACGGACGGGCAGATAGACGGACGAACGGACGGACGGACGGAACCTAAAACTATAGTCCCCTTCGGCTTTCGCCGGTAGGGGACTAAAAAAGAACAATCATCTCCTACCTTAACTCACTGAACACACAAAATAAGGGGAACAGTAACATAGGGCGTTGGAAATTCAGCCCTTGGGTTGGACCAGGTAGATATCACAGCATACCTCTGTGTTGCATCATCCAGATTCCTGCAACCCGACAAGAACGATAGTTGGATTTCTTCGTGAATCCATTCATCGTATTTTAACGGCCCTTTTACGAGCCAAACAAATATTTAAAAAAATTAAATCAGTGTATAACGATAAACATTTTTCTAAGATAATTATCAGACAATGATAAAAAAACATATTTAAAAAATGTAATTTCTTAATTATAATCTTCTTTTCACAAATAGCACAAGCCACAACGCTTGAAAAATTCAACGTTACTTGTTTTCCGCGTGGATGACATAATAAAAACATTTCAGTTTGCAGTATTTTTTCAAACCACAACGTTTGAAATGAAACGTTGCTTGTTTTCCGCGTATTATTTTACCGTATTTTTTCAAACCACAACGTTTGAAATACTTCGTTACTTGTTTTCCGCCTATCATTTTCCTGTACTTGTTCAAATCGCAACGTTTGAAATACTTCGCTACTTGTGTGATGTTATCAAAACATTTTCCCGTACTTTTCCAAAAACAAATTCATTTTCGTCACAGAATCTATTTTTTACAAGTTTTATAGTTTATCTATTTCTACTACAAAATGTACCAATACTACAGCATGCTATAGCTTCTAAAGGCAACCACAGTAATACAATGTTGCCCAATGTGATGGTCTTAGCTCCTCTACAAAAGCTGAAGATTAAATATGAATTGTCCTACCAATCTACTACCAGGCTGAAATATATTGATAAATTTGACCAATTGCTGATCACCTCACAGTGAACGTCTACCGTTGATAACACTGTACGATCGTTGATACATCTCACCATTTTTTATCTGATACTATGTAGTAAAACATTTCCCATCATTTATAAAATCATCATTAAATAACTGGTGTCCAATTAAAATGTTTATAGTATTACATGTGTGGATCCTGTTTACGTGACACAGACAACAATAGCAGTGACTATATTACATAAAATACATTACAGTAGAGGTTCCCAAAACAAACAAAAACGGATTATTGGCTTTCAAAATATAACCGGAAGTTGCATCACCGGAAATGACGTCATTGGAAGGCTAGTGACCGGAAGTGACGTCACTTTCCCGCGCTTTTTCATTTCTATAGTAGTAGTACATTTTCCCATTTTCCATATCTTTTCACTATTCAACTTACTTTTCCTCCATATTTTCCATACCATTTCACATTTCAACTTACTTTTCTTCAATATTTTCCATATCTTTTCACTATTCAACTTACTTTTCTTCCACATTTTCCATATATTTTCACTATTCAACTTACCTTTCTTCCATATTTTTCAACTTACTTTTCTTCCAGAATTTCCATATCTTTTCACTATTCAACTTACATTTCTTCCGCATTTTCCATATCTTTTCACTATTCAACTTACTTTTCTTCCATATTTTCCATATCATTTCACTATTCAACTTACCTTACTACCATATTTTCCATATATTTTCACTATTCATCTTACTTTTCTTCCATATTTTCCATATCAGTTCACTATTCAACTTACTTTACTTCCATATTTTCCATATATTTTCACTATTCAACTTACTTTTCATCCATATTTCCCATATCAAAATGTACTACTATAGTAAGAAAAAAGCGCGGGGGAAAATGACGTCACTTCCGGTCATGTGAGAAAATAGGATGTATGATAATAAATATCACCTTTTACTGACACACACAACTGAAAAAAACCACACGTAGTTTTTCAATTTATTATGGGAAAACCCACACAGCGACATTCCGATTATTGAACCGTAAATAGTATGTCTTATATCTAGGACAAAATATTGACCAAGGTTATTTGTATTTTCTCTTCTTGTCATAAGATTTTATTATCTAAAGTTTAAAATATACCGACTTATGTAAGACGGAAATAATCTGAAATAGTATGTGTAACAGTTTTAAACAAAACTATTTGATTATTATTTTTTTCACTTTCGTTTTCCATTGCGTGCAATGATTGTGAAAATTCAACATCTTGTAAAAGTTGACAAAACACAATTTATCATAAATAAATGATGTTTATAATAAGTAAATTATGTTACCTTTGTGTTATTCACTTAAAACATATTCGTACCATTCAAATAACTGATCAGTTGACTGCCGTGCACACACTTCCACCCATATCAGGTGATCGATAGTGATGACGATGTGTCGCTTATCTCCCCTGTTTGAAGGACTATTAATACAGTTTATGCTCATTAATATTCTGAACTATATATGCATCCTATAATATTGAGAAATAGTATTAATATATGTGCATTTTAAATTAAGTTTGTTTTCGAATCCCTTTAATTATGTGTATTATATCATATTGAAATTTATCTTATTGTACAATATTTATTAATTAATAAAAATATGCTTAAACTATTTAAGTAAAAATATCAACATTGTGCATTATGGTGTAAAAAATCCTAATTGCCAATATTTAGTTTTTAGAGGTGATTTTGTTTAACTACGTAATTAGTAAGCCTATCCCCCAAAATATATTTAAAAAAAACCCAATTTAAATAGATCAATAATCGTACATAACAATAACTTCAACACAAAAATAAATAATTTCTATTTAAGATTACTCCAACCAACCTTATGTGATAAATGTTTTCAGTGACTTACGGCAGGTCGGTAGTTTTCGTCGGGTACTGAGGTTTCTTTCCAATAAAACTGATCGCCACTATATCATTGACATATTGTTTTGAAGTGGCGTTAAACACCATAGCCTTAACCCAAAGTTTCAATGTGTTGTATGCAAGAAATACGTGAGGAAAAAAACAAAATGGAATTCTTTGTGACGAATGAATACTGTGACGTAACATATTTAATGTATGAACATATATTAAAATCAGAATACGATATATTATCTAACACAAACAAGAATTGATTTTGTAAGAAACTGCACATTGTCAAATTCCTATACAAAGCACGTGCTTAGAGCATCAATGGGCAACAAGAGGGGGGAGCACAAAAATCCGGCCGGCCACAGGGCAATTTATTTTATCAGCCAGATATTAGGCTAAAAAACACACCAAAAATAACCTAATGTATGTGCCAGAAAAGGCAACTTCCTCATTCACTGAAGCTAGTAAAAAAATAATGGTACTCAGAGTGTTGTCAAAATCTAATTGATGTTTATCTAGATGACTTGAACAGTAATTCATCTACTGAGCTTCAACAGTTTCACTCATTTTTTTGACATACACAACCACTCATAGGAATAAAAGTGTAAATGTCAGGCGCGGATCCAGGATTTTGAAATAGTATTAGGAAGGGGGAAATGGACATTAACTCAAACAGAATGGAAAAGAACAGGTGACAAATATTCTCAGCTTACGCCGCATGCATGGCTTTCAGAAAACCGTGGCGTATGCTTTAAAATTGATCAATAATTGGTAATCCAAGGGAAGATTTATATTCTACGTGTTCAAACAAATAGAGCACGAAATGAAAAAATTGCAGAAAATGACCAAACCAAAACTATAGTATGCAGATATAACCAGAACACATACGCATTGCTATATGAATTGCAAAGGAGGTATGAGTCTAAAGAACAGTGTTAATATCACGTATTTAACCATATTCGCTAGCCAAGGGTTACCATCCTCTCCTCTCCTCTTCACCCTTGGCAGATTAAGTCAGAAATGTGTAATTCCGGCGTATCGCCCTCTAGCGGATTTATGAAGTACAGCCCATTTGCATTACATCATTATCTACCAATGAGAACGGTTGTACTATTACCTGTTCGAAGGGGTGGTGCCTAAGTCTTCAGTTCATTGAGCAAATACTTTAAAAGTTTCTGTAAATATCGTTCTTCTGTGTTTGGGGGGTGGGGGGGGGGGGGGGGGGCAAAGATTCATGGCAAAGTCTACAGTTTTCTCTAGATGTCCCCTTTGTTTATATTTTTCTTTCTCTACATGTGATCGTTGCGTGATCTTTTGTTAGACGCATTTTGATTGAATGCAGTCACCCACAGCTGGATCGAATAACGAAATAAACCGTGAGGACCCAAAATTCAGACTTAATCTGCCAATGGTGAAGAGGAGAGGAGCGGATCGTAACCCTTGGTTAGCAAAGATGGTATTTGACATAAATTGAGCGATTGTCAGCCCAGTCACGCCAATCCCTTTGGAGGGGGGGGGGGGGGGGGTGCCGAGTGCGCTCCTCCTGTATCCGCGCCTGAATGTACATAAAATTAAACATATATATATTGTATTGGTATTTCCAACAAAGTCAGTGTTTAAACATTAGAAAAACATACAGTGCAAAACATACATAGATAAGCATGGGGTCCCTATGTTCGTGGGCCCTCGGGCAACTGCCCAGCGCGCCCATGCGTTAAGATGGTACTGAATACACACCTCTCCAACATCCCTCCAATGTTAATGTTAAAGATTTACAGACCACGCTGGACGCAATGTGATGATAATACCTTACATGACCCTTTGGGTCTGGTCATGGCCAGGTAAGCGTTGATCCATGTGCGTTTTGTATAAACATGTACTATATATGCACGCGCTACAAAATAGTCCTAAAACTTGACAACGTAAAATAGTTAAAGCATTTGATTTTGCAGTTCCTAAGAAAAAGGTTAAATATTAATATGAAAAGTTATGGATAACAGACGACGGCCACTAAATGATAATATTTAACTTGGTCATTTTGGCCAGTTGAGCTTACAAACATGCTAATTTCAAATAGCTAAGCATCATAAAAATATTCATAAACTAGAAGAAATAAGGTTTGCTAAATAAGAAAGAGTAATGAAGTGAGTGACCACAATCTCACCCCTATGTGTATGTCTGTCATTTTAGTTTCTTGCACCATTGGCCTTTATGATATGACGTACATGTACTACCTACATCAATGAGAACAATGAGGGCATATCCCCATACCATAGTTAAAATATATTGAGTCCACACCCTCTTTATCATAGCGCACCATGCTTTCCTTCTCTCTTTGCACATTAAATTGCACATCTAAATCTTGGTCACGAATCCCTTAGGATGGTGTGTTGCATCATGATTGTATTTTTGCATTAGGCAGTCCTTGCATCCCTCAACTCTTGATATTCACACAAGTATGCTATGAAACCCCTCCTTGGTGTATAATGACATTTACATGCTGTAGAGATTTCCTAATTAACAGGATGGAAGTGGTATCGGTACGAGTGACTAGGGTTTGTAACGCTGACACCAGATTCCTTGGAGGAATGTGTGCATAGAGCCGCCCACTCTGAGTGCCATGCAGTAGCAATTTCTGATTCACCATTTTTCTAAGTTTCAGCATACTGCAGCCCTATCTTTGAAGATATGTGCACAAACGCCGATGTTCGTTTTCCATGATGCCATTCGAATGAGTTCTCTGGGCAAATTGGATTTTCTCGAATGTTAAGTAATTGTAGAAGTTGCTCTTCTAACATTCTCTGATAATACGACATAAAACATCCCAACGTTTTCTTGGTTGAAGTACTTTATTTGAAGATGGTTGGAAATGAGTGGTGTTCACGTTATACGCGAATGCGAGTAAGAGATCATCCATATTCCCAAACTGACTCTCAAAATATCTAATCTGGTCAGAAAAAAATTCGAATTATCATTCGAAACGGCAGCCTGGATAATCTAGTCAGTCTGGCAGAACACTGAAAAAGGAGAACCTCTGTTGCTTGGTGTCTCGACCCATATCAGCTTAATAATATTTGCGTACATATTGTATTTGTGCTCTCCGATTCACACTATGAAATTTATGCTCAAATATTTTAATACAGGTCCTTGGATTAATCTTTCGAAATATTCAACATATATCTTTGCCAAACAGTAAATGACGATTCATATTAGATGTTTTGCTTGGTTTTTGCTCAACCGCTCAAGACTATCCTTATCGAACTTCGTTTTTTCAGACACTGAAAAATTAAATAAAAACAGCTATATGTTTATATTTATACAATATTATTGTTATTATTACTCTGAATGTCTTTGGTGATTTTATACTCTGAATGTCTTTGGTGATTTAAAAAAATTAAATTTGTCTAAAATGTATTGATAGTATAACGATTGGAAAATCATATTCATTTAAATTCAAGAAATATTTAATTTCAACAATAACAATGAACTGTCAAATATTGAATTCCCAAACCTGGAACTGGCCATTGTTTTGGCAGACGACAGCATCAACGCTAAAGAAAAACGCATAATACATTGTAAATTGTACACTGTTAAAAGCGTTCAGGTGATCCGGTTTAGACCACGCCTATTTAAATGACGTAACATTGTTCTAAGCTCCGCCCATCCGCATGGTAATGACTCCAACAATAGTATTATGCGAGTGCATAGTACAACGACGCTATTTATTCTTTGTAAAATTATGTTTCGATAATATCATGTCAATTATAATGAAAGTTTCTTACATGAAGAGTAATAAATAAAAATAACAATAAACTTGATATATCAATATAATTGAACGACATCGGTGGCGTAGTGGTAAGCGTGCTCGTCTCGAGTGCAGTAGACCGAGGGTTCTGGCCCAGGTCGGGTCAAACCAAAGACTATGCAATTGGTATATGTTGCTTCTCCGCTAAGCACGCAGCATTAAGGAGAAATAGCAAATAATGGTTGGATCAGAATCAGGATAATGTGTCGAAGTGGAGTGACATGTGTACCCGCGGATTTTTGTTTCAGTAAGCTAGCACTATAAAAATCCAACTCAACGTGTTGGTCTAGAACAAAGCGGACCTCATCATCATCTCATTGAAAAATAACTTGTTCTCGCTAAGTAATAATCCCTCACTCACTCAATATTATTGATTCAGTGGTTGTTAATGTGCCCAGAATATTCATCGTCGTCTTAAATATTAGGCATCTTTTCGTCACAAAAAAAAAAAGAAAAAAGAAAAAAGACAACGACGGAAATAATTGGTATATATTTGATAGTTGTTGATTACATTTGAAAATTTGAAATTATAAAATTTTAATGCATTGTATCTTGTTTTCTCTTTCTTTTTCCACTGTCATTTTATTAATAAGGTTTTTGAATTGAATGTACTGGTTGGTTTATAGTATTTCTTACCTGCTTTTTCAATGTTCATACAATTTTGTTGTTTAATTTAATTTAATTTACTAAATTCAAAGCTACTAGTGTATACCAGTAGTTTGATTTAGGTCGATGCTCGTAATTTTTTAGCTATATCCTCAAGCATGTACTATGCATTTTTCTACTTGTAAACTGACTCTTCTTGGCCGATGCCAAAATTGCTACACTGTCAATATGAATTAGTACCAGATTGCCGAATACCATATTGTCGATTCCATTTTACCGAATCCCATATTGCCGATTCCATTTTACCGAATCCCATATTGCCGACTTTTGTTAAAAATGACAAAATTTCATCATATTATTTTTTATTTAAAAAAAAATATTGATGATGTGTACATATTTTATTGAAAGCAGTAATTTTTCGCGCAATTTTAATTAGAAAAACCATAATCAAATGCATACTGATTGTTGAATAGGAGATGCCGATACTCATTACTCAAACAACTGAAGAACAATGGAAAAAAACTACAAATAAGCTAGGTGATTATGGTAGATTTTAATAAATGATCAGCAATTAATTAACTCCAAACAAATTTGGGGCGTATTTACAAAACAAAAAATGTGTATTCTCTCATGTTTATGCTAGTTATTATTCACAGAGCATATGTTTTGAAATTATTTCTTGGCATCATTCATCTTGACAGAAATCATGGTTGTCTGCAGGACTAATCCACCGTATATCTTTTTGAACTCGAATGCTATAATCTAAACTCCCTGGTATGTCGGACCATTTCAAAAGAAATATTTATTTAATTATTTACAATTTTCCTTCATAAATCAGAAGCATTATTCTACTTGCAATAACAATATTTTCATATGTCAGCAATTTGGGAATCGGCTAATTGGACACGGCAATTTAGGATTCGGCAAACTGGGAATCGGCAATTTGGGATGCTACCGTCAATATATGTGTTTCCTATTAGTACTAATTGTATGCTTCCCATTTAAAAACAGTTACCTCTGCTTCTCTTTCGTCTTTTCTGTTTCTTCGACATAATTTTGCTACCTACTTCTGGGAATTACCCACCCCAATGTGTCTACCTCACTGGTTCCGCTGCCTATTGTTTCAAGTAATTTGTGTTATTCACTAAATAATAAGACAATCTCAAAAGTACAAGATTCCTAAAGATATTCGAATAAAGGGACGATCCGGATTTTAGAAAAATAAAAAACAAAAACAAAAAATTAGGTAAAAACACTTAAGAAAAGGGTAAAGACTCGGTCAACACGAACTCCAAAAATCAGATAAATAGATCAGGTGCTCAGAAAGGGTTAGATATAATGATCTATTAATGATCCCCTTAATGACATATGTTGCCATTTCCTAATCCATGCATGCAATATATACATCATATTGAGTACAAATATTTGTTAAATAACCAAAGGGATCTTTGTCATTTTAGATTTTAATATAAATTCTCGTAATTGCCTGCTGCTTAGGACGAAGTTCAGTGGCGGATTCAAGGGGGGGGGGGGCTTTGTGGGCTTCAGCCTCCCCGTCGAATAAGTCAAGCACATATATCACTGTATGGTTACCGAGCCGGTAGCCGGGAGTTTGGATTGATCCAACATGGCGACCATTATCGGAACATTGTGACATGCAGGTAAGATTATTTCTACTTTGTACGTCCAAGATCCTGTTTTGATATGGTTTGATTTGATACAATGAAGGCACACACACTAGCATGTCATTTTTACATTTTACCATTGTCAACTGAAGCATTTTAATTTGCTAAGCCATCAGAGAAAGTGATTTTTGTGGTTAAAACTGAAACCTTTGATCTTTTTTTATCAAAATATGCCTATAATCATTATAATTTTACTCATTAATGAAAATAATATGTATACTTTTTCACTTACAAGTAATAAAGTAAAGGTTTTATCACGTTGAATTGCCTTTAACCACATTTAACCCCCGAAATGAACGCGTATGATTGCTGTCATATTCAAAACATGTGACGGTTTGGAATACACATAGGTTACGGTTTGGATGAAAATTATGAATGTTAAGTTTCCGGTTTGGATAATATACAAAAAAGGTTGCTATTCTCTTTTCAGACTCGTCATGGATTTTGGTTGTTACTATTGTCACTTTTTGTGGTTTACTTCACCAAATGTTTGAAAATGATGCATTGATAGCAATGAGTTCTGCTTAAGCCGGTGCTACTGGGGCCGTCTTGAATTTACTATGAGGTATGAGAAATATTTCATTGTTGAAGGCATCATGGTGACCTCAAGATGAAGAACAACAATAAAAGCGTTGTTCCATTGCTTTGTTTTCCATGTATTAATTGGGATTTTGTCTCGTGTACATTTACTCCCATCTTCGCTAGCCAAGAGTTACGATTCGGGTCCCCCTTCTGTCCACCCTTGGCAGATCTAGAATACATTTTGAGGATTCGCGCTTTAATATTTCATTGGTTACGGCTACCAATACACGTATCCAATCAGAAGACGTTTTACACGGAGCACATGTTATCGATGAAATGTAAACAAAGATGGCACCGGAATGCTCTCATATGACAACGATTTGCCACTTCCCGTTTTGGTTCCAATGAAAACATCTTTCCCGTCTGCCAAAGCTTTGAAACTTTCAATTGGTTGACAGTAAGTGCTTCCAAATTAAATTGATCACAAATAAGTTTTTCTTCACTGGGCGCTGCCATTTTCAACTCTCCAACATACGTATAACAAAACGATTCTGATTGGCTGGCGATTACGACTATCTAAGGGGCGCAACTTCGATAAACCACCAGGTGGCATTGCACGCGAATTTCAAAATGTATTCTAGATCCGCCAAGGGAGGAGAGAAGGGGAACCCGAATCGTAACGCTTGGCTAGCGAAGATGATTTACTCCATATCCCTTCATTTTTCATTGGCAATTTTATTCATATTTCAGGGACCATGAGTTTGATGCTCCTAATCCAAAAAGGAAGTCATCGGTTGTTTCTAAGCCAAATGAACCTGCTAGAGGTTGTATGCCAGTGAGGCAGTATCACAGAAGAGACGAATCTAAAATATTACCACATGTCCGAAGGGGTTTACAATTGGACAATTTATAAATTACTCTGATTGACATTAGTCTCTGTTTGACAGGATTCGGTTTAATAATGAATTATAATTGGATAAGCATAATTTTAATGACATTGTTTACAATTCTGCCTATGTTTCAGATAAAATGATCGGTACTTTAATAGTTGGTAAATGTATAGCTCGAGATGTTATTTTTATGTCTAGCCTCTGGGGGTGTAGTACTGAGCTTTTCACGGTTACATTCAAATGGGGTAGCATTTCTAGTTCATCTGACTAAAAGTCAGGCTAAGCTTTTGCCATCACTTTCCGTCTGCCGTCCGTCCGTTAATCTTCTTCAAAGATCTGTTCATCTGAAACTACAGAACATATTATTGTAAAACTTAAGGTGTTTAGATTATAGTTTGTGAATTATATGCCCCTGCATCAACAAATATGATCGTCATGGCTAAAAATAGAACATAGAGGTTAGTCATCAGAAAAAGAGGTTCAGGGTACAGAAAAAGAGAAGAAACTAGCCATGTCCTTAAATTTCAGCTTCCGTTACATAGATGATGTCCTTTCGTTGAACAATCTTCAATTTAAAGATTACCTGCATCAAATCTATCCAAGTGAACTGGAATTTAAAGAGACCACTGATACACCAGCATTAGCTTCATGCCTGGACCTATACCTTTATATTGATAATTCTGGACGCTTGAAATCTAAACTTTATGACAGACATGATGATTTTGACTTCCCGATTGTGAACTTTCCGTTTTTTAGTAGTAATATACCTACATCTCCAGCATATGGAGTCTACATTTCACAGCTTATTCGCTACCGCCGTGCCTGTACGTGTACAGTGATGTTCTCAACAGATCGAAATTACCGTCTAAAAAACTACTATGCCAGGGTTATGTTCAGCCACTGTTGATATCGTCACTCCAGAAGTTTTACTGTCGTCATCATGATTTGAGGTTTAACATCTTTCAATAGATTCTGAGTTTATTACCGGATTGACACACACCGATTTTGACTTTATACCGGACTTTCCAATTGCATTGTGACGTAGGCCGCACGCGGAGCAGATCATGCCAACCCTTCCGGAGTACCTGATGATATTCCCGGTTTTTGTGAAGTTCACACTGCTAGTGTTTTATGTTTGTGGCGTTCGTGTTCAATCCTGTTTATTTGTTTTGTCCTTGTTATTTCTATTGTCTCTTTTTGTGCAATCTCTGTATTGCCATATTTTTGGAACTATGATGTTCTGGATTATTCGGCTTGTTGCTTCGGTATTCGTTTGCCGATGTTTGTGCAACATTTTACTATACCTGGATCAAATAGCTCTTTCAATGTTTCATCAATAGAAAAGGTCGTATGTTGGGAAATGCTATAATTATACCAGTTTACCACCAAAAGAAACGACAAAAATTGCACCAACTTACCACCAAAAGCAATGACAAAAGGTCACCACATGGAGGTTATTTAATTTTCTCAATCCAGTGATCTGGATCGCTGTCAATTATTTCCGGCGGGGCATACTCACACTATGTAAAGGGCGTACTCTATGATATGTTACTTCGTGTGCACTGCATTGGTGTACTCTGTTAAAACGATATTTCGTGTTACAATTTTAATCAATTATTTGGAACTACTGCATTTACATCCATACTCTACAAAAAAGTAATAGGTGCATACTACTCCCACAAATGATGAAAAATATGCAAATCGAGTTAGAAGAAAAGAAAAACTTACGGGATGTTATGATATAGAGATGTGCCGTTAGCACATATTGTCTTTATTCCATCAAACCATAGACAGTCACATTTATATTTAAAATGTCATTTTAACTCCTTAAGTTATGTGCATATTCTCTTCCGAATGGTGGTAATAAATCTTAGTATATTTAAATCTTTTTTTTTCTGAAATAATGTCTGGAATGGATTTGTCGCCTAAAATAAAGCTTTCTGAAAAATCTTTAGACTATCCAAACCGTTTCCCTTTATATATCCAAACTGTGAACTTAGCATGTAGTGTGCTCCATCCAAACCGTTAACCTGACGGATCGTGGGTTGTAAACAAACATGTATTTACATCACTTCTTTGCTGATTCGCCCATAGCTATAGCTATAAAGTGATACAGTATACATTTTTGACGTATATTGAAGCATTGCAATTCGGAATTCTAAGGATATTTTCAAAAAACTTAAAGAAAAGTTCACTTTTAAATTCTATTTACCCAAAACACACACGTCTGACGCTGTATATCAGTAATGTTCGGTTACACCGGGGGGAAACTTGTGCGTATGACTTTCTTAGATATACATTTGTTAATCACTTTCAGCTGGCATAAAATGTAATTCAGAAAATTGCTTGAAAGTTAAAATAATGAGAGCAAACTGACCTGATCTAAGTCGAGTGCGTCCATGTTGGATCAATCCAAACTCCCGACTACCGGCTCGGTTACCATACAGTGTATATTAACATACGCTTTTCAGGGCTAGTTAACGTCACGATATGGCTTTTAATTGAATAGTTTCGATCTGTGTGATGAAAGTAAAAGAAAATACAAATTAATTTCTTTGTATTGAATTAATCTTCAAAGAGGTAATTATAAGTAATTATGCTAAATCAAATTTTCAAGTTTATTTGAAGTTTTTATGAATGTATTGTCAAAATACCAATTAATCAGGTATTGTCTAAACTGTTATATAAACATGTCTAGTGTTACAATTTCATATAGGTATAACCACTAACACCTGTAAATTGAGGCTCTTTCAAGGAAATTCTTTTTTAAATATCATTTACTTTTACCAAAAAATTAAAGGCAAATGTTGCTGTATATTACAAAAACAAACAAAACATACACGAGTTTCCGTTTTGATGAAAATATAAATACATATAAAATAATTAAAATTAATTAGAAATAAAATATATTTAAATTAGATTTTTTTCCTGCTATTGCTGAAACCCTTGAGCACTTTACAAAACTGCCAAAACACACATACACCAGACCAGAAGAAACTGATGTAACTTCTGTATTGAATTCCATTAACAACTTTGATTTTGTTGTAACCATTGTTATTGTTCAAATGTGCCTGGCTTTTAAGAAAGGGCTCAGCAGATCACTAGATTTAGATTAAACTTATTTTATTATTAACTATATAACATTTGGATCGGACACAAGTTATTCCAACTTACAAAGGTCCTCTACAAGATCACTACAAGAGAGACCACTTGACATAGGCAGAGCCTTAAAAAGCGTAAATTTAATTCAGAGCTCACTAGACTGCAGAGCAAATGTTGAACAATTCAACCACCAGTGTTTTGAGAGGAGTGCTAAAATATGTGAACCGCTAGACATAGATGTTAAAAAACCTAGAATATGTGGGAGACAAATAAAGAGAGATAATGTTGAAGCAGAGTGTCCGGAAGACTACTTTAGGAAGTCAATAACTGTACCTTTTCTCTACTGTACGCTAAATGAAATGAAAACAAGGTTTACAGACCTGCACGCCAGAACCGCTTTGGGACTACAGTTGGATCCATCAATTATTGAAAATATTGCTCCATAACTGAGCCCCCCTCCCCCCGTCAACAGAGTCTCTGGATCCGCCCCTGAAGTTAATATTATTCCCATATCGCTTACTCTGCGTGAATGTCTATCAATGTCAAATTACTGTAATATAGCCTTGATAAATAATTACACTGACTGCACCTTTTACTTATAGGACGAACTTATTAGCATGATTACGTAATGCATACTATTGGTTGTATGTATATTTTACTATGGTATGCAACTTAAACCAGGTCACTAGAATGAATTTACGCTTTAGTTGTTGTTATAGCCATATATAGTATGACCACGTCATGTGTCAGTTATCCTTTCTCAGCAAATCAAATTCAAGTGTAATTGATACCGCTACTAAAAACGTTATGTTTCGTGTTAAAAACGAATAATTGTATTCACAAATAGATAAAGAAAATTACACTGCTTGGAATACGACAGTAAATTAGGGGAAAACACGCTTTACGTGTAGTATCATTTTCAGGAAAATATATTATCCAAATAAGAAATATATTTGCGTTTTTGTAGCTTTATCCACAACAAGCATCATTTGAGTAAGGCTAATATAATACGATTTGACTTTAAGTTGAAAAATCTCAGTAACCACTGAAAATATCTAGCTAAATAGTACTAGATTACTATCCCCTCTACTACCAACCGCTTCCTATAAGCTATCAAGCACACATAAATGGTTATTAAATGACTTTGAAATATAGGACGAAACAATTTGTTTCGCCCAAATAAAAATGTCGCCCAAACCCATATAAAATATACCAAAAGTGTCGACCAACCTGCCCATTTGCAGGGGTGAATCCAGGATTTTAAGCTGGGGGGGGGGGGGGGGCGTACTTGAAAAAATTGCGCCGAGCGGAGGGAGGCGCGTAAATTTTTGGGGTATTTCGTGTGAAAAATCACGATTTTACGCCAAAAAATCATATTTTTTCCAATTGCGGAGGGAGGCGCGAAAATTGTTGGGGTATTTCATGTGAAAAATCACGATTTTACACCAACAAATCATATTTTTTCCAATTTTAGGGGGGGGGGGGGGCGCCGGGTGCGCCCTCCCCTGCATCCACCCCTGCATTTGTATATATATACGTCTGAAAATTAAACCAAAAGTGTTAGAATTAGATTTTAGAGCTGTCAAATTTTTGTTCTTCTCTCGACGGGATTTGAACCCACACCATTGATACACTGCAGCACCATTCGCTTAGCCTTACGTCCAGCGCTCTAGAACACTTTACCACATCCACTCCCTAAAAAAGGAGCTTCAATAATCGTAGTGTTACCTTTTCTCGTAAGGCAAATCTAGGGATAGACGTAAGACATGTGTATAAGCGTGTGTAGATGGTACATATATACTTAATATTATAATTTGACAGCAATCTAACTCAGCAATTATTTTTTTTATTTTATTTTATTTTTTTTTTAATATATTGTATAAGATAATGAAGAATTCATTATACAGTCACAGGAAATAAAGTATATTATACAAACGTCTAGAAGCAAGTGACAACCATACAATATATCTGTCCCACTGGATGTCAAAGTTACTAAGGATACTAGGTTAATACTAAATATTATATACTTCTGAAAATTAAACTAAACAGTGTTAGAATTAGATTTTAGAGCTGTCAAATTTTTGTTCTTCCCTCGACGGGATTTGAACCCACACCATTGATACACTGCAGCACCATTCGCTTAGCCTTACGCCCAGCACCCTAGACCACTCGCCCACATCCACTCCCTAAAAAAATGAGCTTCAATAATCGTAGTGTTACCTTTTCTCGTAAGGCAAATCTAGGGATAGACGTAAGACATGTGTATAAGCGTGTGTAGATAGTACATATATACTTAATATTATAATTTGACAGCAATCTAACTCAGCAATTTTTTTTTTTTTTTTATTATTATTTTTTTTAATATATTGTATAAGATAATGAAGAATTCATTATACAGTCACAGGAAATAAAGTATATTATACAAACGTCTAGAAGCAAGTGACAACCATACAATATATCTGTCCCACTGGATCTCAAAGTTACTAAGGATACTAGGTTAATACTAAATATTATATACGTCTGAAAATTAAACCAAACAGTGTTAGAATTAGATTTTAGAGCTGTCAAATTTTTGTTCTTCCCCCGACGGGATTTGAATCCACACCATTGATACACTGCAGCACCATTCGCTTAGCCTTACATCCAGCGCCCTAGACCACTCGACCACATCCACTCCCTAAAAAAGGAGCTTCAATAATCGTAGTGTTATATATATATATATATATATATATATATATATATATATATATAGCAAAGCTTTATACATACACCTATATACCTTGAGAGTTCGAATCCTGCTCAGACGAGTTGTACTCGATACAACATTATGTGATAAAGTTGGTCAGTGACTTGCTGCGGGTTGGTAGTTTTCTCGGGTACTTCGGTTTCCTCCATCAATAAAACTGACCGCCACCATATAACTGAAATATTGTTGAAAGTGGCATTAAATACCATAACCCTGACCCATACACCTTTTCATTGCCAGTAAATGTACTGATTGCAGTATAATTTTCTTAGCTAAACAAACGAAGATGCAGCGTAAGACTGTTGAACTCGGAGAACCGTGGTATAAATGTTTTCTAACATGACGTCAAGGCCATGTAATATCAGATCTAGGTCGTTGATTATTGCACAGGTCTCTGAGAGTAATAAACCTACAGCCCAGATTTAAAGTGTACAATATCTGTTGCTTACATTCTTGTATGTAAACCATGAAAAGATCAAAGGAAAAGAGTGCATTCATGTTACAAAATAAAATATTTTCCATTACAATAATAAAAAATTGCTCTTGATCAGGTAACAAAAGTTTTAGATTAGATTAAACATATTTTATTTTAACAATAGTAGAATACAATATACAACATAATAAATTTTTGTCACATACAAATTTCATATATTACACTACTAAATCTATATTTGATTTTAAACTATTCATTTTTATTTCAGTAGTAGATATATACTATTCATGAACAAAATTTAAAAAAACAACAAAAATTAAAGCATAAAATTATACAATGCATTTTGGAATTTAAATAAAATCGAACAAATACAACATGAAGCAGCTAGAATATCTACTGGGCCGCCAAATTTCCATGCATAGAAAACCTATATTTTGAAAATGGGTGGAAACCTCTCCAATCTCATAGATATAGTAGAAAATTAAATATGTTTTACAAAATATGTATCAATGATAGTCCAGTATATTATCTATATGACTGTTTTACGCCTTTCATACGAGAAGAAAATGAATTAAATTTGAGCAAGCAGCCAAAAATAGTTCTGACCTACATTTTTCAAATCTCTTTAGTGTGAAAATTACAGCACTCACTAATAAAAAAAAATTATTCTACAAGAGCTATCAAGATGATAAGAATAATAATATAATATTTCTCAGGTAAAATGACAAACTATGTGTAGTTCAGTTTTCTCATATTGAATGTTTTTTTTATATACATTTGTATATCCTTTCAAAATAAAGAGACCTTAAATTGGCATAAAACCCAGAGAGAAAGTTTTGTATGTTTGTTTATGGTGTTTAATGGCACTTTCAACAATATTTCAGTTATATCGTGGCGGTCAGTTTTATTGGTGGAGGAAACCACAGTGCCAGGAAAAAACCACTGACCTGCTGCAAGTCACTGACAAACTTTATCACATAATGTTGTATCGTCTGAGTGGGATTCAAACTCACAACGTTAGTGATGATAGGTACTGATTGCATACGTAGTTGTAAATCCAACTACCATACGATCACGATGGCTCCTCAGAGAGAAAGTAAAAATATAACATCCATAACAAGGTCCCCAAGAATCTCTACTGCTACTCCACATCTAACATCCATAACAAGGTCCCCAAGAATTAGCATAACTCGTACCACAAAATGAGTGCGAAACGGCGAACAACCCAATACTCGTAATCTCTGTGGACAAAACGTCACATCTGGGCACCCCTATCACTGATGTTCATATTTCAATACCATCTTTATAGATCTTATAGCTAAGAATCATCCGTCATTGTGAAGTCCGGCTGTATGTAGCAGTAATGTTTAGTACCTTCTCGTTGTTTAAATTAGATATTCAGTTTTTGTGTTGCCTCAGTTCTAGTATTGGTATCTGATTAAGAGATGAACATCTTCATGTCATGTCATTGTTCCTCCAACAAATTGTAAAACTTCTGAAGTTTTTAATGTACACTGTTCAAATATTTCCACTATTTTAGGATATAATTTATTCGTAATCCACTTTAAAATATATCACTATGCAAAGCACATGGTCTGGTAATAAAAATAGCATGAGTCGAGTAGACCCAAGTCGTCACCTCTGACCTATCATCTGTTTTTTTTGTAATACGTATACATTATCTACTCATTCTGTCATCTTATAATAATTATTTGTAAATACAAAATGTAATT
Source organism: Bathymodiolus septemdierum (assembly GCA_963383655.1). Lineage (NCBI taxonomy): Eukaryota > Metazoa > Mollusca > Bivalvia > Mytilida > Modiolidae > Bathymodiolus > Bathymodiolus septemdierum. The sequence goes on along the minus strand of OY726531.1, from coordinate 22,191,383 downwards.
GATGCTCCTGTAGAGCAGTCTGCTTCGCCTGAGTTTATTGAATAAAGTTGAAATGTATGAGCATGGTGGTGTCTCTGTCGTCTTTTTGGTCTTGTGTGGGCGATTTTTTTAAATTTTAAATCCAACTGTGATGTAAATCTATTGTCAAAACTCTCCATTATTTTTAAGGAATGGAGAGTTATTGTTCTCCTTGTACTTTTAAGGTCCCACAGGGGGCAAACAATTTAATACTTTGTACTTTAGATACTATACACAGACGTTTCTTTGTTACAAGATTAATAATTAATCAAATTAATAAAGTACAATGGGTGGATTTTAAGTTGGAGAATGTCCTCGTATCTCGCCATTCCTTAAAAACAATGGGCCTTGGCCCCTTCGGGGCCTCGGCTCCATTATTTTTAAGGAATGGAGAGTTACTTGGACATTCTCTAATACGGAGTAGTTTGTTTTTGTTTTTGTTTATTGTATATATTTACTATTTTGTCGTGGTTGTTATTATCTTCTTCTAAGGCCCGGGTGGCTCACTGAGTTAGGTAGTTGGATTACCTAACAACTCATACAAGCCTATCACCAATACGGCGTGGGTTCGCACTCGTCTTTGTAAATTACAAAAAAGGGTGCACTCGACTCGCAGTCGCAAGTGATAAAGTTTACCAGTTGCTTGCCCAGGGTCGGTGGTTCTCTCCGGGTACTCCGGCTTCTCCACCGCTAAAACTGATCGCCATGATATAGCTGAAATATTGCTGAAAGTGGCGTTAAAACACCAAAAATCAAATCAAAATAAAATATTTTCTTTTATGAATGAACCGTTTGGAAACAGTGGATCGAGTTGTATTTCTGACATGGTGGGATGTGATGGATAGAAGTTTTTATTGTCACACGTAAACTATAATATAATTGATATGGTTTGAAAATGTTGCTTAACAAGTGGAAACTAACGGTCACTTGTAATGAGTTGCCACAGACAAGAAGCTATTACAAAAGTATTTTTCACACGTAAAGAACATTCTTCTGACACTAGACAGCTGGTTGATACCTCTGATGGGTATTAGTTGTTCAATTGTGCATCTCACATAAGCAGTGCATGGAAGCCGTCCTGCAAGAAGGCAAACTACAGACAGTTTTTGTATCCACTCCGAATGTGATTATTCCGCTGGAACGGCAAGGGAGTTTGGCCAGGAGTACACACCAAGCCATTTTAACTTAACCCCACGAGTCAAATAGCACACACTATATCTACTTGTATAATAGATGGGTTTATCTACAGAAGTAGCAGACTTTATAAAGCAATCTACAGAATTGCAAAAATGAGGTCCTTGTCGGTCAAAGGTGTGACATGTGAAAAATATAATATTAATTAATAGGATTTATTTTGTGTATCCTATATTATGATCAAATTGTAATTTTTTATGTTTTCTATGTTTTGTTTGTTTGTATTTGTATTTGCTTGACCCACATGGGTGTATTATTATGCAAATAAAGAATAATATAATTGACCCAGATTTACATGGGCGCATCAACTAATATAACTTCTCAGATGAATCACCTGCCATTGCCTTAGTGAAATAAAAAGAAATACAATGTAATTGTCCTATTAATATTACTACCGCAGATGATGCAGCAATGGAGGGTTGTTTTGCTAAATCAAAATAATTACATCATGCATGTTGCAATAATTTGATTTATGACTGGAAAAGTAATTACAAAAACTGGCATTTTATAATTACTGTTACGTAACCATGAGGATCAGTACAGGGAATTCATTCGGCTGATGACTAAGTATCAGTAGAGAGCAGACGTTTCCGGTTTAGTGCTTACTCATCACTGTTTAATGGATTTCCGAGTAAAATATATCAAATAGTAAAACTAAATGACACGTGATGAATAACTTGCCCTGTTACAAAAACGAGATGAGGATATAATATATATCACATGATATTTTTGTACAAATTCTCTTAAAGGATAGAAGTAATAAATATACGATGCTACCGTATTTGGTGGAAATAGCGGATGTACCGTATGGTCTGATTCACTGGTCAATCGTAACTACTCGGCCATTCTCGCTACCCTGCAAATAACCTCGTATGCATTAGGCGTATAAATCGCACTACTTTTCACATGTCAGTTACATGAAAGTTTGATAAAGTTATATTTTAAAAAATTTTCTTATTTCAATTAAAGCTTTAATTAGTTTTGCATGATTAGATTTTACTTAGTATGTCTTCCATATTGGATTTTCGTGGACTATATTTTTGTGCGGCTTAACTTAACTTTACTTCCGGCAAACAATTTAAGAAGAATTTCTACTATGTACGTACGAGGTTATTTGCTGGGTAGCGAGAATGGCCGAGTAGTTACGATTGATTCACTGGTCTGAATTTATGGCTTTGTACACATTTCCGGTTAATGATGCTCAGTAATCGAGTATATTTCACCTAAAGTGTATTGTAACGAAATTGCGTTAATAACCTGGTAATTCATGTATTAATAGTCCTTAATACTCTTAATACAGTTACCGAGGTGATGGAAGAATTTCTTTGTTCCTAGAACTCCAATCATGACAATTATTGTATTGTTGACATAGTAAGGGGTCCTGATAACCTTTGTAGAAAATGAGTCTATTAAAGCCTGTCAGTTCCAACCTTCCTTATAATCAACTCTATCAGTCACACAAGAATTGTTTCAAATTTGATTTTCTGTTTCAGATAAAACAATGACAGAAGGTGAAGATGATTGATTGGTATCCTTTAAGTGAAATACAATTATATAGCAAATATGTGAACTATTTAAAGTGTTGTTACAGAGAAAATACTGGTAAATGAATTACAGTATAATGTAATGTATTCAATAACCCATGTTAATATTGGAAAGGTGTGTGTTGGGGGGAAAAAGAGGGGGTGAATGAAACACTGGGAAGTAAAAGTCATTCCACCAGCCTTCGAGTGAGTGAGTGTTGAATAAAGCCGAGCGGGGAATTTTCCAGATATATGCACATCGTGGCGAGAACAAGTTACATTTCGATGAGATGATAATGATATCCACTGTGTACCTAGACCAACACTCTTAGTTGGATGTTTGTTGTGCTAGATTACTGAAACAGGATTGCACGGGTAGACATGTCATCGTACTCAGACGGGCATATTATACCGATTCCCTGCTCTTACTCCTCAATGCCGAGTGCTTAGCGGAGAAACAACAAACACCAATTTGAGTGTTTGGTTTTAACAGAACGGTGTTTAAACGCACGATCAATCGCATTCGAAGCACTCATGTCGTTACCATTACACCACCAATGACGTCCAATAGTGACAAATCGGTGACATAAGAATACTGGTAGAGTCTGAAGAGACTTTAATCCTGATACACAGCACCAACAACAGTACAAATCTAAATGTAAAGAATATCGAAAGAACAAAGGCTATGACAACACAAAACTCCTTCTATCTCCGTGAAGATTGATTATCGAACAGTTCGTGCAGAAATGTAATTTGTTTATTTTCTATACTTATCAAATCAATAAATGATTTCTGTTAGATAGAGATTAGTGTTTGTTGATATCAGTTTCTAGATAAAGTCTCTCCTTGAAACCAATGATTTTCTGCTTTGTCAAATTATATGTTTAAAACACAGACAGGACCGTAAAAACATGCAACCACGATATAACTGAAATATTGTTGAAAGTGGCGTCAAACACCATAAACCAACCAACCCGTAGAAACATGAATTGTTAATACCTCACAATTTTAACACATGTACTCACAGATGTCTTTTGTTATAAACGACCCACACGACAGAAACGAGACCGATCCTTTAATTTCACGTTCCGTTATATAGATGATGTCCTTTCACTAAATAATTATAGGCTTGGTGATTTTTTTGATCGGATCTATCCCATTGAGCTTGAAATAAAGGATACCAGAGATACAGATAGATCTGCTTCATACCTTGACCTACACCTTGACATTGGCAGTGATGGATGGTTAAGAACAAAATTTTACGACAAAAGAGATGATTTAAATTTTCTCATTGTGAATATTTCATTTATATGTAGCAACATTCCAGCAGCACTTGCATATGGAGTATATACCTCTCAGTTGATACGATATTCCAGAGGTTGTAGTACCTTGATAGAGGGCTGCTGCTAACAAGGAAGCTACTGAACCAAGGGTTCCTATAGGTTATGCTGACGTCATCACTTCGAAAGTTTTACGGTCGGCACCATGAGTTGGTTGACCGTTATGGAATATCTGTGTCACAAATGACCACGGATATGTTCCACTAGATTAACTATATAACTTTATTCAATGCTCAATTTTACCCCGAAGGGTTGAAGGCATATACAAGGAATATATACAAACAACGTACACAAGTCAAATAGACAAAGACATAGTAACAACATACAAATGAAATGAAAACACATCGATCTACATACATTTAATATGTTCTCAAAACTACAACCTGCGTTAGTATTTCTAAACCCATTTCGATCAGATCTTGATAACATTATATGGAAAATTACCGCTTAAAATGAAGTTCTAATCACTGATCAAATACAACATATAATTTACTTTTGTTTCAAATCAAATACAGATCAATGTTTTCGAGGATAATTTGCTTTATAATTTTAGTAATTGTCAGGTATCGGAAATGTAATTTTATTTTTATATTGCGATTTGTATTATCTGTTTTAAACTAAAAACAGTTTGATGTTTATTGATTCTATTAAAAACAAAATGTCAGAACTTTATTTTTATCAAATAGATAAAATTAGCAAAAATAAATAGATTTCAGAACATAATGATGGGATCTATCATTACCTCCTTGATACAGTATCTTTGGAGATACTGAAAGCCAATTCTCAACAGTTTGTTAAATACATGAAAACATTCTACAGGTGTTATCGAGTCCACCCACTGGAAATATTACTAATAAAGAGATTATTGGCCCTAAAACACCAGCATGTACATTTGTAAATGCAATCGTGTTTTTGACTTTATTCTTTATGGTATAAACCAAACTCCATTTATAGTGCGTGAGTGATTGTTTATTTAACGCCAAGTGATGAGATGATGATAATAATAATGTCTGCTAAATGTAGGAGATCAAAATGCTTGGTTAGATTTTTATAATGTTAGCTCACAGAAACAACAGTGTGCATGTAGATGTGTCGTTCCACTCGAACACAATATCCTGACTCCGAAACAACCAGTCTTTGTTCTTACTCCTTAATGCAGTGTGTTTAGTAAGGAAGCAACACATACCAATTTTATAGTCCTTGGATTGATCCGCCACTCGAAGCAAGCATGATAACCATTGCACCACTGGTCGGTTTTCCAACTTGTATCCACTAACAGTATCTTGCATAAAATGAAATGACATCTGTTCTATTGTGACTTTATGGGTAGGGGCTATTGGTATTTATGGCCCAAATGTCAATAATTTTACAGCTATATCATGACAAGATTTAATAGGAGAGGAAAACTTGAGCAGTTATTTGGAAATGACCAGTGAAATCCCTGCTATGGGAACCATAATACTTTAGATGGCTATTGTGACTGGAAACCACGTCAGTAGTGTTAGGCTTGTGGGCAGAGTTCACTCGACAAACCCCGGACCGCAACTGGATTTGCAAGTTATATATCATATTGTGTCAAATCTGAATATGCAGAATCTTCAGTCGTAATCCTTTTGTATTGTCCTTTTAATAATTACTTCTCTGGACAGTATACGTTAGAGAATACCGAAGGGGAATCAAAAATAGACAATCTGAGGAAATTGGCAACAGAGTACACTAGACGTAGACAAACAATACAAAACACAACACAATAAGTGTTAGACACCACTATATATACGTAAGCAAACACAAATAACGTAAATAAGACATGAGTCCTCATCATTATGAAACACGTCATCATATTGTATTACAACTTTCTAAGATGTGAATGACTATTGCTTAGCAGTTAACACTCCCAGACAATTGTTTATTCCATCATCAAATCAATAATTGATCCCTGTCTGAATGTGATTGATATATGTAATAATACACAGTCCCGGTTGTCACTTCCTTTGAAACCAATAATTTAATCAAGATACAATTGTAGGAAGTACAAACATACAGTGCAATATATAAATTACTAATACTCCATAAGTAATATAAGAATTGTCTACTATTTACATATTTACTTAACTCTGACATAATCTTCAAATTGTTGAAGGCAGTGAGTATTTGGTAGAAGTAGAAGTAGAACTAATTGTCTATTTTTAATGACTCATACTTGTCATTTGTCGTATACCTCAAACATGTAACTTGTTGATATGTGAAAATTGTTCTTGCCAAGTAGTGTGGTATTGTCACATGTTGTACATTGTTCTTGTTAAGTAGTGTGGTGTTGTCACATGTTGTACATTGTTCTTGCTAAGTATTGTGGTGTTGTCACATGTTGTACATTGTTCTTGCTAAGTATTGTGGTGTTATCTCATGTTGTACATTGTTCTTGCTAAGTATTGTTGTGTTGTCACATGTTGTACATTGTTCTTGCTAAGTATTGTGGTGTTGTCACATGTTGTACATTGTTCTTGCTAAGTATTGTGGTGTTGTCACATGTACATTGTTCTTGCTAAGTATTGTTGTGTTGTCACATGTTGTACATTGTTCTTGCTAAGTATTGTGGTGTTGTCACATGTTGTACATTGTTCTTGCTAAGTATTGTGGTGTTGTCACATGTACATTGTTCTTGATAAGTATTGTGGTGTTATCTCATGTTGTACATTGTTCTTGCTAAGTATTGTTGTGTTGTCACATGTTGTAAATTGTTCTTGCTAAGTATTGTGGTGTTGTCTCATGTTGTACATTGTTCTTGCTAAGTATTGTGGTGTAGTCACATGTTGTAAATTGTTCTTACTAAATATTGTGGTGTTGTCATATGTTGTACATTGTTCTTGCTAAGTATTGTGGTGTAGTCACATGTTGTAAATTGTTCTTACTAAATATTGTGGTGTTGTCATATGTTGTACATTGTTCTTGCTAAGTATTGTCGTATTGTCACATGTGCATTGTTCTTGCTAAGTATTGTGGTGTTGTCACATGTTGTACATTGTTCTTGCTAAGTATTGTGGTGTTGTCACATGTTTTAAATTGTTCTTACTAAGTATTGTGGTGTTGTCACGTGCTGTACATTGTTCTTACTAAGTATTGTGGTGTAGTCACATGTTGTACATTGTTCCTGCTAAGTATTGTGGTGTTGTCACATGTTGTACATTGTTCTTGCTAAGTATTGTGATGTAGTCACATGTTGTACATTGTTCTTGCTGAGTATTGTGGTGTTGTCACATGTTGTACATTGTTCTTGCTAAGTATTGTGGTATTGTCACATGTACATTGTTCTGGCTAAGTATTGCGGTGTTGTCACATGCTGTACATTGCTCTTGCTAAGTATTGTGGTGTAGTCACATGTTGTACATTGTTCTTGCTAAATAGTGTGGTGTTGTCACATGTTGTACATCGTTCTTGCTAAGTAGTGTGGTGTTCTCACATGTTGTACATTGTTCTTGCTAAGTATTGTGGTGTTGTGACATGTACATTGTTCTTGCTAAGTATTGTGATGTTGTACATTGTTCTTGCTAAGTATTGTGGTGTTGTCACATGTTGTACATTGTTCTTGCTAAATATTGTGGTGTTGTCACATGTTGTACATTGTTCTTGCCAAGTATTGTGGTGTTGTCTCAAGTTGTAAATTGTTCTTGCCAAGTATTGTGGTGTTGTCACATGTTGTACATTGTTCTTGCTAAGTATTGTGGTGTTGTCTCATGTTGTAAATTGTTCTTGCTAAGTATTGTGGTGTTGTCACATGTTGTACATTGTTCTTGCTAAGTATTGTGGTGTAGTCACATGTTGTAAATTGTTCTTACTAAATATTGTGGTGTTGTCACATGTTGTACATTGTTCTTGCTAAGTATTGTGGTATTGTCACATGTTATACATTGTTCTTGCTAAGTATTGTGGTATTGTCTCATGTTGTACATTGTTCTTGCTAAGTATTGTGGTGTTGTCTCATGTTGTACATTGTTCTGGCTAAGTATTGTGGTGTTGTCACATGTTGTACATTGTTCTTGTTAAGTATTGTGGTGTTGTCACATGTTGTACATTGTTCTTGCTAAGTATTGTGGTGTTGTCACATGTTGTACATTGTTCTTGTTAAGTATTGTGGTGTTGTCACATGTTGTACATTGTTCTTACTAAGTATTGTGGTGTTGTCACATGTTGTACATTGTTCTTACTAAGTATTGTGGTGTAGTCACATGTTGTACATTGTTCTTGCTAAGTAGTGTGGTATTGTCTCATGTTGTACATTGTTCTTGCTAAGTATTGTGGTGTTGTCACATGTTGTACATTGTTCTTGCTAAGCATTGTGGTGTAGTCACATGTTGTACATTGTTCTTGCTAAGTATTGTGGTGTTGTCTCATGTACATTGTTCTTGCTAAGTATTGTGGTGTAGTCACATGTTGTACATTGTTCTTACTAAGTATTGTGGTGTTGTCACATGTTGTACATTGTTCTTGCTAAGTATTGTGGTGTAGTCACATGTTGTACATTGTTCTTGCTAAATATTATGGTGTTGTCACATGTTGTACATTGTTCTTCCTAAGAAGTGTGGTATTGTCTCATGTTGTACATTGTTCTTGTTAAGTAGTGTGGTGTTGTCACATGTTGTACATTGTTCTTGTTAAGTATTGTGGTGTTGTCACATGTTGTACATTGTTCTTACTAAGTATTGTGGTGTTGTCACATGCTGTACATTGTTCTTGTTAAGTATTGTGGTGTTGTCACATGTTGTACATTGTTCTTACTAAGTATTGTGGTGTTGTCACATGTTGTACATTGTTCTTACTAAGTATTGTGGTGTTGTCACATGTTGTACATTGTTCTTGCTAAGTATTGTGGTATTGTCACATGTTGTACATTGTTCTTACTAAGTATTGTGGTGTTGTCACATGTTGTACATTGTTCTTGCTAAGTATTGTGGTATTGTCACATGTTGTACATTGTTCTTGTTAAGTAGTGTGGTGTTGTCACATGTTGTACATTGTTCTTGTTAAGTATTGTGGTGTTGTCACATGTTGTACATTGTTCTTACTAAGTATTGTGGTGTTGTCACATGCTGTACATTGTTCTTGTTAAGTATTGTGGTGTTGTCACATGTTGTACATTGTTCTTACTAAGTATTGTGGTGTTGTCACATGTTGTACATTGTTCTTGTTAAGTATTGTGGTGTTGTCACATGTTGTACATTGTTCTTACTAAGTATTGTGGTGTTGTCTCATGTTGTACATTGTTCTTGCTAAGTATTGTGGTGTTGTCACATGTTGTACATTGTTCTTACTAAGTATTGTGGTGTTGTCACATGTTGTACATTGTTCTTACTAAGTATTGTGGTGTAGTCACATGTTGTACATTGTTCTTGCTAAGTAGTGTGGTATTGTCTCATGTTGTACATTGTTCTTACTAAGTATTGTGGTGTTGTCACATGTTGTACATTGTTCTTGTTAAGTATTGTGGTGTTGTCACATGTTGTACATTGTTCTTACTAAGTATTGTGGTGTTGTCTCATGTTGTACATTGTTCTTGCTAAGTATTGTGGTGTTGTCACATGTTGTACATTGTTCTTGCTAAGTATTGTGGTATTGTCACATGTTGTACATTGTTCTTACTAAGTATTGTGGTGTTGTCACATGTTGTACATTGTTCTTACTAAGTATTGTGGTGTAGTCACATGTTGTACATTGTTCTTGCTAAGTAGTGTGGTATTGTCTCATGTTGTACATTGTTCTTACTAAGTATTGTGGTGTTGTCACATGTTGTACATTGTTCTTGTTAAGTATTGTGGTGTTGTCACATGTTGTACATTGTTCTTGCTAAGTATTGTGGTGTTGTCACATGTTGTACATTGTTCTTACTAAGTATTGTGGTGTTGTCACATGTTGTACATTGTTCTTGCTAAGTATTGTGGTATTGTCACATGTTGTACATTGTTCTTACTAAGTATTGTGGTGTTGTCACATGTTGTACATTGTTCTTGCTAAGTATTGTGGTATTGTCACATGTTGTACATTGTTCTTGTTAAGTAGTGTGGTGTTGTCACATGTTGTACATTGTTCTTGTTAAGTATTGTGGTGTTGTCACATGTTGTACATTGTTCTTACTAAGTATTGTGGTGTTGTCACATGCTGTACATTGTTCTTGTTAAGTATTGTGGTGTTGTCACATGTTGTACATTGTTCTTACTAAGTATTGTGGTGTTGTCACATGTTGTACATTGTTCTTGTTAAGTATTGTGGTGTTGTCACATGTTGTACATTGTTCTTACTAAGTATTGTGGTGTTGTCTCATGTTGTACATTGTTCTTGCTAAGTATTGTGGTGTTGTCACATGTTGTACATTGTTCTTACTAAGTATTGTGGTGTTGTCACATGTTGTACATTGTTCTTACTAAGTATTGTGGTGTAGTCACATGTTGTACATTGTTCTTGCTAAGTAGTGTGGTATTGTCTCATGTTGTACATTGTTCTTACTAAGTATTGTGGTGTTGTCACATGTTGTACATTGTTCTTGTTAAGTATTGTGGTGTTGTCACATGTTGTACATTGTTCTTACTAAGTATTGTGGTGTTGTCTCATGTTGTACATTGTTCTTGCTAAGTATTGTGGTGTTGTCACATGTTGTACATTGTTCTTGCTAAGTATTGTGGTATTGTCACATGTTGTACATTGTTCTTACTAAGTATTGTGGTGTTGTCACGTGTTGTACATTGTTCTTGTTAAGTATTGTGGTGTTGTCTCATGTTGTACATTGTTCTTGCTAAGTATTGTGGTGTTGTCACATGTTGTACATTGTTCTTGCTAAGTATTGTGGTGTTGTCACATGTTGTACATTGTTCTTGCTAAGCATTGTGGTGTTGTCACATGTTGTACATTGTTCTTGCTAAGTAGTGTGGTGTTGTCACATGTTGTACATTGTTCTTGCTAAGTATTGTGGTGTTGTCACATGTTGTACATTGTTCTTGCTAAGTATTGTGGTGTTGTCGCATGTTGTACATTGTTCTTGCTAAGTATTGTGGTGTTGTCACATGTTGTACATTGTTCTTGCTAAGTAGTGTGGTGTTGACGCATGTTGTACATTGTTCTTGTTAAGTATTGTGGTATTGTCACATGTTGTAGATTGTTCTTGCTAAGTATTGTGGTGTTGTCACATGTTGTACATTGTTCTTGCTAAGTATTGTGGTGTTGTTACATGTTGTACATTGTTCTTGCTAAGTATTGTGGTATTGTCACATGTTGTACATTGTTCTTGCTAAGTATTGTGGTATTGTTACATGTTTTACATTGTTCTTGCTAAGTATTGTGGTGTTGTCACATGTTGTACATTGTTCTTACTAAGTATTGTGGTGTTGTCACATGTTGTACATTGTTCTTACTAAGTATTGTGGTGTTGTCACATGTTGTACATTGTTCTTACTAAGTATTGTGGTGTAGTCACATGTTGTACATTGTTCTTACTAAGTATTGTGGTGTTGTCACGTGCTGTACATTGTTCTTGTTAAGTATTGTGGTGTTGTCTCATGTTGTACATTGTTCTTGCTAAGTATTGTGGTGTTGTCACATGTTGTACATTGTTCTTGCTAAGTATTGTGGTGTTGTCACATGTTGTACATTGTTCTTGTTAAGTATTGTGGTGGTGTCACATGCTGTACATTGTTCTTGTTAAGTATTGTGGTGTTGTCACATGTTGTACATTGTTCTTACTAAGTATTGTGGTGTTGTCACATGTTGTACATTGTTCTTACTAAGTATTGTGGTGTTGTCACATGTTGTACATTGTTCTTACTAAGTATTGTGGTGTAGTCACATGTTGTACATTGTTCTTGCTAAGTAGTGTGGTATTGTCTCATGTTGTACATTGTTCTTAGTAAGTATTGTGGTGTTGTCACATGTTGTACATTGTTCTTGTTAAGTATTGTGGTATTGTCACATGTTGTACATTGTTCTTACTAAGTATTGTGGTGTTGTCACGTGCTGTACATTGTTCTTGTTAAGTATTGTGGTGTTGTCTCATGTTGTACATTGTTCTTGCTAAGTATTGTGGTGTTGTCACATGTTGTACATTGTTCTTGCTAAGTATTGTGGTGTTGTCACATGTTGTACATTGTTCTTGCTAAGCATTGTGGTGTTGTCACATGTTGTACATTGTTCTTGCTAAGTAGTGTGGTGTTGTCACATGTTGTACATTGTTCTTGCTAAGTATTGTGGTGTTGTCACATGTTGTACATTGTTCTTGCTAAGTATTGTGGTGTTGTCGCATGTTGTACATTGTTCTTGCTAAGTATTGTGGTGTTGTCACATGTTGTACATTGTTCTTGCTAAGTAGTGTGGTGTTGACGCATGTTGTACATTGTTCTTGTTAAGTATTGTGGTATTGTCAAATGTTGTAGATTGTTCTTGCTAAGTATTGTGGTGTTGTCACATGTTGTACATTGTTCTTGCTAAGTATTGTGGTGTTGTTACATGTTGTACATTGTTCTTGCTAAGTATTGTGGTATTGTCACATGTTGTACATTGTTCTTGCTAAGTATTGTGGTATTGTTACATGTTGTACATTGTTCTTGCTAAGTATTGTGGTGTTGTGACATGTTGTACATTGTTCTTACTAAGTATTGTGGTGTTGTCACATGTTGTACATTGTTCTTACTAAGTATTGTGGTGTTGTCACATGTTGTACATTGTTCTTACTAAGTATTGTGGTGTAGTCACATGTTGTACATTGTTCTTACTAAGTATTGTGGTGTTGTCACATGTTGTACATTGTTCTTGTTAAGTATTGTGGTGTTGTCACATGTTGTACATTGTTCTTACTAAGTATTGTGGTGTTGTCTCATGTTGTACATTGTTCTTGCTAAGTATTGTAGTGTTGTCACATGTTGTACATTGTTCTTGCTAAGTAGTGTGGTATTGTCTCATGTTGTACATTGTTCTTACTAAGTATTGTGGTGTTGTCACATGTTGTACATTGTTCTTGTTAAGTATTGTGGTGTTGTCACATGTTGTACATTGTTCTTACTAAGTATTGTGGTGTTGTCTCATGTTGTACATTGTTCTTGCTAAGTATTGTGGTGTTGTCACATGTTGTACATTGTTCTTGCTAAGTATTGTGGTATTGTCACATGTTGTACATTGTTCTTACTAAGTATTGTGGTGTTGTCACGTGCTGTACATTGTTCTTGTTAAGTATTGTGGTGTTGTCTCATGTTGTACATTGTTCTTGCTAAGTATTGTGGTGTTGTCACATGTTGTACATTGTTCTTGCTAAGTATTGTGGTGTTGTCACTTGTTGTACATTGTTCTTGCTAAGCATTGTGGTGTTGTCACATGTTGTACATTGTTCTTGCTAAGTAGTGTGGTGTTGTCACATGTTGTACATTGTTCTTGCTAAGTATTGTGGTGTTGTCACATGTTGTACATTGTTCTTGCTAAGTATTGTGGTGTTGTCGCATGTTGTACATTGTTCTTGCTAAGTATTGTGGTGTAGTCACATGTTGTACATTGTTCTTGCTAAGTAGTGTGGTGTTGACGCATGTTGTACATTGTTCTTGTTAAGTATTGTGGTATTGTCACATGTTGTAGATTGTTCTTGCTAAGTATTGTGGTGTTGTCACATGTTGTACATTGTTCTTGCTAAGTATTGTGGTGTTGTTACATGTTGTACATTGTTCTTGCTAAGTATTGTGGTATTGTCACATGTTGTACATTGTTCTTGCTAAGTATTGTGGTATTGTTACATGTTGTACATTGTTCTTGCTAAGTATTGTGGTGTTGTCACATGTTGTACATTGTTCTTACTAAGTATTGTGGTGTTGTCACATGTTGTACATTGTTCTTACTAAGTATTGTGGTGTTGTCACATGTTGTACATTGTTCTTACTAAGTATTGTGGTGTAGTCACATGTTGTACATTGTTCTTGCTAAGTATTGTGGTGTTGTCACATGCTGTACATTGTTCTTGTTAAGTATTGTGGTGTTGTCACATGTTGTACATTGTTCTTACTAAGTATTGTGGTGTTGTCACATGTTGTACATTGTTCTTACTAAGTATTGTGGTGTTGTCACATGTTGTACATTGTTCTTGTTAAGTATTGTGGTGTTTTCACATGTTGTACGTTGTTCTTACTAAGTATTGTGGTGTTGTCACATGCTGTACATTGTTCTTGTTAAGTATTGTGGTGTTGTCACATGTTGTACATTGTTCTTGCTAAGTATTGTGGTGTTGTCACATGTTGTACATTGTTCTTGCTAAGTAGTGTGGTGTTGACGCATGTTGTACATTGTTCTTGTTAAGTATTGTGGTATTGTCACATGTTGTACAGTGTTCTTGCTAAGTATTGTGGTGTTGTCACATGTTGTACATTGTTCTTGCTAAGTATTGTGGTATTGTCACATGTTGTACATTGTTCTTGCTAAGTATTGTGGTGTTGTCACATGTTGTACATTGTTCTTGCTAAGTATTGTGGTGTTGTCACATGTTGTACATTGTTCTTGTTAAGTATTGTGGTGTTGTCACATGTTGTACATTGTTCTTGCTAAGTATTGTGGTGTTGTCACATGTTGTACATTGTTCTTGCTAAGTATTGTGGTATTGTCACATGTTGTACATTGTTCTTGCTAAGTATTGTGGTGTTGTCACATGTTGTACATTGTTCTTGTTAAGTATTGTGTAGTCACATGTTGTACATTGTTCTTGCTAAGTATTGTGGTGTTGTCACATGTTGTACATTGTTCTTGCTAAGTATTGTGGTGTTGTCACATGTTGTACATTGTTCTTGCTAAGTATTGTGGTATTGTCACATGTTGTACATTGTTCTTGCTAAGTATTGTGGTGTTGTCACATGTTGCACATTGTTCTTACTAAGTATTGTGTAGTCACATGTTGTACATTGTTCTTGCTAAGTATTGTGGTGTTGTCACATGTACATTGTTCTTGTTAAGTATTGTGGTATTGTCACATGTTGTACATTGTTCTTGCTAAGTATTGTGGTGTTGTCACATGTTGTACATTGTTCTTACTAAGTATTGTGTAGTCACATGTTGTACGTTGTTCTTGCTAAGTATTGTGGTGTTGTCACATGTACATTGTTCTTGTTAAGTATTGTGGTATTGTCACATGTTGTACATTGTTCTTGCTAAGTATTGTGGTGTTGTCACATGTTGTACATTGTTCTTACTAAGTATTGTGGTGTTGTCACATGTACATTGTTCTTGTTAAGTATTGTGGTATTGTCACATTTTGTACATTGTTCTTGCTAAGTATTGTGGTGTTGTCACATGTACATTGTTCTTGTTAAGCATTGTGGTGTTGTCACATGTTGTACATTGTTCTTGCTAAGTATTGTGGTGTTGTCACATGTTGTACATTGTTCTTACTAAGTATTGTGGTGTTGTCACATGTTGTACATTGTTCGTACTAAGTATTGTGGTGTTGTCACATGTTGTACATTGTTCTTGTTAAGTAGTGTGGTGTTGTCACATGTTGTACATTGTTCTTGTTAAGTATTGTGGTGTTGTCACATGTTGTACATTGTTCTTGCTAAGTATTGTGGTGTTGTCTCATGTTGTACATTGTTCTTGTTAAGTATTGTGGTGTTGTCACATGTTGTACATTGTTCTTGCTAAGTATTGTGGTGTTGTCTCATGTTGTACATTGTTCTTGCTAAGTATTGTGGTGTTGTCACATGTTGTACATTGTTCGTACTAAGTATTGTGGTGTTGTCACATGTTGTACATTGTTCTTGCTAAGTATTGTGGTATTGTCACATGTTGTACATTGCTCTTGCTAAGTATTGTGGTGTTGTCTCATGTTGTACATTGTTCTTGTTAAGTATTGTGGTGTAGTCTCATGTTGTACATTGTTCTTGCTAAGTATTGTGGTGTTGTCACATGTTGTACATTGTTCTTGCTAAGTATTGTGGTGTTGTCTCATGTTGTACATTGTTCTTGCTAAGTATTGTGGTGTTGTCACATGTTGTACATTGTTCTTGCTAAGTATTGTGGTGTAGTCACATGTTGTACATTGTTCTTGCTAAGTATTGTGGTGTTGTCTCATGTTGTACATTGTTCTTGCTAAGTATTGTGGTGTTGTCTCATGCTGTACATTGTTCTTGCTAAATATTGTGGTGTTGTCACATGTTGTACATTGTTCTTGCTAAATATTGTGGTGTTGTCACATGTTGTACATTGTTCTTGCTAAGTATTGTGGTGTTGTCTCATGTTGTACATTGTTCTTGCTAAGTATTGTGGTGTTGTCACATGTTGTATATTGTTCTTGTTAAGTATTGTGGTGTTGTCTCATGTTGTACATTGTTCTTGCTAAGTATTGTGGTGTTGACGCATGTTGTACATTGTTCTTGTTAAGTATTGTGGTATTGTCACATGTTGTACAGTGTTCTTGCTAAGTATTGTGGTGTTGTCACATGTTGTACATTGTTCTTGCTAAGTATTGTGGTATTGTCACATGTTGTACATTGTTCTTGCTAAGTATTGTGGTGTTGTCACATGTTGTACATTGTTCTTGCTAAGTATTGTGGTGTTGTCACATGTTGTACATTGTTCTTGTTAAGTATTGTGGTGTTGTCACATGTTGTACATTGTTCTTGCTAAGTATTGTGGTGTTGTCACATGTTGTACATTGTTCTTGCTAAGTATTGTGGTATTGTCACATGTTGTACATTGTTCTTGCTAAGTATTGTGGTGTTGTCACATGTTGTACATTGTTCTTGTTAAGTATTGTGTAGTCACATGTTGTACATTGTTCTTGCTAAGTATTGTGGTGTTGTCACATGTTGTACATTGTTCGTACTAAGTATTGTGGTGTTGTCACATGTTGTACATTGTTCTTGCTAAGTATTGTGGTATTGTCACATGTTGTACATTGCTCTTGCTAAGTATTGTGGTGTTGTCTCATGTTGTACATTGTTCTTGTTAAGTATTGTGGTGTAGTCTCATGTTGTATATTGTTCTTGCTAAGTATTGTGGTGTTGTCACATGTTGTACATTGTTCTTGCTAAGTATTGTGGTGTTGTCTCATGTTGTACATTGTTCTTGCTAAGTATTGTGGTGTTGTCACATGTTGTACATTGTTCTTGCTAAGTATTGTGGTGTAGTCACATGTTGTACATTGTTCTTGCTAAGTATTGTGGTGTTGTCTCATGTTGTTCATTGTTCTTGCTAAGTATTGTGGTGTTGTCTCATGCTGTACATTGTTCTTGCTAAATATTGTGGTGTTGTCACATGTTGTACATTGTTCTTGCTAAGTATTGTGGTGTTGTCACATGTTGTACATTGTTCTTGCTAAGTATTGTGGTGTTGTCTCATGTTGTACATTGTTCTTGCTAAGTATTGTGGTGTTGTCACATGTTGTATATTGTTCTTGTTAAGTATTGTGGTGTTGTCTCATGTTGTACATTGTTCTTGCTAAGTATTGTGGTGTTGACGCATGTTGTACATTGTTCTTGTTAAGTATTGTGGTATTGTCACATGTTGTACAGTGTTCTTGCTAAGTATTGTGGTGTTGTCACATGTTGTACATTGTTCTTGCTAAGTATTGTGGTATTGTCACATGTTGTACATTGTTCTTGCTAAGTATTGTGGTGTTGTCACATGTTGTACATTGTTCTTGCTAAGTATTGTGGTGTTGTCACATGTTGTACATTGTTCTTGTTAAGTATTGTGGTGTTGTCACATGTTGTACATTGTTCTTGCTAAGTATTGTGGTGTTGTCACATGTTGTACATTGTTCTTGCTAAGTATTGTGGTATTGTCACATGTTGTACATTGTTCTTGCTAAGTATTGTGGTGTTGTCACATGTTGTACATTGTTCTTGTTAAGTATTGTGTAGTCACATGTTGTACATTGTTCTTGCTAAGTATTGTGATGTTGTCACATGTTGTACATTGTTCTTGCTAAGTATTGTGGTGTTGTCACATGTTGTACATTGTTCTTGCTAAGTATTGTGGTATTGTCACATGTTGTACATTGTTCTTGCTAAGTATTGTGGTGTTGTCACATGTTGCACATTGTTCTTACTAAGTATTGTGTAGTCACATGTTGTACATTGTTCTTGCTAAGTATTGTGGTGTTGTCACATGTACATTGTTCTTGTTAAGTATTGTGGTATTGTCACATGTTGTACATTGTTCTTGCTAAGTATTGTGGTGTTGTCACATGTTGTACATTGTTCTTACTAAGTATTGTGTAGTCACATGTTGTACGTTGTTCTTGCTAAGTATTGTGGTGTTGTCACATGTACATTGTTCTTGTTAAGTATTGTGGTATTGTCACATGTTGTACATTGTTCTTGCTAAGTATTGTGGTGTTGTCACATGTTGTACATTGTTCTTACTAAGTATTGTGGTGTTGTCACATGTACATTGTTCTTGTTAAGTATTGTGGTATTGTCACATTTTGTACATTGTTCTTGCTAAGTATTGTGGTGTTGTCACATGTACATTGTTCTTGTTAAGCATTGTGGTGTTGTCACATGTTGTACATTGTTCTTGCTAAGTATTGTGGTGTTGTCACATGTTGTACATTGTTCTTACTAAGTATTGTGGTGTTGTCACATGTTGTACATTGTTCGTACTAAGTATTGTGGTGTTGTCACATGTTGTACATTGTTCTTGTTAAGTAGTGTGGTGTTGTCACATGTTGTACATTGTTCTTGTTAAGTATTGTGGTGTTGTCACATGTTGTACATTGTTCTTGCTAAGTATTGTGGTGTTGTCTCATGTTGTACATTGTTCTTGTTAAGTATTGTGGTGTTGTCACATGTTGTACATTGTTCTTGCTAAGTATTGTGGTGTTGTCTCATGTTGTACATTGTTCTTGCTAAGTATTGTGGTGTTGTCACATGTTGTACATTGTTCGTACTAAGTATTGTGGTGTTGTCACATGTTGTACATTGTTCTTGCTAAGTATTGTGGTATTGTCACATGTTGTACATTGTTCTTGCTAAGTATTGTGGTGTTGTCTCATGTTGTACATTGTTCTTGTTAAGTATTGTGGTGTAGTCTCATGTTGTACATTGTTCTTGCTAAGTATTGTGGTGTTGTCACATGTTGTACATTGTTCTTGCTAAGTATTGTGGTGTTGTCTCATGTTGTACATTGTTCTTGCTAAGTATTGTGGTGTTGTCACATGTTGTACATTGTTCTTGCTAAGTATTGTGGTGTAGTCACATGTTGTACATTGTTCTTGCTAAGTATTGTGGTGTTGTCTCATGTTGTACATTGTTCTTGCTAAGTATTGTGGTGTTGTCTCATGCTGTACATTGTTCTTGCTAAATATTGTGGTGTTGTCACATGTTGTACATTGTTCTTGCTAAGTATTGTGGTGTTGTCACATGTTGTACATTGTTCTTGCTAAGTATTGTGGTGTTGTCTCATGTTGTACATTGTTCTTGCTAAGTATTGTGGTGTTGTCACATGTTGTATATTGTTCTTGTTAAGTATTGTGGTGTTGTCTCATGTTGTACATTGTTCTTGCTAAGTATTGTGGTGTTGACGCATGTTGTACATTGTTCTTGTTAAGTATTGTGGTATTGTCACATGTTGTACAGTGTTCTTGCTAAGTATTGTGGTGTTGTCACATGTTGTACATTGTTCTTGCTAAGTATTGTGGTATTGTCACATGTTGTACATTGTTCTTGCTAAGTATTGTGGTGTTGTCACATGTTGTACATTGTTCTTGCTAAGTATTGTGGTGTTGTCACATGTTGTACATTGTTCTTGTTAAGTATTGTGGTGTTGTCACATGTTGTACATTGTTCTTGCTAAGTATTGTGGTGTTGTCACATGTTGTACATTGTTCTTGCTAAGTATTGTGGTATTGTCACATGTTGTACATTGTTCTTGCTAAGTATTGTGGTGTTGTCACATGTTGTACATTGTTCTTGTTAAGTATTGTGTAGTCACATGTTGTACATTGTTCTTGCTAAGTATTGTGGTGTTGTCACATGTTGTACATTGTTCTTGCTAAGTATTGTGGTGTTGTCACATGTTGTACATTGTTCTTGCTAAGTATTGTGGTATTGTCACATGTTGTACATTGTTCTTGCTAAGTATTGTGGTGTTGTCACATGTTGCACATTGTTCTTACTAAGTATTGTGTAGTCACATGTTGTACATTGTTCTTGCTAAGTATTGTGGTGTTGTCACATGTACATTGTTCTTGTTAAGTATTGTGGTATTGTCACATGTTGTACATTGTTCTTGCTAAGTATTGTGGTGTTGTCACATGTTGTACATTGTTCTTACTAAGTATTGTGTAGTCACATGTTGTACGTTGTTCTTGCTAAGTATTGTGGTGTTGTCACATGTACATTGTTCTTGTTAAGTATTGTGGTATTGTCACATGTTGTACATTGTTCTTGCTAAGTATTGTGGTGTTGTCACATGTTGTACATTGTTCTTACTAAGTATTGTGGTGTTGTCACATGTACATTGTTCTTGTTAAGTATTGTGGTATTGTCACATTTTGTACATTGTTCTTGCTAAGTATTGTGGTGTTGTCACATGTACATTGTTCTTGTTAAGCATTGTGGTGTTGTAACATGTTGTACATTGTTCTTGCTAAGTATTGTGGTGTTGTCACATGTTGTACATTGTTCTTACTAAGTATTGTGGTGTTGTCACATGTTGTACATTGTTCGTACTAAGTATTGTGGTGTTGTCACATGTTGTACATTGTTCTTGTTAAGTAGTGTGGTGTTGTCACATGTTGTACATTGTTCTTGTTAAGTATTGTGGTGTTGTCACATGTTGTACATTGTTCTTGCTAAGTATTGTGGTGTTGTCTCATGTTGTACATTGTTCTTGTTAAGTATTGTGGTGTTGTCACATGTTGTACATTGTTCTTGCTAAGTATTGTGGTGTTGTCTCATGTTGTACATTGTTCTTGCTAAGTATTGTGGTGTTGTCACATGTTGTACATTGTTCGTACTAAGTATTGTGGTGTTGTCACATGTTGTACATTGTTCTTGCTAAGTATTGTGGTATTGTCACATGTTGTACATTGTTCTTGCTAAGTATTGTGGTGTTGTCTCATGTTGTACATTGTTCTTGTTAAGTATTGTGGTGTAGTCTCATGTTGTACATTGTTCTTGCTAAGTATTGTGGTGTTGTCACATGTTGTACATTGTTCTTGCTAAGTATTGTGGTGTTGTCTCATGTTGTACATTGTTCTTGCTAAGTATTGTGGTGTTGTCACATGTTGTACATTGTTCTTGCTAAGTATTGTGGTGTAGTCACATGTTGTACATTGTTCTTGCTAAGTATTGTGGTGTTGTCTCATGTTGTACATTGTTCTTGCTAAGTATTGTGGTGTTGTCTCATGCTGTACATTGTTCTTGCTAAATATTGTGGTGTTGTCACATGTTGTACATTGTTCTTGCTAAGTATTGTGGTGTTGTCACATGTTGTACATTGTTCTTGCTAAGTATTGTGGTGTTGTCTCATGTTGTACATTGTTCTTGCTAAGTATTGTGGTGTTGTCACATGTTGTATATTGTTCTTGTTAAGTATTGTGGTGTTGTCTCATGTTGTACATTGTTCTTGCTAAGTATTGTGGTGTTGTCACATGTTGTACATTGTTCTTGCTAAGTATTGTGGTGTTGTCACATGTACATTGTTCTTGTTAAGCATTGTGGTGTTGTCACATGTTGTACATTGTTCTTGTTAAGCATTGTGGTGTTGTCACATGTTGTACATTGTTCTTGCTAAGTATTGTGGTGTTGTCACATGTTGTACATTGTTCTTGTTAAGTATTGTGGTGTTGTCTCATGTTGTACATTGTTCTTGCTAAGTATTGTGGTGTTGTCTCATGTTGTACATTGTTCTTGCTAAGTATTGTGGTGTTGTCACATGTTGTACATTGTTCTTGCTAAGTATTGTGGTGTTGTCACATGTTGTACATTGTTCTTGCTAAGTAGTGTGGTGTTGTCACATGTACATTGTTCTTGCTAAGTAGTGTGGTGTTGTCTCATGTTGTACATTGTTCTTGTTAAGTATTGTGGTGTTGTCTCATGTTGTACATTGTTCTTGCTAAGTATTGTGGTGTTGTCACATGTTGTACATTGTTCTTGTTAAGTAGTGTGGTGTTGTCACATGTTGTACATTGTTCTTGCTAAGTATTGTGGTGTTGTCACATGTTGTACATTGTTCTTACTAAGTATTGTGGTGTTGTCACATGTACATTGTTCTTGTTAAGTATTGTGGTATTGTCACATGTTGTACATTGTTCTTGCTAAGTATTGTGGTGTTGTCACATGTACATTGTTCTTGTTAAGCATTGTGGTGTTGTCACATGTTGTACATTGTTCTTGTTAAGTATTGTGGTGTTGTCACATGTTGTACATTGTTCTTACTAAGTATTGTGGTGTTGTCACGTGTTGTACATTGTTCTTACTAAGTATTGTGGTGTTGTCACATGTACATTGTTCTTGTTAAGTATTGTGGTATTGTCACATGTTGTACATTGTTCTTGCTAAGTATTGTGGTGTTGTCACATGTACATTGTTCTTGTTAAGCATTGTGGTGTTGTCACATGTTGTACATTGTTCTTGCTAAGTATTGTGGTGTTGTCACATGTTGTACATTGTTCTTACTAAGTATTGTGGTGTTGTCACATGTTGTACATTGTTCTTACTAAGTATTGTGGTGTTGTCACATGTTGTACATTGTTCTTGCTAAGTATTGTGGTGTTGTCTCATGTTGTACATTGTTCTTGCTAAGTATTGTGGTGTTGTCACATGTACATTGTTCTTGATAAGCATTGTGGTGTTGTCACATGTTGTACATTGTTCTTGCTAAGTATTGTGGTGTTGTCACATGTTGTACATTGTTCTTACTAAGTATTGTGGTGTTGTCACATGTTGTACATTGTTCTTACTAAGTATTGTGGTGTTGTCACATGTTGTACATTGTTCTTACTAAGTATTGTGGTGTTGTCACATGTTGTACATTGTTCTTGCTAAGTATTGTGGTGTTGTCTCATGTTGTACATTGTTCTTGTTAAGTAT
The DNA here is from genome assembly GCA_963383655.1 of Bathymodiolus septemdierum. Lineage (NCBI taxonomy): Eukaryota > Metazoa > Mollusca > Bivalvia > Mytilida > Modiolidae > Bathymodiolus > Bathymodiolus septemdierum. Next base: position 22,168,265 of record OY726531.1, on the reverse strand, counting down.
TGTGGTGTTGTCACATGTTGTACATTGTTCTTGCTAAGTATTGTGGTGTTGTCTCATGTTGTACATTGTTCTTGCTAAGTATTGTGGTGTTGTCACATGTTGTACATTGTTCGTACTAAGTATTGTGGTGTTGTCACATGTTGTACATTGTTCTTGCTAAGTATTGTGGTGTAGTCTCATGTTGTACATTGTTCTTGTTAAGCATTGTGGTGTTGTCACATGTTGTACATTGTTCTTGCTAAGTATTGTGGTGTTGTCACATGTTGTACATTGTTCTTACTAAGTATTGTGGTGTTGTCACATGTTGTACATTGTTCTTACTAAGTATTGTGGTGTTGTCACATGTTGTACATTGTTCTTGCTAAGTATTGTGGTGTTGTCTCATGTTGTACATTGTTCTTGTTAAGTATTGTGGTGTTGTCACATGTTGTACATTGTTCTTGCTAAGTATTGTGGTGTTGTCTCATGTTGTACATTGTTCTTGCTAAGTATTGTGGTGTTGTCACATGTTGTACATTGTTCGTACTAAGTATTGTGGTGTTGTCACATGTTGTACATTGTTCTTGCTAAGTATTGTGGTGTTGTCTCATGTTGTACATTGTTCTTGTTAAGTATTGTGGTGTAGTCTCATGTTGTACATTGTTCTTGCTAAGTATTGTGGTGTTGTCACATGTTGTACATTGTTCTTGCTAAGTATTGTGGTGTTGTCACATGTTGTACATTGTTCTTACTAAGTATTGTGGTGTTGTCACATGTTGTACATTGTTCTTGCTAAGTATTGTGGTGTTGTCTCATGTTGTACATTGTTCTTGTTAAGTATTGTGGTGTTGTCACATGTTGTACATTGTTCTTGCTAAGTATTGTGGTGTTGTCTCATGTTGTACATTGTTCTTGCTAAGTATTGTGGTGTTGTCACATGTTGTACATTGTTCGTACTAAGTATTGTGGTGTTGTCACATGTTGTACATTGTTCTTGCTAAGTATTGTGGTGTTGTCTCATGTTGTACATTGTTCTTGTTAAGTATTGTGGTGTAGTCTCATGTTGTACATTGTTCTTGCTAAGTATTGTGGTGTTGTCACATGTTGTATATTGTTCTTGCTAAGTATTGTGGTGTTGTCACATGTTGTACATTGTTCTTACTAAGTATTGTGGTGTTGTCACATGTTGTACATTGTTCTTGCTAAGTATTGTGGTGTTGTCTCATGTTGTACATTGTTCTTGTTAAGTATTGTGGTGTTGTCACATGTTGTACATTGTTCTTGCTAAGTATTGTGGTGTTGTCACATGTTGTACATTGTTCTTGCTAAGTATTGTGGTGTTGTCACATGTTGTACATTGTTCGTACTAAGTATTGTGGTGTTGTCACATGTTGTACATTGTTCTTGCTAAGTATTGTGGTGTTGTCTCATGTTGTACATTGTTCTTGTTAAGTATTGTGGTGTAGTCTCATGTTGTACATTGTTCTTGCTAAGTATTGTGGTGTTGTCTCATGTTGTACATTGTTCTTGCTAAGTATTGTGGTGTTGTCACATGTTGTACATTGTTCTTGCTAAGTAGTGTGGTGTTGTCACATGTTGTACATTGTTCTTGCTAAGTATTGTGGTGTTGTCACATGTACATTGTTCTTGCTAAGTATTGTGGTGTTGTCACATGTTGTACATTGTTCTTACTAAGTATTGTGGTGTTGTCACATGTTGTACATTGTTCTTGCTAAGTATTGTGGTGTTGTCTCATGTTGTACATTGTTCTTGTTAAGTATTGTGGTGTTGTCACATGTTGTACATTGTTCTTGCTAAGTATTGTGGTGTTGTCTCATGTTGTACATTGTTCTTGCTAAGTATTGTGGTGTTGTCACATGTTGTACATTGTTCGTACTAAGTATTGTGGTGTTGTCACATGTTGTACATTGTTCTTGCTAAGTATTGTGGTGTTTTCTCATGTTGTACATTGTTCTTGCTAAGTATTGTGGTGTTGTCACATGTTGTACATTGTTCTTACTAAGTATTGTGGTGTTGTCGCATGTTGTACATTGTTCTTGCTAAGTATTGTGGTGTTGTCACATGTTGTACATTGTTCTTGCTAACTATTGTGGTGTAGTCACATGTTGTGCATTGTTCTTGCTAAATATTGTGGTGTTGTCACATGTTGTACATTGTTCTTGCTAAGTATTGTGTAGTCACATGTTGTACATTGCTCTTGCTAAGTATTGTGTAGTCACATGTTGTAAATTGTTCTTGCTAAGTATTGTGGTGTTGTCACATGTTGTACATTGTTCTTACTAAGTATTGTGGTGTTGTCACATGTTGTACATTGTTTTTACTAAGTATTGTGGTGTTGTCACATGTTGTACATTGTTCTTGCCAAGTATTGTGGTATTGTTACATGTTGTACATTGTTCTTGCCAAGTATTGTGGTGTTGTACATTGTTCTTGCTAAGTATTGTGTTGTCTCATGTTGTACATTGTTCTTGTTAAGTATTGTGGTATTGTCACATGTTGTACATTGTTCTTGCTAAGTATTGTGGTGTTGTCACATGTTGTACATTGTTCTTGCTAAGTATTGTGGTGTTGTCACATGTTGTACATTGTTCTTACTAAGTATTGTGGTGTTGTCTCATGTTGTACATTGTTCTTACTAAGTATTGTGGTGTTGTCACATGTTGTACATTGTTCTTGCTAAGTATTGTGGTATTGTCACATGTTGTAAATTGTTCTTGCTAAGTATTGTGGTATTGTCTCATGTTGTACATTGTTCTTGCTAAGTATTGTGGTGTTGTCACATGTTGTACATTGTTCTTGCTAAGTATTGTGGTGTTGTCACATGTTGTACATTGTTCTTGCTAAGTATTGTGGTGTTGTCACATGTTGTACATTGTTCTTGCTAAGTATTGTGGTGTTGTCACATGTTGTACATTGTTCTTGCTAAGTATTGTGGTGTTGTCACATGTTGTACATTGTTCTTGCTAAGTATTGTGGTATTGTCACATGTTGTACATTGTTCTTGCTAAGTATTGTGGTGTAGTCACATGTTGTACATTGTTCTTGCTAAGTATTGTTGTGTTGTCACATGTTGTACATTGTTCTTGCTAAGTATTGTGGTGTTGTCACATGTTGTACATTGTTCTTGCTAAGTATTGTGGTGTTGTCACATGTTGTACATTGTTCTTACTAAGTATTGTGGTGTTGTCACATGTTGTAAATTGTTCTTGCTAAGTATTGTGGTATTGTCACATGTTGTACATTGTTCTTGCTAAGTATTGTGGTATTGTCACATGTTGTACATTGTTCTTGCTAAGTATTGTGGTGTTGTCACATGTTGTACATTGTTCTTGCTAAGTATTGTGGTGTTGTCTCATGTTGTACATTGTTCTTGCTAAGTATTGTGGTGTAGTCATATGTTGTACATTGTTCTTGCTAAGTATTGTGGTGTTGTCACATGTTGTACATTGTTCTTGCCAAGTATTGTGGTGTTGTCACATGTTATACATTGTTCTTGCCAAGTATTGTGGTGTTGTCACATGTTGTACATTGTTCTTGCTAAGTATTGTGGTGTTATCACATGTACATTGTTCTTGCTAAGTATTGTGGTGTTGTCACATGTTGTGCATTGTTCTTGCTAAGTATTGTGGTATTGTCACATGTACATTGTTCTTGCTAAGTATTGTGGTGTTGTCTCATGTTGTACATTGTTCTTGCTAAGCATTGTGGTGTAGTCACATGTTGTGCATTGTTCTTGCTAAGTATTGTGGTATTGTCACATGTACATTGTTCTTGCTAAGTATTGTGGTATTGTCACATGTTGTACATTGTTCTTGCTAAGTATTGTGGTGTTGTCTCATGTTGTACATTGTACTTGCTAAGCATTGTGGTGTTGTCACATGTTGTGCATTGTTCTTGCTAAGTATTGTGGTATTGTCACATGTACATTGTTCTTGCTAAGTATTGTGGTATTGTCACATGTTGTACATTGTTCTTGCTAAGTAGTGTGGTGTTGTCACATGTTGTACATTGTTCTTGCTAAGTATTGTGGTGTTGTCACATGTTGTACATTGTTCTTGCTAAGTATTGTGGTGTTGTCACATGTTGTGCATTGTTCTTGCTAAGTATTGTGGTGTTGTACATTGTTCTTGCTAAGTATTGTGGTATTGTCACATGTTGTACATTGTTCTTGCTAAGTATTGTGGTGTAGTCACATGTTGTACATTGTTCTTGCTAAGTATTGTGGTGTTGTCACATGTTGTGCATTGTTCTTGCTAAGTATTGTGGTGTTGTACATTGTTCTTGCTAAGTATTGTGGTATTGTCACATGTTGTACATTGTTCTTGCTAAGTATTGTGGTGTTGTCTCATGTTGTACATTGTTCTTGCTAAGTATTGTGGTGTTTTCTCATGTTGTACATTGTTCTTGCTAAGCATTGTGGTGTAGTCACATGTTGTGCATTGTTCTTGCTAAGTATTGTGGTGTTGTCACATGTTGTACATTGTTCATGTTAATGTTAATGTATTTTCAACAATATTCCACTTATAAGCGCTAGAGAAAATCGAAGGGCAAACCAAGAATGGACAATCCAGAGACCATGGCAACATTGGGTAAATAAGACACAGGAAGAAGACAAACAAAGCAAAAAACAACACAGGAAACAACTAAATAGATGAGTAACGAGGACCCCACAACAATCAGTGGGTAAACCAAAGTGCTCGCGAAGGGTAAGGAGTTCTTGCCTCTAATACGACTCCCTCCATGTTACTCATATAATCAAGACGTGTTGGACGCCATTATATAGGCAAACACCCAAAAATAACAGAAATAAACCTTATATAACTTATGTCATGACGATCGGTTTTATTGGTGGCGGAAACCGGGGTATTCGGTGAAGACGCAAAGACCTGGCTGCCACAAGTCACTGACAAATTTGATTCAATACGGTTGTATCGAGTACATCCCATCTGAGATAGGAATCGAATACTCAACTATAGAGACGATAGCCACTGATTGCAAAGGTGCATGTAAATTTTTCTCTATCCCTCCTTGGAAGGCTTAGCAAAGACGAGCATTGTTTTTGCTTGCCCGAGAATCGTTTTCCCATCGCCCTAGAATCGTTTTCCGCTCGAACGATATCGGACTGGAACAGATTGTCATAATACATAGTTGTGATTCGCTGTGTTAAGACTGTTGTCTCCGCTGTCACATATTAATAATGCCTGTAAATAGTTTTAACATTTTACAATTTTCATTTACATCCACTGACATAATTTCCCCCTTTTTGAAGGTGGTCAGTATTTGGTAGATGTAGAATAAATTGTAACTACCGAACGCCCACTGCCAAAGAAAACTCTCGTAACTACCGAACGCCCACTGCCAAAGAAAACTCTCGTTGTCTAGTGTGATTCCTGATTCCACCGGCATTCTGATAATAACAACTCATAATTAACTACACCACAATTAAAAGCTGCTTTGTCCTTTTGTCCTTTTTCTTTTAGTCATTATGTTGCCTGTCCTTCGATTTACGGCTTCTGATTACCCCTTTGGTATCTTCAAACTCTTCTTCTATGACAACACTAGATTATGATTGATAGACTTAGTTGTATGAAAGCCAAACCATTGGCTAACATAACTTCATGGGATAACAATGGAATCCTTTTTTGACCATGTGAGAATTTACCATCAGTTGTCGTTCTTGGTTAACTTTTAACATGTATATCTTCTCTTAAACCAGATAGACAATATATGAACTAAACGTACTAAACGCGCCGGGCAGTCTTTTGTTCCATTTCCCAAATCTATATGCAAACAGCCGTGTCTAGAATTCATCATATGGTGCCAAGCCACAGACCTTTTACAGTACACACATATTAAGTGCAAGCTCTCGGGAGCCTTTGGTATGAAGGTTATTGTAATTTGTGTAGAGAAAGTCCCGTAATATTATTTGTTGCTATTTTGATCATGTGTTACTCATTTCAATTGTAAATAGTCGCTTTGTCTCTCAAGTTGTATTACTTTAAATATGAATCATAAAATTGATCAGTTGAAATTTGTGAGTCAATATTTCCTGGCTGGCATTGCATATGAATTGTTCTATTAGCTATATTGTCGTGGGAAAGAATATCAAATCATGCTTAGAAAATTTGTGTTTTTGTTACAAAGTTCTCCCCACCCGCTCCCCGCCACGGAACCCCACCACCTTACATTATAAAAATTTAGTTCGTTTAAATCTTGGGTACGGAACACAAATTATTAATGATAATTAATTTTCTGAATGCAAAATACAGTTATTATTTTAATGGGATTTTCTTCAAGAATAACGCCTATTAAATCACTTTAAATTAACTGTAATTTTTTATGATATTTTTTGCCTGGGTTTTAAAATGAGTTTATAATGTACACCAACAGGAAAAGTAAGAAATAACATATTATCTAAGCACTTCATTGGGATGTAACTTAGAATGAAACTGATAGCGGTATATCGTGAGCAATGAGATAATTTCTACGGCTAATTAGAAACAAACTTTTAAAGAGGCATTAGCTACGATTTTGACCAAATAAATTATATGTTTTGGAAATTGGTAAATAGTTTTAAAATGATGAAATAAAGGTAAATATTTCACATTAAACAGCTTATCGTACCACTTTTCGCCTTTTGAGAATGAAAATTACAATCGATTTAATATTTCCTTGCAAGCAAATAATTTGACCTCGCTTTCTCCATATGCAACTGACCTTACTAGTGACAGGTAAAAACGAATAATTTGTATTTTGTCGCTTATTAACTACAAACTTGTATGGTTCTTTGTCCGTAATTAACGCCGACTAAAAGCAGATTCACAGAAAATAAGAAATAAGAGCATTGTTGTATTGATTTAATGACGATTCGGCAAACTCCGTAAACAATGCCGATAATTAATAAGATGGGGTCCATTTCTTGATCGATCTCAAAACACGAGCAGTTGCACCTTTTTCCCCCGATGAGCGTACATTTCATAACATTTATAAGTTACAGAAACATGTTTTATTAAGGCATCAATCATATCTGACAGTTTTATGGGTAGCAAAAATTTACGATTTTGGCAGATAATGCCCCTTTAAGTTCTTAAACTTTGACTCACAAGTTGTCAAAATAAAATAGATTTACACTTTAAACTATGACGTAGAACACAGTTTTTCGGAAGATATCAACACCTTGTTGATAAGTATTCTGTCAGTTGCTACAGATTACGAAAGATGGTATTGGGAATTATATTTTAGTTTAAAGTTCACTATTGCTTCACTATTATGTCATACGATGACCTTGCATACTATCTGAGATTTAAATAATGGTTGAGGCCATCGACTCCTAACGACAACTTAGAGAACTTCGTTCTTGTTTGGTATGTTGTGAATATTGTACATTTCTATACTTTTGATATTATTGCTAAAAATCCAAAATATGTCGAATCCAGTGTGGAGACTTGTTTTGTAACAAAATACATGTCCGATTTTTACCGTGTTACCTTTTAATGTATTGCAGTATTTAATTCAAGGTCAATTCCATTTATAACTGACGTCTTTTACCATCATAGAACAATACAGGTCAAATAATTTGACCTTGACTTTTTGTTTGTGTCGATATCGTTATGCATACCATCAAAATACAGGTCAAATTAATTTGACCTTGAGCTTTTGTTTGTGTCTATAATGTATACCGTCAAAATACAGGTCAAATTAATTTGACCTTGACTTTCTGTGTGTGCCTATATCGTTATGCATACCGTCAAAATACAGGTCAAATAAATTTGATCTTGATTTTCTGTTTGTGTCTATGATTAAGCATACCGTCAAAATACAGGTCAAATTAGTTTGACCTTGACTTTTTGTTTGTGTCTATGGTTATGCATACCATCAACATACAGGTCAACTTGGATTCTGACGTTTACTTAGTCTAATTTTAAGGTGATGTTGATGGGGATTATGTTTCATATTTGTATATTTCCTTCACAAGAAACTGTGATTTTGTGTTCAAATCATTGACGAAACAACAGAAGCATAGTTTGTTGCTTTGTTCTTTCGACAAAACTGTGCTATGCGCAAATATAACCTCAAACTGTGTTTGAAATATCTGTAAAATCATGAATGTTTGTATCCAATAAATTTGGTAGCCATAAGATAAATTTGTTCCATAGCAGCCACATGATTTCCCATGATTGCATTCGACAAACAAATTAAGTACTTTTACACCAACACGCCTTGTTAACAATATAATATAAGTCATTTAATTGCTTGTGACATGCTACATTTGTGGCTAGTTAATTCTCAAATTATTCTATACCAGACATATTTATTATTCAAATGACAGTAATAGAATGTTGCTATGACAACCAACTCCATAATATGCTATTAAACTTATCAACTTAGTCCTTCGATCATAGCACTGAGAAATGCTACACACAGAAGTCGTCTATTATAATTTCTACCATTATTATATAAAGTTTAATTTGTCTTAATTATTATATTAATTCATTATAATTTCTACCATATGAGCATATATTCTGCTTTGTAAATTTAATTTCTTCAGGAAACGGATTAATATAAGTTTTGTAACTTGTTTCTGAATCCTATTAATGATTCATCCGAATAGTTTGTACATATTCATGTTTGTATTGTCTTAATGAATTACTTAATAAAATATGCTTACACTAAAAGTCGTCTCCCTTTTATAAGGTAATACTTTCTGCACGTTGTATGAGAAATGCCCCCGGTCAATGAGGTGCTTTAGGGGAAATTTAATATTAGAGTGTCAATGAATGTGGTCAGATAAGAACATCAGCCTGTAGGGATTAGAGTTACTACTTAACAACACCACACCTTGAGATTGTTTGTGGTTTACAGTGTTTAACGTCACTTTCAACAATATTTCAATAATATCGTGGCGGTCAGTTTTATTGGTGGATGAAAACGGAGTACACGGGAAAAACCACCGACCTCCCACAAGTCACTGACAAACTTGAGATGGTAAATTTAAGTTCACAGACATTTAACACAAAACATTTGTAGATCAGGGAGAAACAATGTGTTGCTGTTACTTATTGGCTTTCATTATTTCCTTATTCGACTCATTTTAATTTAATTTGATAAGAACTTTCGTTCAGAGGGAGGGGAGGTGTTTCTTATTAGATCTGTAAATGCTATTCCACGGTAATATAAATAAATACAAATGTAATAATTAAATGTATATTTTGCAGGTTTTTTTTAAGACACATCACTAGCATATTAAGGCATGGGCTTAACAGGCTGCAGCCCAGGGGCATCCTCAGCTGAGAGGCTCCAGAGATTAGCTGAAATCAAAATCTACAGTGAAGTTACTTTATTTTTTTTTTTCAGAATAAAAGGATACGTATGCTGAATTATATAAGTTCTAAGCTCCCTAGTTACCGACTATGATTATTTAGACGATAAGTAAATAGTTGAAGGGTTCGTGCTTAAATAATCATAGTCGGTCACGGGAGCTTAGAACATTTTTGTACGATGTTGCTGATCTATAACTTGAAACAGTAACTAAGTTTTTTTCCACGTACTATGTTTGACATACTTTATTGGAAGTTCTAAGGCTAAAGACGTAATGGTCATTAAACAATTTTAAGCACCGCCCACTGACCTTCTGTAATTTTCCGTCTGCATGGTTTCGTAACTGCACGTTTATCTATCGTCTGCATCGGTAGCCGTACATTCTTTTAAGTTATTTTAGAAGAAAATATAAATCATCATCTTTCTTGCAGTTGCGTTTAATTATGCTAAATCAAAATACACACACACACACACACACACACACACACACACACACATATATATATATATATATATATATATATATATATATATATATATATATATATATATATATATATAGTGAGCATGGTCAAGTACACTTGGCATACGTCGTCTCAGTTATCGATTACAATATTTCTTTATTTCGGACAGCGTCAAGGTCAAATTATGCAATAATAGATTACACAACACTGCAGTCACCTGGCATATGGAATTTTCCACTGGCCAGTAAAGCGTATTAATCTTATTCTCTAGATTTCCATATATGGTTCTGCCTTCTATCCTTATTTTTTGGAATGATTTTATCCAATCATAGGTCGTCAAATAAATGCAACATCGTAGTACAATCTCTTTTAAAAGGATTCAATTAATATACTGTATAATATACTGGAATTTTGTCCTTGCCCATTATTCCAACTCATTGTCAGTTGTTATCCCAGAATCCGAAATTCGCTCTTTTGTTAATTATCACTGGAGCCTCATAGTATATGTAGCTCAGGGCCTACAAATCGCAATCCGGTCCTGGGGTTGATGGAATTAGGGGTTTGGGAATAACGCTATTTTTTTCGAGAAAAAACACGTTTGAATCTAACATTTTTAAACTAATATTAGGATTTTCTGCTTTACATTTTTTCATAGGAAAATAAAACAACATTCCCTTGATTAAAAGAATACTAGCTCCCAACAGCTGTTGCTGTTCCTCCATATATACAGCACCTTAACATGATCCCGCTCTCAAGATTCTACTAATGTATTTTGAACATCTGCTGTTCATTTGACGTTTAACAAGCAATATTTGAAATTTTCTTATAATGATAATGATTTCCGAACTATAAAACAAATTTACTAGGAAAAAGATGTTATTTAATTGTAAAGTACAAAGAAGTATTAGGTGTAAAAAGTTTACATAGCAAAATAATTATATAGATCTTCAATATTGTCTATCACCACGAAAGTTGTGAGTTCGAACCGCGTTCATGGCGAAGTGTATTCGATACAATATGTGATAAGTTTTGTCAATGACTTGCGACAGATCAGTGGTTTTCTCCTGATACTCCGGTTACCTCCACCAATAAAACTGACCACCGCGATATAACTGAAATATTGTTGAAAGTGGCGTTAAAACCCTCAAACAAACAAACAAACAAACAAACAACAAAAAGCATAATTTTACACAAGGACTCGGTTAATGGACATATTTTTTTTAATTATTTTTTTATATTATTTTACGTGTTTTTCCTATTTATTGTCTGTTTTTATTAAATCATTTTCGTTAGCACCTATATTTTCATGTTTACAGTCAATGTGCAATATACTATCCACGTCCATATAATAGGATATCCTATTATATGGATGTGGATAGTATATTGCACATTGACTGTTAACATGAAAATCTAGGTGCTAACGATAATGATTTAATAAAAACAGACAGTAAATAGGAAAAACACGTAAAATAATTTAAAAAAATATGTCCATTTATAAACCGAGTCCTTGTGGATTAACACTGATCAGCTGTTCACTTAGAACAGGACAAATTTTCCCACACATTTTGAAATATATACCCGATCCTCAAAATGCTTTTATCTCTTACAAAAAAAAGCTATCAATCATTTTTTCCTCTTGACGTATTATATACCCGGACAACGGTATTTGAAATAAAAATAGACATGCTTAAATATCCAAAAACAAAGATATCATATGAAGGTTTATTAACAGTCATTTAAATACAAAGAGAGTGTGCACCTGTTGTGAGGTAGCTTTAAAATAGAAGGTAATTGAATATTGATATTTAAACGAAATATTATCTCGTACCTGGTTGAACTTTCAGGTAAAAAACAATTTGTTTGTTTTGTTGTTTGGTTTGTTTATAGGTAAACAGTGTGGAGTTATAGCATAACTATATACATTACAGGGGGAAAGGGTTAGGGTTATGGTGCATAACGCCACTTTCAACAATATTTCAGTTTTATTAGTGGAGAAAACCAGAGGACCCGGAGAAAACCACCGACCTGTTGCAGTCACTCACAAACTTTATCACATAATGTTGTATCGAGTTCACCTCGCCATAAGCAGGAGTCAAACTTACAACTTTATTGGTGATTGGCACTGATTGCACAGGTAGTTGTAAATCTAACTACCATAACTATATACAGCTACATTACATCAGTGAACATTTGTAAAGAAAAAAAAACATGTGCAACATTTGATGGACTGAAATTTTAACTGTGTTCTTTGTTGATTGAGTAATATTTGATACCCGCAATAACACTCGGTTCCATCCCGGTTCGTCTAAAGTTACTTTTGTTGAGATTCGTGTTTTATTTGTGTTATTTTTCATCTATCTTATTTATTTACACAGAATGGTGTCTACGCACGATTCTCATATCAGATGATGCTCGTCTCATATCAGATGGTGTTCGTGTCACGACGGATGTCACTATTGGAACAGGAACTATTTTCCTTTCCCGAACCAAAGAGTTCACAACCGTATAGTAATTTAGTTGGGTTCATGTTGCTCAATCTTTAGTTTTATTTGTAGTGTTTTGTTGACAATTTTTTTTTTGTCTGTTTGTCTTTTATTTTTTGGTCCTTCTTTGATTTACAGCTTCTGATTTAGATAAAACTAAAATACAACCTAGAATAACCAGTAGAATAAAAACCAATCCAACTGGACAAAGCAGCAGAGAGCCAGGCAAGTTGGGCCTTGATTTATTATGTGCCTCTCGTGCCAAAATCGAGATGTGTATTGATTACGTGCAAACGTTGTATTTATGAGATAAGGGAGGTAACTCAAATATGTTTACAGAAATTATGGTCCGACAATGCAACAATATCATTTGTCTTACAGTCACTCGAGAGACATGAAACGCACTCACTCCGGGCCATGTTAACAACAATATAGACCCCCGGCGCATCCCACTTGTTATCATAAAAATTAACATTAATATTGTTCCTTATCTTTAGTAAAACACAATCATGCTAATATGCATTTTCCAATAACAAATATTTATAGTATAGTATTTATTTCTTTATCTATTTATTTATTTATTTATTTATTTATTTATTTATTGACAGCAAGTCACAACATACATAGGTTAGCATGGGTCTCTTATGCACGGGGGACCCAGGAAGCTGTCCAGCGTACTCGTGCGTGAAGACGACACTAAACTCACTTACAATGTATATGCAAACTGCTACAAATTCTCATCGTATCCTTTAACTTTTATGTTCAGTTTATCTATATACATGAATCTAATAAAATATTATCATAAAATGTCATTTTCTATACGTATCAAACAGTCGTTTAAAAAAATGACCCGTTCGACTGGTTATTCGACCATTTGATACAGAAATGACATTTTATGACGATATCAGACTCATGCACATTGAATCAATATACTGAAAATAAAAGCAGAGTGATTTGCAAAAAAAGGGGTGCGAAATTTGTCCTCGGGTGCTTGTAATATGCTTAACAAGAAACACTACTCTGCCAAACCCGAATATTCAAAACATACAACAACACAAAAGACGACAGAAGCAGACGGATAGGAATCTAAGTCTCGATTTTGAGTAGATACAAAAGAGTGGTAGAGCTAAGTCGGTTTATAAGATCTCCGACTGCTCTAAGGATACTAATCAACGAGCTTGAAAAAAACCCGTCAAAGATCCGCTTCAGTTCAGATGAAATATACCTGGGTTGCGTTCAATATCGTAGCAGCTAGACTAGCTGCTAAGTAAACTAGCCATGACGTTATTGAACGATTAGCTACGTAGCAGTGCTAACAAATATGGCCAATCAAATACAATCATTTCTTGGAACATTTTAGCTAATCGTATTTGTCTAGTTACCTTAATAAATTATCATCCGTATTAAAAGCGTTGTCACTTCCTGCAATGCCACTATTTTTACCTTACGAAATTAAATGTAGTTTTAGCCGCCATCTTGGATTCAAAAGCTAGCAGACATTTTTCAGCTAGCTAGAGCTATGTAGCGGCTAGGCTATCTTTCCGTTCAATAGGATTTTTCTACGTAGTTCAACCTAGCAGCTACGATGTTGAACGCACCCCTGTAACATAAACACGGACATAAACATAAACACGGACAGCACAAATACAGGATCAGTACCGTTTCTACCTAAAGTCTTGACGTCATCATAATACCGATGGGATTTTAATTACCCTTGCCCCTTGATCAAGCGTCTACAATTGTTAGCAGCAGTCAGGTATAGCACCTTTATTATCAAACAAATTAGTTTTCATTATTATGTTTCCAATTTTATTCCATATAATATGATCAAATTGTACGGAAATACGGAAAATTACCTGTAATCTCTTTGGTCTAATTGATTTTTCTCTCAGTCAAAAGTGCAATGTTTTTTGTCTTAAATTAGATTTAATCATTGTTATTTACAAGAGCATTATTAGATTTTTTTTCTTGTAGTTGTTTCATCTTAGGAATTATTTTATCCCCAGAGATTTTAGTGACGGTATATATATATATATACCAAATTATGAAAGCATAATTTGTATGTTTAGAATCAAGACGGGTACATAATGACATCGCTTTCAAAACTACCGTATACTCCGTACGATTGCACAAACAAGCTAAAAATAGCAATAGGAAACGTTTTGATTTACTTAATTGGCGGTGCACTGACAATTCCCAGCAGTGTTTCAGCCATATCACATGTCCAGAGGTAGATATGGAGGAGGAGCCAAAGCTATGATGTAATGAAGGACATAAACATTTAGACAGTTTTTTGCATACAAACTACTTGATATCCCGAATTACTTGATGTCCCGAATTAAACTAATAGAGTAGACAGTAATCAGGGCCACTTTCAACAATATTTCAGCTATATCGTAGCGGTCAGCTTTATTGGCGGAGGAAACCGGAATACCCTGAGAAAACCGAAAACCACCGGCCTGTCGCAAGTCACTGACAAACTTTATCACATAATGTTGTATCGGGGATACCTCGCAATGAAGGGATTCCAACTCAGAGCATTGGTGCTATTCCCTTATTACATAGGTAATTGTAAATCAAACTACCATACGTTCACGACCACGACGGCCCCCTTCATTTGTAATGTCTATCTAAGTAATAATATTAAAAATTTACGAATGTAAAAGCAAATGTTTTCAGAGATTTTTGACAAGTTACATAATATTAATACTTTATATAATCTGTTTGTAACATAAGTATACAGTACGTCTTAGTACAGGTTTTATGTTGCAGTCATCTGAAACCATCTGTATTTTACCATTAAATCACACAATCTTAATAACTTGTGACATCTTACCTCAAATTTATTGGTAATTTAAGTGTAGAAATAAGAATAAACTATTTTTATTTTTGCACTAGCAACATATTTTATAAATTGTAGGAGATGTTTTTAGTATTGATTTGTTTTAGGATCGTTAATTGCCAATGTTTCCATGTCAACAAGCGTGTGTACCACATAGGAATCCCAACAAGCGAAGATGTGGTATTAAGCGTATCCTCTGTCCGTTCACAGGCTTCGCCATGTCAACAATGATAAAACAGACCTGAATACATCACTGGGTAATGTTTATTGTTCGACCAAGATAAAAAAAAAATCGTTTACATGTGGCATAGTTTAAGACGCTCGACATGATTAAAACCACTTTTATTTCAAGACAGCCTAAACACACAGCAGACCCAAAGTGACACCCTCTTAAACGTGTCGCCCGGGGCGGACCGTCCCCTTATATAGCTACGTTACTTTTCACATGTTATATGAAGTTGGTTAGCTCTGTTGGGCAAACATAATAAACTGAAAAAGAACATTATGTATTACAAGGTCTCGAATTAAACCTGGTTATGAAAGGAGAGTTAAAACAGTGATTGTCAACATATACGCTAGCACCAATATCAACAAAACAATCAATTACCTCCCATCTCAGATCAAAGAGCACGTGACATATGCCAATGAAAATGTCGATATCAACAAAACCAACAACGTTGTATGATACTGGATAGAACTTCATATAAGTTGTAAAACTTGTGTTCAATCCTAATGTAAGTATACATGTATATTTGGCAATAAAATATGCTTAAATCAACAACTACCTCTCACCCCAGTACACGAAATCAGTATCGTGACGAATAAAGATGAGGACTTCGTTTTGGTCAATGATATTGAAAGTGACATTGCAACTGTCGATTTTGAGGCTAACTTGAAGTTTCTTTGTGTAGATGCAGAAGACGTATTTGCTGATGGAACATTCAAGTGTTGCCCATAGTACTTTCAACAACTATATACAATACATGGGTTTAGGAATGGACAGTACATACCAATAGTAGTTTGCCTTTTGCCTGCCAAGTCAGGAGATTGCTACCGGACAATGTTTTCTTTGCATGGGAAATGTTGTGAAAAGCATAATATAAGAATGAAATTTACCACATTGCATGTTGATTTCGAACAAAGAATGCTTGTCGTCGTGAAATAGTTTTTCCAGACGACATCATCAAAGCATGTCATTTTTACCTCGGTCAGTCATGATGGCGAAAAATACAAAATCTAGGACTTTCAAAAGAGCACAAGAAAAGTGACAGCGATGTTAGCAAATGGCTACACGACCTCTCTGGATTAGCCTTTCCCAGCCCAGAAGAAGTAGCTGATTGTTTTACTGAAGAATTGGTACAATATATGCACAATGACAAAAAAGTAAAAGTGTTTTGCTGATAACGTGCTATCCACAGATGTTGATGACAATGCTTTGTTTCCATCATACGGATGGGCCGAAACTCCAACAACTGCAAGAAACACTAATAATGGTTTTGATTTGTGGTGTTTTAACGTCAATTTCAGCAATATTTCAGCTATATCATGGTGTCCAGTTTTAGTGGTAGAAGAAGTCAGAGTGCCCAGAGAGAACCACCGACCATGGGCAAGCAACTGGTAAACTTTATCACTTGCGGCTGCGAGTCGAGTGCACCCTTTTTTGTAATCTACAAAGCCGGGCGCGAACCCACGCCGTATTGGTAATAGTGAACATAAGGCATTACATAAGCACTACAATGAACAGTTTTATGCATCACGTCCATCTATGTTTGTATTTATGGACAATATCATGAAACTTCAAGCCACTATCTACATTAAATTGCACAGTACAAATGCAACAGCCGCTAGAAGCAGGCATAATTCATCACAAGTATGCAAGAGAAGAACTCAGCCGTAGTGACTATGTTTGTGTATTAAGCTATGCGTTTCAGCCTTTAATCTCACCATGTTGTCCAGTGACTGTAAATAGTTTTATGTTTTATGTACGTCCCCTTTAAAATGTGCAATTAAATGACTTTAACTCCGCCAGTATAAACTGTCGGTCCTAAACCCGGATAAAGGAGGAAGGAAGTCAATGTTTTAATTAAGAAATAAATCGGGAAGCCAGAATGTGCTTTGAGTTTTATCATGGGTTGGCGGATAAAATTTACTAATATCCGCGAAACCATGTTAAAACTCAAAACACATTCTGGCTTCCATGAATTATTTCGATTCTGATATGTCTAAGAGTACAAATACGATGGTATACTTTGATTGGAAGACGGTAATTTATATTTACGTTTGCGGACAATGTCGCACACAATTTATGCTGCCAAATTCGAGCAGACGATAATTCATCAACATGTACATTTACAACCGGAAAGTTAGTCACGTGAACCGGCGCATGTGCTAATGAAATTATATCCAATCGATAAATCGCTCGTTGGTTCACAAAGCGCAAGAAGGACGTCTTGTTAGAATAAAAAATAAAAATTCTCTTTTTTTTATAAACAATGGCGAAATCGTATATATTTTATTTGGCGCAAATGATACTAGGTATTTTAAAAAGTAGCGGTGCAAACGTGTTTTTGGTGCAAACGGATATCTCCCATAGTTTGCAAGTACATTACTAAGACTGTATTTGTATACTGATCGGAAACTTGGTTTGGTTTAATATATCGATTTGAAAAACATTAAACCAAAATGGACATTTAATCATCAGATGAGTAATAGAAACTCAGGTGAACCTCTGGTTCTTTAAAATTTGTATCTTGCAAAGATATAATGGAGTTTACAAAAATACCGTCTTTAAGCCTTTTGTTAACCATGTCATCAATTACAGAGCTGGGTCACTGGTTTAGTAAATGTTATTATGTATAATGTATTCTTATGTAAAGTAAAATTTAGTGCGAGTTGTAATTAATGCAATAAAATACACAGCTGTTTACCATCAAAATATGTAAATAAATTGCATATTCTAAATCTGCCCAATACATAAATATTTTGGTGAAGGGTGTATTGTATTCAAACTTAAAAAGAAGTTGTATCTGAGTATATATTCAATAAAATTTTTGTATGTAGGATCAGACTATTTGTATAAAATCGGAACAAGATCAATTTTTATCCATTTCAGTTCAAATGTAGTGGAAAGGGGGTCTCGAGAGCCTGAACTCACTCATCAGAGATATTAGGAGAAATGTTGTCTTTGGAAATGATATTGCCAGAAAAAAAGGGTAACTAATATAATCACAAAAACTTGGCATTATTATAATGGATAATTATGGGGCATAATTCTGGAATGATAAAATTCAGATACCTCAAAATGAAACTTGACCTGTATTTTATTAGTTAAAATGGGATTTCAAAATATTAGTTAAATTGGATGTCAGAAAATTAAATCAATGCTGGAAAACCAACAGTTGCATAATTAGCTTGTGTAATTGATAGGGTCAACAGACTGACAACATTTTGAAAGGGGTATTTGGACCAAATTTGGTTTTATTCCATCCAGTGGTTCTGAAGAATATTGTCAATTTTTCAACCAATTTGAAGCCATAGCATAGCAGCCATCTTAGATGTAGGGCAAGGTCATCGGACACAATTTTGGAAGAGGACCATCCAAGGAGTATCACACCCAAATGTGGTCCAATTTGAGCCAAGTGGTTATTGGGAAGAAGATTAAAATATGTAAAGTTAGCGAACAGACGTCAAGTGATGGGAAAAGCTCAATTCAGTCTTTGGCTCCAGTGAGCTTAAAATTTGAAAACCTCTTATGAAAATGCAAAGACATCGGAAACATCCACAATCCTCAGGTGAATTGGATGTTATCCTTAGATGGAACAGACTCAACCGAGTTGTGACAAGTGATATCATAAACTAGAATACATTTTGTAGGAAACTCAACATCGTTGTTGATGCTAAATATGTTTTATTCAAGATAAACAAATTGAAATGGTCAGCATTGGCCTTTCCATAAAAAATAAAATCAAGACAACTCTAATAAATACAATAAGATTATACAAAATATCAACTATAATGCAGACTTTAACAGACAAAGAAAAAGTGGCCTTGTAAGACAGGTGACCTCTCAAAGGAGGTTCAGTGCATATGAAATTTTATATGACCGGACAATGGCAATCTCTTAATACAGTTGACTGCTTAATAGAGGTAAACCAGATGGGAATGTTTGACTAGTATATTTATTTTACATGTGGATTTGTCCACAGTTAGGTTTCTGCTTAGAAACACCCCCCCCCCCCCCCCCGCCATTACATTTGTGTTTAAAATATATATGTACAACATTAAAACCAGAAACAATTTCTGTCCGTGGTGTTCATTGTCACTTTTATAATTTTATATAGTTGTATTGCTACTACAAAACTGAACAGAGGAGTAAGCATGGATAGTCCTAAAAAATTAACCAGTGACACCTGGCTAAGCATGCAGCACTAAGGGGAATGAGCAAAGACTGGTTGGCTCGGAATCAGGATAATGTGTCCAAGTGGAGCGACATATCTACCTGCAGACTGTTGTTTCAGTGATCTAGCACTATTATAATCCAGCTACGTGTTGATCTAGATCAAAGCGGACATCATCATCAAAATTAACTTGATCTCACCATGATATAGCTGAAAAATGGTTGAATTGCAATGGCTTTAAACAATAATCACACAATCACTCACTATAAAGAACATTGTATTGCCAATCTCCATTTAAGTTAATGATTGTTGTGATATTTATATAATAATGTTAAAAGTGGTACATATAGTCTAACACAACAACCTATGCAATTAATGCCTTTCACCACTAACGTTGTGAGATCAAATCCAACTCATGGAGATGTGTACTCAATACAACTTTATTTGATAAAGTTTGTCCATGGCTTTGGGCAGGTCGGTGATTTTCTCCAGATATTCCAGTTTTCTCCATCAATAAAACTGATTGCAACGATATAGGTGAAATATTGTTGAATGTGTCATTAACACCATAACCTTAACGCTTGATAGAAAATAACAATTAATTAGAGTAACAATATGGTTGGTTGGTCTATGGTGTTTAACACCACTTTCAACAATATTTCAGTTATATCGTGGCGGTCAGTTTTATTGGTGGAGGAAATCAGAGGACCTGCACTGACCTGTCGCAAGTCACTCACAAACTTTATCATATATAATGTTGTATCGAGCGGGATTACAACGTTAGTGGTGATAGACACTGATTGCATAGGTAGTTGTCAATCCAACTACCATACGATCACGACAGCTCTTACAATTAATTAGAGAAACAATATGAGATTGTAGTGTAAGTATAATGTCACAGGTGGTTCAAACTAATTTTGACCTGTTGTTTTACGTTATTAAATTTTCTAACACACCTCAAAGTCAAAATACATGTGTCACTTTTAATTATGCGAAAAATAGCTGAATAATGTGTAAGTTTGACTCGTGCCACATCTACCATATTTGAGTCAAAGAATAAATGTTTCAAATATACAAATAATTGTTATCCATTAATATACAAATATATATTGCTTGTCAATTAAAAAGGGGCTGTCTTGGCCGTGATCATATTATAGTTGGATTTACAACTACCTATGCAATCCGTGCCTTTCACCACTGATGTTGTGAGTTGGAATCTCGATCAGGGTGAAGTGTACAACATTATGTGATAAAGTTTGTCAGTGACTTGCGACAGATCGGTGGATTTCTCTGGATCATCCGGTTTCCTCCACTAATAAAACTGACCGCCACGATATAACTGAAATACTGTTGAAAGTGGCATTAAACACCATCAAACAATCAATTAAAAAATTGGATCTAGCAGCCGTTTCACAATCTAAGGGGAATAACTCATATTATATCTAATTAAGATCTGATGTGTGCAAAGACAAAAAACATCTTGGCAGTACATAATCTGATTAAAGCTTTTTTATTTATCATAGGTATTGTAATAGGTATATAATGTATTTTCCCAGTAATACCTCAGAGCATTTACAATTTTAAATCGCTATCCTATGTTCAGGATTGAGGATTTGAATATAAAATTTCCATTCATAGTCCTATATATATACATTTTATATATATTGTATCGCTCACCTGTGCATGTTTAATCCAATAAAATAGGATTTTTGTGTGATTCTCTCATATCTCTGAAACAGTAAAAGCTACAACAAATTTGTTGTCATACACGAGGCAGGAATTTTTTTAAAGGAATTCAATAATGAAAACAAATTCCATAAAATTCTGACAAAGTAAAAAAAGTTATCATTTTGAATGTTGGTCCCTTTTTATCTTGGAAACCACAAGAGCAAAGATAATTATGGCTGAGAAAATGCAGGCAGGAAATTTCATGATGAATCTAAAGAAAAAGAAAATTAAAATTGGACTTGAAATAGAAATTATAAACTTTGGGTGTTGGCCCCATTTTGACTGCCTTATAACTTGGAAACAGTAGGAGCCATACAAAGTCTGTTCGCATACTATAAAAAGATAATTTTATAAGGAAAAATAAACGCTCCACTAATTCCACTTTCAAAAAACGGACAACACTTGTTTTACTCCTTTGGGCCTCTTGTTTCTTTCATGTACTTCCGATCAACAACAACAACAAAAAACATCAACTTTTTTTTAGAGGATCATCTAATGAACATTTATATCAAATTTAGTTCCAATTGGCCTGTTGGTTCCAGAGAAGAAGGTTAAAACAGATAACACTATTTTTCACACCTTTAGGCACCTTGTTTCTTTGGTGTGCCTTCGATCAACAAAAAAACAAATATTTCTATTAAAAAGACAATCCAATGAACATTCCTACTAAGTTTGGTTCCAATCGGCTCAGTGGTTTCACAGAAGAAGATTAAAATGTAAGAGTTTACGGAAGACGATGGATGCCAAGTGATGACAAATACCTCACATGACCCTTTAGGTCAAGTGGGCTAAATATATTATAGGGTAGTTTTGAATACTTGACCTACTTTTGGTATGATAGCATAAAACTTGCAGACTAGATGTTAAATAGACAACATGTGTACATTGTCAGCAAATATCAAATTTATTTGTACAAGCTTTAGAAACGGGAAGAAAAACAAGCTTTTTTTTGCTTTGTGGCGAGTAAAATAAATGCGGTATTCTCTCGACAATATATACTATAAATGTTGTATAATAAAAAATCTTTAAATTTACACACAAAATGGCAAAAACCATTTGACATTTTGCTTGAATTTTCATTTGGGTCATTGGGTGTCTATAGCATGCTCCCTCTTCGACCAGTGTCTACTGCTCTTTAGCTCTACATACAATTTGTATGACACAGGGTACCAGGAATGTTGATACATCCATTAGACGTACATATATATATATATTAAAAAGTCAAATGAAATCCGTATGCTGGTATATATAAAAGAAATTAGTAAAAAAAAGAACAAAACGGATTTTTCACAACATTCTTGTACTAACGTTTTCACTGCTGTTGCAAATCTTTGAGCGGATGTGGTCGAGTGGAATAGGGCGCTGGACCTAAGGCTAAGCGATTGGTGCTGCAGTGTATCAATGGTGTGAGTTAAAATCCCATCGAGGAAAGAACAAAAATTCGAGATACAGCTTCAGAAGGTTGCCCATGACAATAAGCTATCCTATGTCTCGCCAGCGTGAGATTCACTATTCCGGTAACAAAATGTTGCTAGTGAAAACTTACGGGAAGGTCTAAAACGCGGAAGTGGAGTGGAGTGGGAAAACACGGAAGTAAGCCCAAAATGGGTACTTGAAAGGTCATATCTTGAAAAGTGCTCAACCTAGGATAAAAACCTAAACGGATTCTAAAAGCTAGTGTTCAGATCTATCTTTTACAGAAATAAATAATAAAATATTTTATTATTTAGGTACTTAAAATTTGACCGGAAGTGTCAAAAATGAGAACGGTCAATGAACAAAATTTTGACTTTGATCTCAAATGTACTTTTCAAGATATGACCTTTCAAGTACCCCTTTTGGGCTTACTTCTGTGTTTTAGACTTTCCCAAAACTTACATCTCTCCAGTGTTTCACAAAGGTATCAGAAAGTGAAAATAAGCTACTCAAAATGATGCCGGTGTGTGATTCAGGTAGCGATATTGTATTCATGAAAATAAGTTACATTGAATCTGTTCATGGTATGACGTAGGTATCAAAGTGTTATCCGTGAAAATAAACTACCTTGCATTACTCATGTGTGTGATATTGGTATGAAAGTAATATTCATGAAAATTAGCTACCTGACAATCCTTTATTACATGCTATAGATATAAATCATCATTTCCCTTAATTCTCTTCATTGGAAGATTATCTATGATGACCCCCTAACCATGGTATCTTAACCCCCCTACTGATGGTATATCGAGCCCCCTACCAATGGTAAATATACATCGACCCCCCTTATCCATGGTATTTTTACCCCTGCCTATCTCTTGATTAGAAATGAGGGGGGTCAAAATACCATGGGGGTTCATTTTACCATATGACACAGGTCCTTTCTTCATTCATGAACTATCACCGGATTTGTAATTAGATTAACACGACGAGTACCACTAGTGGAGCAGGAACAGCTTACCCTTCTCGAGCACCCAAGTTCAGTCCGTCCTTCGATTTACGGATTCTTATTACCCCTTTTGGCTTTGGTATCTTGAAACTCTTCTTAAGAAAAGCTTTATTCATTTCCCAATAGGCTCCTTGTTAAAAACTGCCACGTGTCGGGGAACTAAAACACTTTGTTGTTCACTTTTCATTCTGTTTTGAGGAAACCTTATACAGAACTTTCCATAGGTGCTTCCTACCAAATTTTTTTTCATTTGGCAACTGAGTTTCAGAGGAGAAGCATTTTAAGAAATTAACCAATCAGAAACAAGAATTGTCTGTGGTGGCCATGTTTTTTAATTGATCAAGACAAAATGAGCAATTTTAATAGAAGATCTTCCATAGATGATTCCTATAGCTACTAAGTTTCTGTTCATTTGGACAAGCGGTTTTGGAGGAAAACATTACAATGTGAAAAGTTAACGGACGACGGATGCCAAAAGCTGACATTTCCATTGGCAAGGTGAGCTAAAAAATATTCTTACAATGTACTAAAGTTTATATTTCACATGGGAGTCAATCAGGATCTTATTTCAGTGTTGATTAGCATCAATCCAGACATTTGAAAAGTGAGAATGTAAATATAGTGTGGTTCATTCTGTCAGCGATTTTAATTAGAATATTAAAATTTGAAAAGGCCATCAATGACAAAGAGAGGTTAATGTGAGCGACAACTTCCATGATTCTTTATAATTAGGTTAGATAAAGTGTTGACGAAAATGACAAACGGACAACAGACGCCAGGTGATTAAGAAAATTGCTATGTTTTTTCTCTATGCATGTACAAATTGTAAAAATTGTGTGTGTGTTGTTTCTGAATGATCAGGTTTAACTAACAACCACCATTAACAATTTATACACATAAGATCATTATTAATTTAAAATTGCTAGATTAATTAGTGCTTAACATCACTTGTAGCAATATGTTACCCATGAGATGGTGGTTCAATATGGGGAAGGAAACCGGAATATCGATAAAAACACTGACCTGCAATAAATCTCTAAAACTTGATAACATAAACATGATAAAGATGTATAGAGTACACCTCGCCAAAAGCGGGAATCGAACACACAAATTTAGTGGTGATGGGCAATGATTTAATATCAAACTATCATAGTGATCTCAGTATTGATAATGTCTTGTAAAATGTATTTTTCCCTTATTTTATTAATAAGGCAAAATATGAGGTTAAGCTGTTAAGGATGAACATTATATGGAACAGCAAGTAATTTATGTCGAGCTGTACTCGATACAACATTATGTGATAAAGTTTGTCAGTGACTTGCGAAAGGTCTGTTGTTTTCTCTGGGAACTCTGTCAGCAATAAAACTGATCGCCACGATATAATTAAAATAGTGTTGAAAGTGGCGTTAAATACCATAAACCCTTAATATATATTATCTACAATTTTATTTTTATTTAATTTTAGGCCAAAAAAATATGTGTGTATTTCCGATTGCCATGATATATCTGTTATGTATTGGACTTAAAATAAATGTGTATTTGATATGCTATAAATAAACACATTGTACAGGTTATACTTTATATATAAATTGTATGTATGCAATATTCTATAAAAACATGTTATACATTGTGCAAATATTGTAATGATCCAAATGTTTTAAATTGTCCAAATATTGTGAATGATCCAAATGTTTTAAATGATCACAATATTGTGAATGGTCCAAATATTGTTAATAGTTCAAATGTAGATTGTCCAAATGTTGTTAATCTAAATAGTTCAAATGTTGTACATGACCAAATTGTTGTAAATTGTCCAAATATTGTAAAACATCCAACGGTTGTTAATTGTCCATATAAATGAGCGGAATGTTCTAAATTGTCCAAATGTTGTGATAAAATGTAAAAAAAAACAAACCCACCACACTTTGGGAGCAATTCCCAAATCAACTACTAGTATTTTGGTGGTTTGGTACAGGTACTTCAATGTAAATGAGCAAAAGTTCCAAGCTTCACCTCAAAATGTACAATGTTAGCAATAATCCTTTAATTAGCATTCTTTATACTCCAATAATTAACACAAATGAAATTAAAATTATCCAGTAAAATTAATTAGATCTATATTTTACTACTTTTATCTACAGTACATACACATGAGGAAACATATTGTTATCACAAAGTAAAAAACAATCTTCATTTAAAGCTATCAACTAATTAATATAGAATTATTTCTACTTATAATTAACAGTTTTGTAAGCCATTGTTAAATATTATATCAGTGGTTTGTGACTTGTCAATACCATCTTGTCCACAAAATAAGCAAAAAATATTTTATTTACAAAATATAAAAACCCTTCATCTACAAAATATAAACTAATACAGTCTTATTTCTACTGATAATTAACAGTTTTGTAAGTCATTGTTGAATGTTATATCACGTGGTTTGTATGATTACATTTTGATTTGTTTCATAAAATGTTGTCATCTTCCAATCAATGTAATCAATCCATAATCATTGTATTAAATTCTTTGTTAATTGTTCTGCCCGAAAGGGCTCCTTAATTGGAAATAAAAAATGTGACTTGTCAATATCATTCATGTCCTCAAAATATAAAAATCCTTCATCAACAAAATATAAATATCCTTCATTTACAAAATATAAAAATCCTTCAACAAAATATAAAAATCCTTCATTTACAAAAAATATAAAAATCCTTCATTTACAAAAAATATAAAAATCCTTCATCTACAAAAAATAAAATCCTTCATCTACAAAAAAATATAAAAATCCTTCATTTACAAAAATATAAAAATCCTTCATCTACAAAATATAAAATCCTTCATTTACAAAAAAATATAAAAATCCTTCATTTACAAAAAATAAAAATCCTTCATTTACAAAAATATAAAAAACCTTCATCTACAAAATATAAAAATCCTTTATCTACAAAATATAAAATCTTTCATTTACAACTATAAACTAATACAGTCTTACCTCTACTATTTATAATGAACAGTTTTGTAAAGTCATTGTTAAATGTTATACCACGTGGTAAGTGAACACCATCATGTTTACTTAATGCTATATCACGGAATGTTCCATCTGGTGACAACCTGTGTATGTCGTCAAGTCCACTTATGTATACATGACCTTGTTGATCCTCAGCCAGTCCTTGGTATCCTGGTATGTCGTATCTATATATAACGTGGCCATCTAAATTGATACAACACAATCTCCTCATCTGTCTTAACAACAACTGATCATTCCTTTCATTATACAACAA
The DNA here is from genome assembly GCA_963383655.1 of Bathymodiolus septemdierum. NCBI lineage: Eukaryota > Metazoa > Mollusca > Bivalvia > Mytilida > Modiolidae > Bathymodiolus > Bathymodiolus septemdierum. The sequence goes on along the minus strand of OY726531.1, from coordinate 22,141,327 downwards.
GTTGAAATTAATACCATCAGTTGTTATCTCTCTTACACGAGATCCATCTGTATTTAATATTAAAACTTTTTTATCTCCACCGATGTAAATTTTGTCCTTTACAGCAGTGACACCTCTACACAATCCTCCTATCTTTATCTTGTTGTCCTTTGTATTGTTAGTGGTGTTGATAAATTGTATGGAGTCCTCCTCTGGAAGAGTTACTACTGCTTTACCTGTACATGGTACTACAGTAATACTACAAGGTTGACTGGTAAACGATATTTCATCTTCATAGGTTTTGTAATCCTTGTATATATATACCTTCGGATGAGATAACAGATAATTACAAAGTAGTAATTTGTTGTCAGAAGTGACAACCATGTCTGTTAACTCGTATTGTTCGCCACGTTTTAATATAATTTCATCATCTTTGATGAATTCGGTCAGTGTTTGTCTTCTATCGTGGTGTGCCTGTTGATGTTGTGCTTTCATTGATTTATATTTAATAGGACAAGGTCGGGTAATTTGTGACAATGATCCGATTGTTTCAATGTTGACATTCTTAATTTCTTTAAACTCCATGTCAATTTCATTAATAGCAGACGACATGTCATGAATCTTCTTGTCTGTTTTCTGGAGGATTGTTATTTGTTTTCGTAAAGTTAAAAATAGCTGATTATTAGAGCCATGGTCTTTTAGGAATTCTAGTTCTTGTTTATTGTCTTTTAAAATCGATGTTAATTGACAAATTTCTAGTTTTTCTCTGTTTATTTTCTCCTCATTTTTTTCCTGTACAGACGCTACTTCTGTTATTAATCTTTCTTCAATGTCATCTAGATATTTTAGAACTTTTGATTTAGTTGCACTGATTTGTTTTATTATCAATGACTTCTTCTGTTTCAGTAATTTTCGATTCTCGTCTCGATTCTCTGACATTTTCGACAATGTTTCAGTCATATAATCTTGTTCTTCTAACGTATCGGAAAGTAAAGATGAATGTTTGACGTCCTTTGAAGCCGAGTCTAAAGGTAAAACAGACTCACAAGATCTAAGACTATCAGAAAGACAAGCTCTACAACATACAACATCATGTTGACTACAGAAATAATCAATCTGGACGTCTGTGTGTATTTCACAGTTTATCTTAGAAGATGGTGGTATTCTTGATCCCACCGACGACAAATTAATTACATGATGAGATCTAAATTCCCCACACCGCAGATGCCATTCAGTGCATTCTGTGCATAGCTTTTCTTCACAGTCCGAACAATATTTTTCAGCAACAAGCCTTTTGTTTTTTTCTGAACATGGATCACAAATTGTTTCCATGATGGATCTACAAGTAGAAATATTATGACATTGATTATTTATAAAAAAAAATCTTAACATGTTTAATGAAAAAAAATCAACATTATAATCTTGAAATATCGACTTTTTAAATATCTATTCGTCCAATCAGATGTTTTCTGTGCATTATGCATATGCAGTGGAGTAGCAAAGGGTTACAGATGCGAAAATCAAGCTATCGAAATGAATCGGAAGGTGGAGGGGGGGGGGGGGGGGGAGGAGGGGGTCATTTGGAGTTGGTACGAGTGGTGAAAGCTTGCAAAAATAACACGTAAATAAATAAAAACAAAAAAACAAACAAACACAGAGGCTGGCAACTTAACATTTTGTTTTTGCTTTAATGCTGAAAATACAGTTGCTAATTAAATTGCTGCCATAACAAGTGAAGTAGTCCCTGCACCCCCCCCCCTTTTCCTCACCCACTTACCAACGTGCTGGGAATGCCCTACTATGCCCATGATTTAAATGCAGAGCACTAAGCAAATCTAGCGAGGTGTGCAATGGGCTTCGGGGTCTCAAATGGGTTCAAACTTGCATTGCTAGGGATTGCGAGGTTTGGTGTGTAGTCCTGGGGTTGACGCTAATGAAAATGTGCAATGAAAAGCAATACATATATTTTATTTGCACGTTTATGTGTATGTTTTATAGATCGTTGTTTGTTCTTTTTCTTTTGGCCATTGTGTTGTCTGTTCTTCGATATACGCATTCTGATTACCCCTTTGGTATCTTCAAACTCTTCTTAGAACAGTAACCACATTTTGTCAAGTACAAAAGGATCAAACAAATGTCCACAATTCAGAAATGTTGTGTATACATTGATGACTCTTTATTCTTGTCTCTTACCTCTCTCTAGAAAAAAATAATATAATACTATATTCGATATTTGACCATTTAACTTTTGGAGGGTGGGGTATATTTTTGTTTGTAAAAAAAAAGCCTCGAATTTAATAGAAAAAATATAGTGACCTGAAAGATGCAATTTTTTTTAAATTTGAATAAAAATAACATTTAAATTTAATTTAATAAAAATAAATTCTTGTTTCGTGTCAAAAATATTTCTGGTTTTTTAAAAAAAGACAGACATCCCCTAATATTAAAGGGGCATTATCTGCCAAAATCGTAATTTTGTGTTACCCATAAAAACTATCCGATATGATTGATGCCTTAATAAAACGTGTTTCTGTAACTTATAAATGTTATGAAATGTACGCGCATCGGGGAAAAAAGGTGCAACTGCTCGTGTTTTGAGATCGATCAAGAAATGGACCCCATCTTATTAATTATCGACATTGTTTACGGAGTTTGCCGAATCGTCATTAAATCAATACAACAATGCACTTATTTCTTATTTTCTGTGAATCTGCTTTTAGTCGGCGTTAATTACGGACAAAGAACCATACAAGTTTGCAGTTAATAAGCGACAAAATACAAATTATTCGTTTTTACCTGTCACTAGTAAGGTCAGTTGCATACGGAGAAAGCGAGGTCAAATTATTTGCTTGCAAGGAAATAACAAATTGATGGTAATTTTCGTTCTCGAAAGGCGAAAAGTGGTACTATAAGTTGTTTAATGTGAAATATTTACCTTTATTTCATCATTTTAAAGCTATTTACCAATTTTCAAAACATATAATTTTTTTGGTCAAAATCGTAGCTAATGGTCGTCCTCTACACCTCATTAATGACATTATAAACATTTCTTAGACTTCAAACTTGATACTTTGATGTAAAGCAAAAATAAATTACTTGTAGCGGAAAGTCAATATTGCTTTTTACACGATATATACAAACAACACAGTCACCTGTCAAAAGTATTCGGAAATGTAAAAAAAAATCCCTATATAATTAACCAAAACCCTATTTTTTTTTTTTTTTTATTATGAAGTCATTTCTGGATAGATTTTAACAAATGTTACACCAAAACATTCGGAATTGTCAATATTTTGATTGTTTATTTACTCATTATGTAGTTATGAGTGATTTTTATTTGTACATAATTTAAACACAACAAATAAAAATGGACTTTGATTTTCCTATATATTTCAACGAAAAATAAATCCCAAAAATTAAAAATCAGGGAAAAATTATGTACAAATAAAAACCACTCGTATAAACACAATGAGCAAATAAACAAACAAAATATAGACAATTCCGAATGTTTTGCTGTAAAATATGTTAAAATTTATCCAGAAATGACTTCACAATAATGTTTTTAAAAAATATGGTTTTGGTTGATTATATAGGGATTTTTTTTTACATTTCCGAATACTTTTGACAGATGACTGTTTGTGTATATAACTTTATTCTCTAAACTAATAAATGTTACAAAGTGAGAGTGTTCAAATCAATACAAAGCAAATACATATCATTACATTAATTATCAAAATTATGTGTGTACTTGCTCCCGGCCTTTTCATTATCAATAATCATTGATAGTAGGGTTAACATTATTGGTAACGAAAGGCCGGGAGCAAGTCCCTGTGATCCACGTGGACGTTTGCATGCGAAGAAGTCAATAGTCCTATATAACATACGACTTCACATTTCATGTTCATATTTTACATTTTCATTGGGATTTTTTCATTTTTTATTTCATGCGGAGGCAGCAAATAGAAAACAAACAGTAAATATCGCCACCCGAGGTACTACGGGTATACGTAGCCCGGGGTTCTATGGTACCGCGGTACTTAATGTTTAACGTCTGTGTAACGCAACTAGTTTTCGGAATGAATCCAAAAATGTTATATTTTATTCCCCGATATAGAAACCTATTTTCCCCCACAATTCATTCTATTCTTTGAATTTGTTTAAAAATACGTCGCCACTTTTCTCTATGACAACGCCGATGTACCTCCCAGAAATGGTTTCCTATGATATCGCGGTAATTGCAAAATTAATGTTATGGGACACAATGTTTGATAAATCAAGACATCGTTTATAAATACTAAATCAAGGTGAATATCTGGCAAACTTATACCATAAAGAAAATCTTGATAATTTATCACATTTAATAAAGTAAAGTTTCTTTGAAATAACAAATGTAACGAAGTTGAGTCAATTTGATGTAACGTTATGTTGGTTAATATGTTTTCATAGCTTAATTTTTCCATCAACTTTGTCGGTCTAGAAAGTAACTAAAAATAGCATCAAAAATCCCAAATCGGGTTGAAATGAAACGTAAACAAACGGACGACATTTCTAAAGAAATAGCAGACGAATTATGACAACTATGGTTTAATTATTGGACATTTTACAAAGCATGGTATCAGGGTAAAATAAAAATGTCCGCTATTTCTAAGGAAAAGATAAAAATGCGTGTACTTACAAAAATTCAAGACATTTGGACAGAATGACCAGACGTTCCGATAAATGTGACTGTTGTGTTTATGAATATATAAATAGAAAAACCGGCGGGTGGCACTGCAGTGCATAGGAACAGACAAAATAAATACCGCGGTATCATAGAACCCGCGGTACCATAGGAAGGGAGTATATGTGATAGGACTACACAAGTCAAATGATGTCTTGTTTCATAAAATGTTGTCATCTTCCAATCAATGTAATCAATCCATAATCATTGTATTAAATTCTTTGTTAATTGTTCTGCCCGAAAGGGCTCCTTAATTGGAAATAAAATATTTGTATTGGTATTGTATTGTATTGTGTTCCAGAGAGATAAATTCGTATAAAATGCATTGCACAAACACGCAACAATGTTGTTCTTAACTGTGTTCAGCAAAATGTCGTTAATTGCATATAAAATGAAGTAAATTTAACAAAATTTTACCAATTCAAATTTCACGTCTGCTTCTGCCAAGTTCTGGTTAATGGAAATTTGAAAAAGGAAGCGTTAATCGATAATTGCGAGACGTCAGACGTGTGCAAATGTGATTTTGGTCACGTAGGCCATGCCTTAAGGTAGATGGTGTGTCTAATTTTTTATCCATATTTTTTTTTTTTTTAGGTAAGCTTCCTTGTAATATGCCCTTCCAAATAAAAAAGATAAAAAATGAGGATCACCGGCATTCCAAGATCAAAATTTTAATTTGAAAATTGAAGGAAAAATGGCATTTTGGGGCAAAATTTACAATCGTAACTACTCGGCCATTCTCGTTACCCTGCAAATAACCTCGTACATAAATTCTTCTTAAATTGTTTGCCGGAAGTTAAGTTAAGTTAAGCAGCACAAAAATATAGTCCACGAAAATCCAATATGGAAGACATACTAAGTAAAATCTAATTATGCAAAACTAATTAAAACTTTAATTGAAATATAGAAAATTGCTTAAAATATAACTTTAATATGAAACCGGCACGGCCATGAATGCTCACACATCTGATAATTATCTGGCAATTTCACGCTCATCCAGTGCATCAAAAAGTGTCGAGATTATTTGGGCCGAGATATATTGGGGACGACTTTTTTTTAGGGCCGAATCTAGTCTCATTCAATCGCAATCGTAACTACTCGGCCATTCTCGCTACCCTGCAAATAACCTCGTACGTACATAGTAGAAATTCTTCTTAAATTGTTTGCCGGAAGTTAAATTAAGTTAAGCCGCACAAAAAGACAGTCCACAAAAATCCATTAAGGAAGACATACTAAGTAAAATCTAATCATGCAAAACTAATTAAAACTTTAATTGAAATATAGAAAATTGCTTAAAATATAACTTTATCAAACTTTCATGTAACTGACATGTGAAAAGTAGTGCGATTTATACGCTTAATGCATACGAGGTTATTTGCAGGGTAGCGAGAATGGCCGAGTAGTTACGATTGATTCAATCGAGCTGTCGTTCCTTTATTGGAGTTATCGTTCCTTACGAAATCTCAAAAGTTAACTTCCGCGTAGAAACAAAAATTGTTGTCAGTATGTCAGAAGAGATTTAATAAATTAAAAAATATCAATATAAGTAAAACAAGCTAACAAAATGACTTTTATTACACACAGGTTCCGGGTTTCAGTGGTATCTGACGTACGAGACTTCAGGATCACCTTTGCGCTTTATGTTAAGAAGATCTTCATTAGTTGAGTGTGTTAGTGTGTTACACGGAAACCGGTGTTTACAAACCGTCAATTTTTTTTTCTTCAATAATATGTTCAGCCATGTTTGTTAAAAAATCCTAGGTACACATTTTATACCATAAAGAGCTCGCTTAAGCTCGCATATCAAACTTTCATCTAACTGACATGTGAAAAGTAGTGCGATTTATACGCCTAATGCATACGAGGTTATTTGCAGGGTAGCGAGAATGGCCGAGTAGTTACGATTGGCAACATTTATAGACAATGAAGGAAAAAACGTTATTGGATACATTTATCTGATGAACATATCAATTTCTAATCCATAGAATTTTCTGATTTTTTGTAATTGAATAGTTCAAATGTTTATTAAAAAGATAAAATTCCAAAATTGGTGGGCCACATTCCAAATAAAAAAGATATAAGTAAAATTATACAAGAAAATAGACAAAAAAGGGAGTTAACTCTTTGTTCAATCTGAATGGATTTGCAAATTTACTGTCGGGCCATAACTTTTTTGTCTCTTCAGATAGGTGAATGATATTTGGTATGTAGGTGTATAATCATGAGAGGGTGTGTCATGTACCAACATGACCACATTTTGTCTTTGGCCTTTTAACTTTAGGTCAAATAATTGATATTTTTTTTAAGTGTTATAGTGTCCGAGTCATAACCTTTTTGTCTTTTACGTTGGATTAATGATATTTGGTATGTAGGTGTATCGTGTATAATCATGAGACGGTGTGTCGTGTTCCATCGTGACCTCAGTTTGACCTTTGACTTTAAGATCAAATAATTGATATTTTTTAGGTGTGTTTGTGTCTGGGCAATAAGTTTTTGCCTTTTTAGATAGGTTAATGATATTTGGTTTGTGATTGTTTTATGATGAGACAGTGTCTCACGTGCCATCATGATCACAGTTTGACCTTGACCTTTGACCTTGAGATCAAATATTTTACTTGAGAGTTTTATGAATGGGAGACATGGGTTTTAATCCTCTGAAACAATTCTAGTTTTCTTTGAAAATTATGGCCGGATTTTGAGAATTAATTCTTGTTTTTAATGAAATAACTAGCTTATGATGAGCAGAAAATTTCAGATTTGAAAAAAAAAAGAATGTGAAGCTGGTGAGGATTAGACTATTTTTGTCATAAGAAACAATTATCTGCAACTTTTTGGTCTGGGGGACTCACCTTTTTTGGGGGGACACAGATTTTGAGAATCAAGTCTTGTTTATGCAATAATTTATGAAAACATTATTTGGTTGAATTTTTATTTTATGTGTGTACATTTGAAACTTATTTTTACCTTATTGGAATATGAAATAAATGCCTGAAACCATTGTTTTTTTTTCAAAAGCATTTGAATAAAAAAAATGCACCTATGTACTTAGTTCTAATAATAAAACCCTAAATGCTCGCTTACTCGCAAGGGTTATAACGGGATGCCATTACACGTAATGGAGCAGCCGCCGAGATTTTTTGTGCTCGCTTACAGAGCTTCTGACGCCTGCATTTATCAATAATAAGACATAACCTTTCCTTTTGTCCATTATTATAACAAGTCTTTATCACCTACCAGTATTTTAGAATGTAATTCCCACAAAATAAAAATCTTCTCTCTGAACATTTTGAATTTCGTCATTTCCGGCCTCACTATTTGGATGTCGATATCATATTTGGCGATTTAGGCGTGAATGTTTACATCAGCGTGTAGTAAGAAATACCATATTTAGAAAAGCTCTGCCTTCCGTAGTTTCCGGTTATGGAAAACGATCGATAAATTTGAACAAGGTTGTTGCTACCTTTGAAAAGCATATATTTCTCAGCCAAACCGATTTAACAAGAACTGGGATCATCAGTAATAGTTATAATGAAATGTTTGAAGCGTAAATAGTGAGTTTTTATGTTTCAACTTCAAATTTTTGTTTGCTCCATTGTGACGAATGGGACCGCGTTGTAGCTCTGCCGAGACACAAGTTTGTCACAGGAGCTACATTATTGCAGCTACTATATACTGTACAAGCTAATTCCTATAAAACTATGCTGTGCTCAAGGATTGTAATGAAATTGTGCATATAAACGGTTAGTGGGGGTCTAGGTGGCCCAGCAGTCTAAGTTGCTAGTTTAAATACGACTACTGTTGACCTAGCTGCAATAATGTAGCTCCTGTGACACGACCGACCTACATTTGTACACGGTGTAGTAGCGCTATTTGAGCGTTCGGCGGATGAGTTGTTTATTGTACGTGTCGTACAGATAAACGGCAGATTTTCTACTTGTTTTCACCTAAAATTTGCAATATACTTTCTAATTAAAGCTGAAATTATAGATAATTGATATCGGAATCTAACAAGCCATGTAAAAACTTTCAGTAGTTCTTCAAAAAGTCATCATAGTATAGCACCTCTTTTGTCGAAAATTGTGTGACGAAACATTTGTGGCCCAGAGTCATCCCAGTTTGCATCTGTTTGTCTTCAAACTTGTAAATACGATCCAGCGTATCATACTCTACAAAAATTTGTATTTTTTTTTCGTTTGAAGAGCAGTATTTAGTTTGAGCGAAATCCTCCAGAAACTTTACATACTGCAAGGTGTTACGACACTGGTACAACATTCACCTGTAATCGTATGCCGTATCATATAAAAATTGTCTCATAGCTAGCATGTTTGCTCATTTGACGACAAAATTGCACACTTTTTGTAGAGTATGATACACTGGGTCGCCAATACTCAATATCTGCATTTATGAAACAAGACAATATTACAGAAATGCATATTTACGTGAAATATGAAATTGTTTCTTTCATGCGCAGGCAATTTTCCAGTCTCAAAGTTATATATAAATTGGTCAAAATCGAAAAAACAAACAAACAAACAAAAATAGGGATTTGCACAAAGACTGTGTCTGTGTGTCATTTTGATGATGGCTTATGCCATACATAGTAATGTAAGAAATTTGGAACTTTTCTTCATTTATGAAAAAGTAGGTATTTCAAAATGAAAAAAAACGGATATGGGTAAATTTAAGTCAAGGAGCTAGTAATAGACCACACAACCCAACAAAGCCTCTCCGAGGAAGATAGACGCGAATTTCTAAAACTCGGTGTTAACTTGTAAATCTCCAATTTACAACATTTGTAATCACTTTCAGACTTTTCTTTGTTTGTTTTCGACATTAACAAGAAAATATCTTGATCTTTATTTGAGAGTTTTTTTTATATAAACAGTGATAAAAGCTGTTGAGTCGAAAGTTTCTTCCAGTAAGGCAGAATGTATCTCTCCGAAATGTTCATGGCCAAATTACGACTTTGTAAGCCATTAATACATTTCCTTGGTCTTGATTTCGATCCTTTCTCTGGTCGAAACTTTTAATCGAGTAACACGACGGGTGCCACATGTGGAGCAGGAACTGCTTATCCTTCCGGAACATCCTAGTTTTTGGGCAATTAAGAAACTTTGTAGTTTCTCATGAACTTTTCCTGAAAATTCAAGGCGGCCAGGCGGTTTTTATTTTTATACGATGTTCATGATACCTGAAGTTTTTGTAAATTTTGTGATGAAACATTTGCTGAAGATGTTTTGACAAAGGCGGTCAAAATAAATAAAAGCTGTTAATTCATTGATCTTAAAACGTCGAAAAATTTGAGGCGGAAGGCAATTTTGGGGCGGGATGAGAAACTAAAGTATTTTGATGGGTCTTAAGTGGGTTGCTCATATTTTTTTCTTCAGTTTTCAGTGCATTTGGATTGTGTGCATGGCGTATGGTTCTTTTGGGAGTGATATTGACTACCTTTCCTCTTGAATTATCGGTATATATCTGTGTTGGCATTATAGAGCAAAGCATGTAGGAAATGATAATGATCCGTATTTTCTAGTCTTGATATTATAAAAGAATCGCAGCCATATGAGCTTGCCTTTAGGATATACACAACTTTATTTAAAAATACCAAAATGGAGGATATATCAATGGAAGAAATTCTGCAAATCTAGAATTATTGATAGATACAACGTCATCAATATACCTTTGTGAATTGTTTCTTTTAAGCGGATTTTTAATTTGTCATGCGGTAGGGTGGTATATAGAGTTGAAAAATCAAAAGTTTTGATGGAGGATACCTGAGAGAAAGATCTTGATTTAAGGTTATCCAAAAGATCTTTAGTGTTTTTCAAAATCCACATGTGATTTATGCCACTACGCGAGTAAACAGCTTCACAATATTTCTGTTGTCCTCTTTTACTGCAGACATAATCTTTGTCAGGTGAATAGACAATTCTTTCGTCGAACAAGTTGATGATCCCGCTATGTACTTTTCTTTGCATGGTGTCTTATGGAGTTTAGGTATCCAATATAAATAGGGTAAATCCTCAGACTCTTTACCAGAGGGAATGTTTAAAGAGGTCATGAATGATCTGTGGTTAGCTAGGATTTCATCTTTGTCGAACGAAGTAGGTTTGTATGTGGTATTACTAGAGGTGTTGCTATTTATGCCTAATTCCTTGATTAGGCATTCGAAGTAATATGATTTACATACAAACACGATATTGTTGGAAGCCTTGTCCGCAGGAACGATAACATATTTGTCACGAAGAGAGGAAAGACACTTAACAGCTTCTTGGTCTTTAAATACAGACTTAGGTCGACTATTAACACAATTTTTGAGTTTGTGAATCCGACCTTGTACTAGAGACATAATTGTTCTAACCTAGTCTGACAAGGACTCTAACTCAGGATCTTGGTCTACTTCTCTCTTTATCCACCTTCTGGCATTATCTTCAACAGCATCCATAATTATCTTGAAATTATGTTTCCAATTGATGTGTTGAGGTTCTCTGAATTTAGGACCATGAGAAATCACCTTTCGGAGACTCTCATGTTGAATGATATTTAGATCACCAGTGATTACATGTCCAGATGGGTTGTATTGAAAAGGAGAGTGGGAGCAGTCACAAGTCAGAGGGTTCTTAAGGTACTCTTCTATGTTAATATCTTGCAATGCTTCTTTGTAGATGAAAATTTTACGGCCAATGCTGTTAGTGTAGCTATAGGAGACAATGGGAACAGATTGGTTTTTGAAATGTGGTGGAATTTCTTTTACGACCTCTTTTCTATTAAGAATGTTGCTGATGTTAATAGCATCGATTCTTTTGTTAGCAAACGGAATATGGAGGAGTTTTCTGTTGTTATCATGAAGAGGTTCAGATCGAACTGGTTTGAAAAGACGAAAGGACAACACAAAAACAAAAAACAATGGAGCTTTTGGTTTTATTAGAATTATCGGCTCCAGAAAAAGATTGTTCTTTTGTGAATATTCCTGATAGAAGTCTTTTAGACATTGCAAGATTACTGCAGACGATGGGTTTTTTTTCTAAAAAATATTCTGATTCTCAAAGTTTTTGTCATATAACCTAAAGTTAAATTCCGGAAAAATAACAATTCTAACTCTCGTGTTGTCCAAAAAAAAGTCTGAACGAAAAAAAAACCCATAGCTTGCGAATAGTTTCAGGTTTCTTTTTATTAAATAATGATGACAGTTTTAATGCGCTTGTTCTGTTGAAAAAGTATTTTTGGAATTATAATTTTTCTTTCAGTTACAAAATTTGGACACTGTAATACATAATGAAATTCGTCACCAATCTCACAAGATTGACATAGCTGACACAGTCTATTGTGTCTTTCTACATTTGTCCAGCGCACTACTTCAATCGGTAATCTATGATTAGATATTCTAAATCTACAAAAAGTAAATCTATTTTTGTCATTTAACACGTCTAAATATTTTTCAAATCTAAAATTCGATTTGAATAATCTATAGCTCAATGCTTTTGGAGATATTTGCAAAGTGGAATGCCAATTTTGTTTGAACTGGTCGGTTAATCTCAGTTTAGTGCTTTCAATTAGCTATTTATGCCTTATACAATTTTGAGTATGCCAAACGTTTGAATAACCACAGTCGTCAAGTATTGATTTAACAAAATTAATCCATGAAAAAGTATTATTTCCGTGAGTTTTCAAATGCAATAATCTATAGAACAGAGATGATAATTTTGATTGCTATCCGTCAATTAATTTTGGCCAGAATGACAAAAAATTCAACTTAACTGTTACATATGTATATTCAGAGGGTATCTACCAATTTCGTCATATATATATATTGGTGTTGAAGTTTTCTACGGAAGCGTATTAGGGCTACATTGACACTTTTTTATTTTTTATTTTTCACACTTTAATCTGTAAAATTCACACTTTAATTTGTAAAACTTACACTTTAATCTGTAAAATTTACACTTTAATCTGTAAAATTCACACTTTAATCTGTAAATTTTACACTTTAATCTGTAATATTTACACTTTAATCTATAAAATTTACACTTTAATCTGTAAAATTCACACTTTAATCTGTAAATTTTACACTTTAATCTGTAATATTTACACTTTAATCTATAAAATTTACACTTTAATCTGTAAAATTCACACTTTAATCTGTAAATCTTGGATTGGACCCGGACCTGCCGGACACAATTTTGAAAGGGGACCACCTAAGGACCATTGTGATCAAGTTTGGTTTTAATTGGCCCAGTAGTTTCAGAGGAGAAGATCTTTGAATGGAAAGTTTACGACGGACGGACGGACGACGGACGCAAAGTGATGGCAAAATATCACCCAGGCTACAGCCAGGTGAGCTAATAAGAGTGTCAAGCTCAAATTTGTCAGATTGCTTGTATGTTGAAATTCATATACCTCATGCCTCTAAAACTATTGAACGGAATTTCTTGAAACATGGTAGTTTTTAAAGACATGATATGAAGATATGCATATCGACAGGAAATTTTGATCCGGTTATTTTTCTAGGAGTTATGCCCCTTTGAACTTAGAAAATTCGAAATATATACTACTGAAACAGTTTGTGATCGCTTCTTCTCTGAAACTACTGAACGGAATTTCTTGAAACTTGGTAGCTATTATGGACATAATATGCAGATGTGCATAGCGATAGGAAATTCTTATCCGATTATTTTCCTAGGAGTTATGCCCCTTTGAACTTAGAAAATTCAAAATATTTACTACTCAGTTTGTGAGCACTACTTCTGAAACTACTGAACAGAATCTCATGGAACTTGGTAGTTATTATGGACATAATATGCAAACTAGTCATTTGTCATTTGTCGCATTTTATTCATATTTGGTATCTTGATTGGCCATGATCTGAGCATACGCATATTATACCGATTTCACGGATGGTTGATTTTTGCAAGAGTTATAGCCCTTTTCATGTTTGTTTAACCATACGTCCGTTCGCACATCTTGTGTACGCAACTAGTCATTTGTCCTTTGTCGCATTTTATTCATATTTGGTATCTTGATTGGCCATGATCTGAGCATACGCATATTATACCGATTTCACGGATGGTTGATTTTTGCAAGAGTTATAGCCCTTTTCATGTTTGTTTAACCATACGTCCGTTCGCACATCTTGTGTACGCAACTAGTCATTTGTCCTTTGTCGCATTTTATTCATATTTGGTATTTTGATTGGCCATGATCTGAACATGCGCATATTATATCGATTTCACGGATGGTTGATATTTGCGAGAGTTATAGCCCTTTTCATGTTTCCTTACAAGCTGCTGCTATAAATTATTTCCTTAATTAGCTATGTATAATATTTATATCTAATAATCTGTAATACATCAAATTTCATCATTCCAAACGTTTACTAGCCAACTGCCCTGGGAGGATACACTCTTGATTCCAACACTCTTTACATTCCTTTATGCCTCTCCACCACGTTAAGTCCCACTATAATCTAATACTTTACTTTTCAATATCAAGCCAGGTGAGCGATTCAGGCTCCAAGGAGCCTCTTGTTAGAATTCAAGATCTTATAAAATGAAGTTAGCTAAGTTGTTATAACACGTTATTATAACAAGTTGTTATAACAAGATATTAAGTTGTTATAACACGTTATTATAACAAGTTGTTATAACAAGATATTAAGTTGTTATAACACGTTATTATAACAAGTTGTTATAACAAGATATTAAGTTGTTATAACACGTTATTATAACAAGTTGTTATAACAAGATATTAAGTTGTTATAACACGTTATTATAACAAGTTGTTCTAGCAAGATATTAAGTTGTTATAGCAAGATATTAAGTTGTTATAACAAGTTATTATAACAAGTTGTTATAACAAGATATTAAGTTGCTTAGCCAAGTTATAATAACAAGTTAGCTAAGTTGTTATAATAAGTTAGCTAAGTTGTAATAACAAGTTAACTAAGTTGTCATAACAAGTTAGCCAAGTTGTTATGGCAAGTTAGTTAAGTTGTTATAACAAGTTAAAAATAAAACTACCTATGGTACTAACATGCTTCCGTAGGTAGCATTGTAACTGCACGGTCATATCATGGTGTTATGCATATGATACACAAAAGGATTACTTGCTCAAGGTTGTGAGTCATAATAACTGAGATGTTAACAAGAGGCTCCTGGGAGCCTGAATCGCTAACCTGGATGTATATGAATATTAGTGGAACAGCAACAAACAAAATTGTAGAAATTTTATGAAATAAGAGTTTTCCCACATGGTTTGAATGACAACTTTGAATGACCACAGTTGCAACAGGAGCCTTCTGAGCAGCTCTAAAAGTTGACAGCTTAGAGAAGCCATTGTTGTTAACAATCCTATAAAGTTTCAAAGCATTGGGGCCTAGTTTCAGATAAGTTAAATTTTGAAAATTGGCCAATCAGAAGCTAAGATTGACTCTGGTGGTCATCTTGTTCCATCAAATAGAAGCAAAAATGGATTATTTGTAGAGGTCCTCCCGTACACCATTCCTGCCAAGTTTGTGCCCCATTTTACTAAAGGTCGTAAGTTCTAAGTTCGGTTGTAACTCCCTATCATTCTATGCAAATTACGACCGATCATAAGTCGTAAGTCCTTTAGTAAAACAGGCCTCAGGTTACCATTTTACAGATTAAAGTGTACATTTTACAGATTAAGGTGTGAAGTTTACAGATTAAAGTGTAAAATTTACATATTAAAGTGTGAATTTTACAGATTAAAGTGTAAATTTTACAGATTAAAGTGTAAAAGTTACAGATTAAAGTGTAAATTTTACAGATTAAAGTGTAAATTTTACAGATTAAAGTGTAAAATTTACAGATTAAAGTGTGAATTTTACAGATTAAAGTGTGAAAAATAGAAAATAAAAAAGTGTCAATGTGGCCGTAATACGCTTCCGTAGTTTTCAGGTTAAGCAACAGTTTACAAAATTTTACATGTACTTTTTCTAATATGTCAATAATTTCGGCATCTGTTAAAAGGTGGAGTGGAATCTTGGAGACTCCAAATTGGAGTGGAGTCTTGGAGACTCCAAATTGGAGTCGAGTCTTGATTGAACATATGAATAGAGGTGTATTTCAATCTCCAGTGGGTACCATTGTGCCCAGCTGTACCTGAAGTAGCTCAGTCCCATGTTGTTACGGCATGTGCTAAAAGGTTGAGTGGAGTGGAGTGGAGTCATGGAGTGAAGCTATGGAGTGAAAGTTTGAAATCGTAGAGTGGAGTGAAATTTTGGAGTCATTCCCAGACCAAGTTTTAATCACATTTTAGAATATAATAAATGATTAAAGAAAAAATATGGTTGAAAATAATAGGTATTTAAAGACAAAAAGACAATGAAGCTATTTGAATTATTAATCCCGTAACTTCACATAATCATTTGTAGGTCGGCATAATTACTTACGTTTATATTTAAATGTTTACATGGGAACATTCATTAATATATCGGATAAGGTGAAAAAAAAAAATATTTTCTTTGTCCATCATCAACGGTACACGTAGAAAAAATTGATTCCTTCATTAAACATTGTACTCGATACAACATTAATATGGTAGAGTGTGTGAGTGACTTGCGACAGTTTCCTCCACCAATAAAACTGACCACCACGATATAACTGAAATATTGTTGAAAGTGTCATTAAACACCATAACCCTAACACCTTAGGAACAAGACCGTATATTTTGTTTCTCTCACTAAAATAATTCTATCCTAATCATTCTTTGGTTAATTTGCTCAAAAGACATTTATATTAGTTGACTTTCCGGTCATTTTGCAGTGCGTCTGCATGTGCCTGATAAATATAATATATTATTATGTACGGTTTTTCTACAGTGTTTTTTATACAAAATTGATGTCCATATTTTGCATTTTTTCAATGTACACAATCGGCGTCAGTTTTTACAAAAGGTCAAACAAAGTTTACTAAGCAATATCGCTTGACGTCCGAGACTTCAGTATTTGAGAAACAAAGAACGGGACTCTGATTGGAAGACATATTGAGGTTTGGTTATTTCGATTTTTCACCAATTAACGAATAATTAAATGAATGGGTATAGTTTTCGTACTTCAAATGGGTTCCAAATTTTACCTTAAGTAACAACATGGGACTGATCTACTTCAGGTACAGCTGGGCACAATGGTATCCACTGGAGATTGAAATACACCCCTATTCATATGTTCAATCAAGACTCCACTCCAATCTGGAGTCTCCAAGACTCCATTCCAATTTGGAGTCTGCAAGACTCCACTCCACTCCACGACTCCACTCCACCTTTTAGCACATGCCAATAATTTCGTATCCCCATATCCCTGATCCATAGGTTAACATAGGTATAATTATTTTATCAAACAAATCCAACACACTTACAGATAAAGTATGTACTCTTCCCTTGTTTAAAATGTCATACATAGCTTTAGATGCCTTCTCTGCAAGATTAATTTTATTTTTCTTGAAAGACCCTGTTCTTTGAAACATTGTACCCAAGTATATGAATTCAACTACTATTTCTAATTCCATATTATTCATTTTAAAATTTAAATTTATCGGTAACCTCCCCTTTGAAAAAACCATGACTTTGGATTTGTTTGTGTTTACTTTTAAGTTCCATTTCTCACAATATTCGTAAAAATAATTCAATTCTGAGTGCAATTCTGCAACAGACTCTGCCAAAAGTACAGTATCGTTGGCATAAAGAATGGTAAATAATTTCACATCAATTTGTAAATCGTTTTCAAAGTCTTCGGAAATGCTTTTAACCCCTTGCGCATTTTTAATAGCCAAAAAGGTATCCAAATCAATTAGATATAGTGCGAACAGAAACGAAGGTCTAACACCGTTTAAACATGGGAAGAAATTTGAAACATAGTCATTATAAACAATTCTTGATTTTATATTATTATACGGGTTTAAGATTACATTGTACATTTTACCCTTTATATTACACAAGTAACTTGTACCACAAGCCATCACGCCACACAGTATTGAAAGCCTTTTCGAACATAATGCACAGAAAATTTAAAGAGGACATGTACAGAGGGCACAGCGTGTTTTCTTTTTACATTTCCCACTATTCCGTCACGGAAATTAATCCTTTCCATGATGGCTCCGTCGCGGAAAACACGACGGAACAGGTAAACTGATATTTTTCATCCGCGGCGGTATCATCGTGGAAAGGATTAACTTTTATTATACATGTGTTTTCAGGGTTATATTTTTGACCTTTTTTGTATACAGGAGAGACATGGGCAGTTCTCCAGTCTGATGGAACAATACCAGTTGTGACTGACTTGTTAAATAATATGGTAAGAATTGGTGCCATTTCCACAGAGTTCTTCTAAGAGAGTAGTATATGGGGACAGCTCAAGCCATATCTGCGGGGGTGGAGCGAGGTAGAGCAACCAGAAGTCACGTGACAAGAAATAACGTGACCGGAAGTGACGCGTCTCGTGGCCAGTCACAGAATTACGCAATATCCGGCCTAGTGGGGCCCCGGAAGTGACGTTAGTCACGTGACCGACCATAACCGGAAGTCACGTGCCCAGAAGCGGCCCTGTTCGGAAGGGGTCCGAAGTATGTTCTGTGCATGCCCGGGTTTCCCCCGTCCTTTTTGCTTACTAGTGTAGTAGTACAAGTACCATGGCTACCGAAGGTCGCCCGAAAGGGTGGAAGGGTGTGCGCATGCGCAACCAGAAGTTGCGCAAAATCTGCCCTAGTGGGGCCTTTTGCCCGGAAGTGAGGGTTTCTCGCGCTTTTTTCTAGCACAGAAGATTGGGGTGATCTCTACGACGTCCGCGTCATATATTTATCATGGTTACTGGAACTAGCCATCCGCGTCCTATGCTTAGCATGGTTACCGGAACTAGCCCTGGTTATCTACCCCTTTCCCGCCATTTTATTTTCATATAATATATATATATATGTTGTGTAATACTCCAAGTATTTCTACTAAATCAATATTTTTTCTAATTTTCGTGTTTATTCAACATCTTAATCATTATTTTGAGGACAGGGAGGAGGAGGAGGAGGAGAGAGGGAGGTAGGGCAGAGGAGGAGGAGGAGGTTTCTTTGGGTGTAATTATGACTAACACAGAAATCAAGTTTCATATTTTATTGTTCACATTAAGTTCAAGCTCTGTTTCTGTCTCTTTTATTTAATCTTTTCCAGTCACTTTATTGTTCATTGTCCTCAGTTCTGGCTCTTTGTCTTCAAATAAAGGTATGGTCTTTTTCAGTTCTTTCCATTCGTAAAGACTCGGGGTCATTCCTCGCTTCATATGATGCAAAGCCCATTCTCCATTAGGCACAAAGTTCTTTCTGATGTGAATTGTCAGTTGAAGGGCTTTGATGATGACGTAGACGTCTTCACCCAGGTCATATCTCCAGTCCACGGTGTGTGACATGTATATATTAATGAATCACTTATATAACCCTTACATGTCCAAAGAGCATATTTTTAGGCTTTTCAAACCATCCCTCGAGTGCCAACAGTCTATTTATAGGCTTTGCATAAAGCGTCAGTCATTGATGACGTCACAGTAAACACGACGTCATAAGTTCAATGATAGTGCCGTTCTGTAATATATATCAAATTCATTGTGATAATACATTTTTTTGTTTTTACTTTGGTATTTTTGGATTAAATATTTCATAATATGTCACTTAATTTTAACTAATATCAACTGCATAACATTATCTTCAACATTGTCGTGGTTAATTAATTATATTAGTTGATTAAATATCATTTAAGCATTCCTATAACAAAACAAAGAAATCTAACCATCGTATTTTAACGTGGACATCTTTAGCACGACTCTTATTTGCTCCACAACAAAGGCTTGTCCGCCTCTCTTCATAAATTCCTTGAAGTCATTTAACGGCCGTTTTAAGGGCCATACAAATATTTCAACTAGAAATTTTAAATGAGTGTATAGCAATTAAATATCGTGCATTGAACATTTTTTTAATGTGGCTTAGGTCAGATGGTTATCTCGGGTTTCCTTCACTGATTAACTCTTTAAAATAATTATACAAGATAATGGTTTTTATTGATTTGCACGTTTTCCTTTAAATTTAAAGAAAGTAGCCTGTCTTACAAGATGTGGTATCACCACTGTGTTGATAAAAGAAGGGCGCGACTTTGCACTGTGACAAAGACAAGCTGACACCGACTTTGGTAGGTACTTTGTCGTTTTCACAAAATCTCAGTAACTGTAAATTTATCTGTTTATCTTCCTTCATATTCTGTATCATTTTAATGTAAAACAAACATATTTACCATTCTAATTGAAGCATTTCTTCAGTGTCAGACAGCAGTGTTGACTGGATGTTGTTTGTTATTATTTAATACATTTTCTATTGTCATTACATTCCAATTGTTATTTTGCTGTAAATCTGTAGTTATTTTATTCAAATTTATTTCAGAATTCATTTTTTCTTAAAGAAAATAAAAGGTTTTGTGATCTAATATTATTATTAATACATTTACCAATGAAAAAGTGTTTTTTTCCTGTAAATTCAAAATTCGTGAATATTTTTTCAATTTATTTTTAAATGAAAATTTCAAAGTTTTTTCTTGTAACCTTAAATTATTATTTCATTTATCAATGGAAAAGTTTGTTTTTTGTTCATTTCCTCGCCATTTTTCTTGATGAATGATAAAAAAAAATCAATATTTGAACAATTAGCTTTTATTTCACAAATGAAACATAAGTAACACCAAACTGAATAGATTTTCTCCATTTTAATTTTATGTTGTTCAATGTTGTTTTTAATTCACACAGAGAATTTGGAACTATAATGTATTTATTGATATTATTTTTTAAATTATTTTTAAATTAAATTATTCTTTTTAAAGGAGAATCATTTTTTTACTTGTCATAATAGATCTGATTTTAGTCTGTGACAATCTGTCAGTGCTGTGATATATATTTGTCCATTCCTTACTTTTATTTATTTATTTTTATATTCAATGTAGATTCAGTTCAATTAGTTGTTAAATTTCATTGTCATTTTTTTTGTTTATTTTTAAATTTTCTTTTCTATTTTTAAATGTTCTTGTTTATTTTTAAATTAAATTGGAGAATAATTTGTTCACTATGCAAAGAAAACAGTATTTTTTTTGTTTCCTTACTCGCTCACTTACACAACTCACTCAATGATATTCCCAACATAATTAAGTTTTAAAATTCTCCTGTGATTTAAATTTATTTCAAAGAATACCCATTGCTCTAAAATATATTGTGTTTTCCAGCTATTTGAAAATGGTATTGGGCAAGGTTTTCCAGTTATCAGAAACAAGCATTAACAGCTATGATATCTCCTTTATGTACAAACTGCCATGATATAACTGTCATATTGTTGAATGTGGCATTAAACACCATATATCTAACCCTTTATTTACAAAGGCATACCTACCTACCTATTTATCTACATTTTTATCAGAATTATAGATTTTATTCAATTTTTGCTAGTTATTTTCCTATCTTGATGAGTTTCAAATTTCCACAATCAAATTTATTTTACATATCAGCCTGATACAGTGTTCTATTTTTAGAGCAGTAAGAAAACTTACTTCCTGAACAGGGTTTTAGTATATATTTACCTACCAAAGGCAAGCAAATATCTGTATATAAGTTTAGATATATCTATTGTCCTACCAAGAGCAGGTACCTCTCTGTATATAGGTGTAACAATCGATTTCCAAATATCCTTTTCTTGATACGTATTATATAGTATTTCTCTTTCTGCACATGTATATGTCCAGATACAGAGTGATGACCCCCTTTATCCTCCACATAAAGAGCTATGTCTCCGACTACAGTGTTATTCCTCCACACACAGGGTTATGTCCCCTCCTGCAGTGTTATCCCCACATAAATAGTTATGTCCACTATTGCAGTGTTAAACCTCCACACACAGGGTTATTTCCCCTACTGCAGTGTTATCCCCACATAAATAGTTGGGTCCCCTACTGCAGTGTTAAACCTCCACATAAAGAGTTATCCTTGCACATACAGAGATGTAACTTATTCCCCACATAAAGAGTTATGTCCCCTATTACAGTTATTCCCTTCAGATAGAGTTATTCCTCCTTACTGTAGGGCATAATGTAAACTTAAACTAGAGGTGTCGCTCACCTTTCATTCTGCTTTGAGGAAATTTAATGCAGAACCTCCCATAGGTGCTTCCCACCTAATATCGGTTCATTTTAGCAAAGCCGTTTCAGATAAGAAGATTTTTAGAAATTGACCAATCTAAAACAGGAATTACCTGTGGCAGCCATGTTTGTAAATGGATCAAAACGAAATGAGTAATCTCTATAGAGGATCTTCCATAGATGCTTCTTACCAAGTTTCACTAGTATCATTTGACCAAACGGCTTCAGAGGAAAAGCTGTTTTAGAAATTGACCAATAAGAAACAAGACTTGCCTGTGGCAGCCATATTTGTTAATTGATAGGGACGAATTGAGTAATCTTTATAGAGTACCTCCATAGATGCATCCTACCAAGTTTCGGTTCATTTGGCCAAGCGCTTTCAGAGAAGATTTTCCAAAATAGGCCAATCAGAAACAAGAATTGCCTGTGGCGACCATGTTTGTTAACGGATCGGAACGAATTAAGCAATCGCAACAGAGGACTTTCCATAGATGCTTCCTACCAAGATTCGGTCCATTTGGCCAAACGGTTTCAGAGAAGAATTTTTAAAATCAGCCAATCAGAAGCAAGAATCGCCTGTGGCGGCCATGTTTGTTAGTGGATCGGGACGGAATGAGCATTCTTGATAGAGGACCTTCCATAGATGCTTCCTACCAAGTTTCAGTTCATTTGGCCAAACGGTTACAGAAGAGAAGAATTTTTAAAACAGCCAATCACAAACAAGAGTCACCTATGGCGGCCATGTTTGTTAACGGATCGGGACGAAATTAACAATGAGGGCCTTCCATAGATGATTCCTACGAAGTTTCAGTTCATTTGGCTGAGGGGTTTTAGAGGCATATTTATCTGTAATTCAATTCATTGCTAAAGTAACTTTATTTTGCTAATATCTATATTTAAATTAGAGTTATCTCCCTTTGCACAGAATTTTTTTTTCTCCAGAAATCATGCAATCATAAACATGAATTGCCTGTGGCGGCCATGTCTGTTAATGGATCGGGACAAAATGAGCATTCTTTATAGAGGACCTGCCATAGATGCTTCCTACTAAGTTTCATATCATTTGGCCCTGTGGTTTCAGAGGAGAAGATTTTTAAAAATAGGCCAATCAGAAACAAGAATTGCCTGTGGCGGCCATATTTGTTGATCATGGATTGGGACGAAATTTGCAATCATAATAGAAGACCTTCCATAGCTGCTTCCTACCAAGTTACAGTTCATTTGGCTGAGGGGTTTCAGAGGAGAAGATTAAAATGTGAAAAGTTAACGGACGACAGACGACGGACGCCAAGTGATGGCAAAAGCTCACATTGCCTTTGGCAAGGTGAGCTAATAAATTACATGCAGTATTAATATTCTTCTGTAAAAAAAATCATGACTAGCTTGGGTAATCAGGATGTACAGACAACAAGAAAAGATAATAAAATTATATGAAATGAAGTATCACCTTGCAGTGACTAGATTTTAAATTACAAGTTCAAGGGCCAAACCTCTTGCAACAATAATTCAAAAAGACAGAAATTTGAAGTTTATCTTAACTTAACTAGATATAGCTATAAATCAGCAAATATCGACTCAATAATACATGTATCTCAAATCACTTCCAAAAACAGTCTTGACTAGTAATTGATGTGGAATGACAGACAGATAGCAGTTGAGGAAACCAATTACAAAGCAAATAATATATTACATGTATTATATTTTTACATTTTTGTGACTGCCATTAGTGGTAGAGTTAAATGTTGGATGTAGCTATATACCAAATATCAAATCAATATCTCATAGGACGTCAAAAACAAGTCAGGAAAACTAAACGTTTGAACAAAAAATACAAGTTTAAGGGCCATAGCTTAAACTTAAGCTGTAACTCATCTAGATATAGCAACAAAAAGTTCGGACAACTTAAAATTTTAACAAAAAATACAAGTTCAAGGGCCATATCTCAGCCAATAATCATTCGAACCGTAACAAAATTCGAACTTAAACAGTAACTCATCTAGATATAGCCACATACCAAATATCAAGTCAATATATCAAAGGACGTAATAAAAAGTCCGGAGAACTTAAAATTTTAACGTGACGGACGGACGGGCAGACAGACGGACGGACGGACAGACGGACGGACGGAACCTAAAACGATAGTCCCCTTCGGCTTTCGCCGTTGGGGACTAAAAAAGAACAATCATCTCCTACCTTAACTCATTGAACACACAAAATAAGGGGAACAGTAACATAGGGCGTTGGAAATTCAGCCCTTGGGTTGGACCAGGTAGTCATCACAGCATACCTCTGTGTTGCAACATCCAGATTCCTGCAACCCGACAAGAACGATAGTTGGATTTCTTCGTGAATCCATTCATCGTATTTTAACGGCCCTTTTAAGAGCCAAACAAATACTTAAAAAAAAATTAAATCAGTGTATAACGATAAACATTTTTCTAAAATAATTATCAGACATTGAAAAAAAACATATTTAAAAAATGTAATTTCTTAATTATAATCTTCTTTTCACAAATAGCACAAGCCACAACGCTTGAAAAATTCAACGTTACTTGTTTTCCGCGTGGATGACATAATAAAAAAAATTCAGTTTGCAGTATTTTTTCAAACCACAACGTTTGAAATGAAACGTTGCTTGTTTTCCGCGTATTATTTTACCGTATTTTTTTCAAACCGCAACGTTTGAAATACTTCGTTACTTGTTTTCCGCGTATCATTTTCCTGTACTTGTTCAAATCGCAACGTTTGAAATACTTCGTTACTTGTGTGATGTTATCAAACATATTCCCGTACTTTTCCAAAAACAAATTCATTTTCGTCACAGAATCTATTTTTTACAAGTTTTATATTTTATCTATTTCTACTACAAAATGTACCAATACTACAGCATGCTATAGCTTCTAAAGGCAACCACAGTAATACAATGTTGCCCAATGTGATGGTCTTAGCTCCTCTACAAAAGCTGAAGATTAAATATGAATTGTCTTACCAATCTACTACCAGGCTGAAATATATTGATAAATTTGACCAATTGCTGATCACCCCACAGTGAACGTCTACCGTTGATAACACTGTACGATCGTTGATACATCTCACCATTTTTTATCTGATACTATGTAGTAAAACATTTCCCATCATTTATAAAATCATCATTAAATAACTGGTGTCCAATTAAAATGTTTATAGTATTACATGTGTGGATCCTGTTTACGTGACACAGACAACAATAGCAGTGACTATATTACATAAAGTAATTGATGTGGAATGACAGACAGATAGCAGTTGAGGAAACCAATTACAAAGCAAATAATATATTACATGTATTATATTTTTACATTTTTGTGACTGCCATTAGTGGTAGAGTTAAATGTTGGATGTAGCTATATACCAAATATCAAATCAATATCTCATAGGACGTCAAAAACAAGTCAGGAAAACTAAACGTTTGAACAAAAAATACAAGTTTAAGGGCCATAGCTTAAACTTAAGCTGTAACTCATCTAGATATAGCAACAAAAAGTTCGGACAACTTAAAATTTTAACAAAAAATACAAGTTCAAGGGCCATATCTCAGCCAATAATCATTCGAACCGTAACAAAATTCGAACTTAAACAGTAACTCATCTAGATATAGCCACATACCAAATATCAAGTCAATATATCAAAGGACGTAATAAAAAGTCCGGAGAACTTAAAATTTTAACGTGACGGACGGACGGGCAGACAGACGGACGGACGGACAGACGGACGGACGGAACCTAAAACGATAGTCCCCTTCGGTTTTCGCCGTTGGGGACTAAAAAAGAACAATCATCTCCTACCTTAACTCATTGAACACACAAAATAAGGGGAACAGTAACATAGGGCGTTGGAAATTCAGCCCTTGGGTTGGACCAGGTAGTCATCACAGCATACCTCTGTGTTGCAACATCCAGATTCCTGCAACCCGACAAGAACGATAGTTGGATTTCTTCGTGAATCCATTCATCGTATTTTAACGGCCCTTTTAAGAGCCAAACAAATACTTAAAAAAAAATTAAATCAGTGTATAACGATAAACATTTTTCTAAAATAATTATCAGACATTGAAAAAAAACATATTTAAAAAATGTAATTTCTTAATTATAATCTTCTTTTCACAAATAGCACAAGCCACAACGCTTGAAAAATTCAACGTTACTTGTTTTCCGCGTGGATGACATAATAAAAAAAATTCAGTTTGCAGTATTTTTTCAAACCACAACGTTTGAAATGAAACGTTGCTTGTTTTCCGCGTATTATTTTACCGTATTTTTTTCAAACCGCAACGTTTGAAATACTTCGTTACTTGTTTTCCGCGTATCATTTTCCTGTACTTGTTCAAATCGCAACGTTTGAAATACTTCGTTACTTGTGTGATGTTATCAAACATATTCCCGTACTTTTCCAAAAACAAATTCATTTTCGTCACAGAATCTATTTTTTACAAGTTTTATATTTTATCTATTTCTACTACAAAATGTACCAATACTACAGCATGCTATAGCTTCTAAAGGCAACCACAGTAATACAATGTTGCCCAATGTGATGGTCTTAGCTCCTCTACAAAAGCTGAAGATTAAATATGAATTGTCTTACCAATCTACTACCAGGCTGAAATATATTGATAAATTTGACCAATTGCTGATCACCCCACAGTGAACGTCTACCGTTGATAACACTGTACGATCGTTGATACATCTCACCATTTTTTATCTGATACTATGTAGTAAAACATTTCCCATCATTTATAAAATCATCATTAAATAACTGGTGTCCAATTAAAATGTTTATAGTATTACATGTGTGGATCCTGTTTACGTGACACAGACAACAATAGCAGTGACTATATTACATAAAGTAATTGATGTGGAATGACAGACAGATAGCAGTTGAGGAAACCAATTACAAAGCAAATAATATATTACATGTATTATATTTTTACATTTTTGTGACTGCCATTAGTGGTAGAGTTAAATGTTGGATGTAGCTATATACCAAATATCAAATCAATATCTCATAGGACGTCAAAAACAAGTCAGGAAAACTAAACGTTTGAACAAAAAATACAAGTTTAAGGGCCATAGCTTAAACTTAAGCTGTAACTCATCTAGATATAGCAACAAAAAGTTCGGACAACTTAAAATTTTAACAAAAAATACAAGTTCAAGGGCCATATCTCAGCCAATAATCATTCGAACCGTAACAAAATTCGAACTTAAACAGTAACTCATCTAGATATAGCCACATACCAAATATCAAGTCAATATATCAAAGGACGTAATAAAAAGTCCGGAGAACTTAAAATTTTAACGTGACGGACGGACGGGCAGACAGACGGACGGACGGACAGACGGACGGACGGAACCTAAAACGATAGTCCCCTTCGGTTTTCGCCGTTGGGGACTAAAAAAGAACAATCATCTCCTACCTTAACTCATTGAACACACAAAATAAGGGGAACAGTAACATAGGGCGTTGGAAATTCAGCCCTTGGGTTGGACCAGGTAGTCATCACAGCATACCTCTGTGTTGCAACATCCAGATTCCTGCAACCCGACAAGAACGATAGTTGGATTTCTTCGTGAATCCATTCATCGTATTTTAACGGCCCTTTTAAGAGCCAAACAAATACTTAAAAAAAAATTAAATCAGTGTATAACGATAAACATTTTTCTAAAATAATTATCAGACATTGAAAAAAAACATATTTAAAAAATGTAATTTCTTAATTATAATCTTCTTTTCACAAATAGCACAAGCCACAACGCTTGAAAAATTCAACGTTACTTGTTTTCCGCGTGGATGACATAATAAAAAAAATTCAGTTTGCAGTATTTTTTCAAACCACAACGTTTGAAATGAAACGTTGCTTGTTTTCCGCGTATTATTTTACCGTATTTTTTTCAAACCGCAACGTTTGAAATACTTCGTTACTTGTTTTCCGCGTATCATTTTCCTGTACTTGTTCAAATCGCAACGTTTGAAATACTTCGTTACTTGTGTGATGTTATCAAACATATTCCCGTACTTTTCCAAAAACAAATTCATTTTCGTCACAGAATCTATTTTTTACAAGTTTTATATTTTATCTATTTCTACTACAAAATGTACCAATACTACAGCATGCTATAGCTTCTAAAGGCAACCACAGTAATACAATGTTGCCCAATGTGATGGTCTTAGCTCCTCTACAAAAGCTGAAGATTAAATATGAATTGTCTTACCAATCTACTACCAGGCTGAAATATATTGATAAATTTGACCAATTGCTGATCACCCCACAGTGAACGTCTACCGTTGATAACACTGTACGATCGTTGATACATCTCACCATTTTTTATCTGATACTATGTAGTAAAACATTTCCCATCATTTATAAAATCATCATTAAATAACTGGTGTCCAATTAAAATGTTTATAGTATTACATGTGTGGATCCTGTTTACGTGACACAGACAACAATAGCAGTGACTATATTACATAAAGTAATTGATGTGGAATGACAGACAGATAGCAGTTGAGGAAACCAATTACAAAGCAAATAATATATTACATGTATTATATTTTTACATTTTTGTGACTGCCATTAGTGGTAGAGTTAAATGTTGGATGTAGCTATATACCAAATATCAAATCAATATCTCATAGGACGTCAAAAACAAGTCAGGAAAACTAAACGTTTGAACAAAAAATACAAGTTTAAGGGCCATAGCTTAAACTTAAGCTGTAACTCATCTAGATATAGCAACAAAAAGTTCGGACAACTTAAAATTTTAACAAAAAATACAAGTTCAAGGGCCATATCTCAGCCAATAATCATTCGAACCGTAACAAAATTCGAACTTAAACAGTAACTCATCTAGATATAGCCACATACCAAATATCAAGTCAATATATCAAAGGACGTAATAAAAAGTCCGGAGAACTTAAAATTTTAACGTGACGGACGGACGGGCAGACAGACGGACGGACGGACAGACGGACGGACGGAACCTAAAACGATAGTCCCCTTCGGTTTTCGCCGTTGGGGACTAAAAAAGAACAATCATCTCCTACCTTAACTCATTGAACACACAAAATAAGGGGAACAGTAACATAGGGCGTTGGAAATTCAGCCCTTGGGTTGGACCAGGTAGTCATCACAGCATACCTCTGTGTTGCAACATCCAGATTCCTGCAACCCGACAAGAACGATAGTTGGATTTCTTCGTGAATCCATTCATCGTATTTTAACGGCCCTTTTAAGAGCCAAACAAATACTTAAAAAAAAATTAAATCAGTGTATAACGATAAACATTTTTCTAAAATAATTATCAGACATTGAAAAAAAACATATTTAAAAAATGTAATTTCTTAATTATAATCTTCTTTTCACAAATAGCACAAGCCACAACGCTTGAAAAATTCAACGTTACTTGTTTTCCGCGTGGATGACATAATAAAAAAAATTCAGTTTGCAGTATTTTTTCAAACCACAACGTTTGAAATGAAACGTTGCTTGTTTTCCGCGTATTATTTTACCGTATTTTTTTCAAACCGCAACGTTTGAAATACTTCGTTACTTGTTTTCCGCGTATCATTTTCCTGTACTTGTTCAAATCGCAACGTTTGAAATACTTCGTTACTTGTGTGATGTTATCAAACATATTCCCGTACTTTTCCAAAAACAAATTCATTTTCGTCACAGAATCTATTTTTTACAAGTTTTATATTTTATCTATTTCTACTACAAAATGTACCAATACTACAGCATGCTATAGCTTCTAAAGGCAACCACAGTAATACAATGTTGCCCAATGTGATGGTCTTAGCTCCTCTACAAAAGCTGAAGATTAAATATGAATTGTCTTACCAATCTACTACCAGGCTGAAATATATTGATAAATTTGACCAATTGCTGATCACCCCACAGTGAACGTCTACCGTTGATAACACTGTACGATCGTTGATACATCTCACCATTTTTTATCTGATACTATGTAGTAAAACATTTCCCATCATTTATAAAATCATCATTAAATAACTGGTGTCCAATTAAAATGTTTATAGTATTACATGTGTGGATCCTGTTTACGTGACACAGACAACAATAGCAGTGACTATATTACATAAAATACATTACAGTATAGAGGTTCCCAAAACAAACAAAAACGGATTATTGGCTTTCAAAATATAACCGGAAGTTGCATCACCGGAAATGACGTCATTGGAAGGCAAGTGACCGGAAGTGACGTCGGACACGTGACCTGAAGTAACGTCACTTTCCCGCGCTTTTTCCTTACTATAGTAGTAGTACATTTTCCCATTTTCCATATCTTTTCACTATTCAACTTAGTTTTCTTCCATATTTTCCATATCTTTTCACTATTCAACTTACTTTTCTTCCACATTTTCCATATCTTTTCACTATTCAACTTACTTTTCTTCCATATTTTTCAACTTACTTTTCTTCCAGAATTTCCATATCTTTTCCCTATTCAACTTACATCTCTCCCGCATTTTCCATATCTTTTCACTATTCAACTTACTTTTCTTCCATATTTTCCATATCATTTCACTATTCAATTTACCTTACTTCCATATTTTCCATATATTTTCACTATTCAACTTACTTTTCATCCATATTTCCCATATCAAAATGTACTACTATAGTAAGAAAAAAGCGCGGGGGAAAATGACGTCACTTCCGGTCATGTGAGAAAATAGGATGTATGATAATAAATATCACCTTTTACTGACACACACAACTGAAAAAAAAAACACACGTAGTTTTTCAATTTATTATGGGAAAACCCACACAGCGACATTCCGATTATTGAACCGTAAATAGTATGTCTTATATCTAGGACAAAATATTGACCAAGGTTATTTGTATTTTCTCTTCTTGTCATAAGATTTTATTATCTAAAGTTTAAAATATACTGACTTATGTAAGACGGAAATAATCTGAAATAGTATGTGTAACAGTTTTAAACAAAACTATTTGATTATTATTTTTTTCACTTTCGTTTTCCATTGCGTGCAATGATTGTGAAAATTCAACATCTTGTAAAAGTTGACAAAACACAATTTATCATAAATAAATGATGTTTATAATAAGTAAATTATGTTACCTTTGTGTTATTCACTTAAAACACGTTCGTATCATTCAGTTGACTGCCGTGCACACACTTCCACCCATATCAGGTGATCGATAGTGATGACGATGTGTCGCTTATCTCCCCTGTTTGAAGGACTATTAATACAGTTTATGCTCATTAATATTCTGAACTATATATGCATCCTATAATATTGAGAAATAGTATTAATATATGTGCATTTTAAATTAAGCTTGTTTTCGAATCCCTTTAATTATGTGTATTATATCATATTGAAATTTATCTTATTGTACAATATTTATTAATTAATAAAAATATGCTTAAACTATTTAAGTAAAAATATCAACATTGTGCATTACGGTGTAAAAAATCCTAATTGCCAATATTTGGTTTTTAGAGGTGATTTTCTTTAACTACGTAATTAGTAGGCCTATCCCCCAAAATATATTTAAAAAAAACCAGTTTAAATAGATCAATAATCGTACATAACAATAACTTCAACACAAAAATAAATAATTTCTATTTAAGATTACTCCAACCAACCTTATGTGATAAATGTTTTCAGTGACTTACGGCAGGTCGGTAGTTTTCGTCGGGTACTGAGGTTTCTTTCCAATAAAACTGATCGCCACTATATCATTGACATATTGTTTTGAAGTGGCGTTAAACACCATAGCCTTAACCCAAAGTTTCAATGTGTTGTATGCAAGAAATACGTGAGGAAAAAAACAAAATGGAATTCTTTGTGACGAATGAATACTGTGACGTAACATATTTAATGTATGAACATATATTAAAATCAGAATACGATATATTATCTAACACAAACAAGAATTGATTTTGTAAGAAACTGCACATTGTCAAATTCCTATACAAAGCACGTGCTTAGAGCATCAATGGGCAACAAGAGGGGGGGGGGGGGGGGGGAGCACAAAAATCCGGCCGGCCACAAGGCAATTTATTTTATCAGCCAGATATTAGGCTAAAAAACACACCAAAAATAACCTAATGTATGTGCCAGAAAAGGCAACTTCCTCATTCACTGAAGCTAGTAAAAAAATAACGGTACTCAGAGTGTTGTCAAAATTTAATTGATGTTTATCTAGATGACTTGAACAGTAATTCATCTACTGAGCTTCAACAGTTTCACTCATTTTTTTGACATACACAACCACTCATAGGAATACAAATGTAAATGTCAGGCGCGGATCCAGGATTTTGAAATAGTATTAGGAAGGGGGAAATGGACATTAACTCAAACAGAATGGAAAAGAACAGGTGACAAATATTCTCAGCTTACGCCGCATGCATGGCTTTCAGAAAACCGTGACGTATGCTTTAAAATTGATCAATAATTGGTAATCCAAGGGAATATTTATATACTACGTGTTCAAACAAATAGAGCACGAAATGAAAAAATTGCAGAAAATGACCAAACCGAAACTATAGTATGCAGATATAATCAGAACACATACACATTGCTATATAAATTGCAAAGGAGATATGAGTCTAAAGAACAAAGTGTTAATATCACGTATTTAACCATATTCGCTAGCCAAGGGTTACCATCCTCTCCTCTCCTCTTCACCCTTGGCAGATTAAGTCAGAATTGTGTAATTCCGGCGTATCGCCCTCTAGCGGATTTATGAAGTACAGCCCATTTGCATTACATCATTTTCTACCAATGAGAACGGTTGTACTATTACCTGTTCGAAGGGGTGGTGCCTAAGACTTCAGTTCATTGAGCAAATACTTTAAAAGTTTCTGTAGATATCGTTCTTCTGTGTTTTGGGGGGGGGGGGGGGGGGGGGGCAAAGATTCATGACAAAGTCTACAGTTTTCTCCAGATGTCCCCTTTGTTTATATTTTTCTTTCTCTACATGTGATCGTTGCGTGATCTTTTGTTAGACGCATTTTGATTGGATGCAGTCACCCACAGCTGCATCGAATAACGAAATAAACCGTGCGCTCCTCCTGTATCCGCGCCTGAATGTACATAAAATTAAACATATATATATTGTATTGGTATTTCCAACAAAGTCAGTGTTTAAACATTAGAAAAACATACAGTGCAAAACATACATAGATAAGCATGGGGTCCCTATGTTCGTGGGCCCTCGGGCAACTGCCCAGCATGCCCATGCGTTAAGATGGTACTGAATACACACCTCTCCAACATCCCTCCAATGTTAATGTTAAAGATTTACAGACCACGCTGGACGCAATGTGATGATAATACCTTACATGACCCTTTGGGTCTGGTCATGGCCAGGTAAGCGTTGATCCATGTGCGTTTTGTATAAACATGTACTATATATGCACGCGCTACAAAATAGTTCTAAAACTTGACAACGTAAAATAGTAAAAGTATTTGATTTTGCAGTTTCTAAGAAAAAGGTTAAATATTAATATGAAAAGTTATGGATAACAGACGACGGCCACTAAATGATAATATTTAACTTGGCCATTTTGGCCAGTTGAGCTTACAAACATGCTAATTTCAAATAGCTAAACATCATAAAAATATTCATAAACTAGAAGAAATAAGGTTTGCTAAATAAGAAAGAGAAATGAAGTGAGTGACCACAGTCTCACCCCTATGTGTACGTCTGTCATTTTAGTTTCTTGCACCATTGGCCTTTATGATATGACGTACATGTACTACCTACATCAATGAGAACAATGAGGGCATATCCCCATACCATAGTTAAAATCTATTAAGTCCACACCCACTTTATCATAGCGCACCATGCTTTCCTTCTCTCTTTGCACATTAAATTGCACATCTAAATCTTGGTCACGAATCCCTTAGGATGGTGTGTTGCATCATGATTGTATTTTTGCATTAGGCAGTCCTTGCATCCCTCAACTCTTGATATTCACACAAGTATGCTATGAAACCCCTCCTTGGTGTATAATGACATTTACATGCTGTAGAGATTTCCTAATTAACAGGATGGAAGTGGTATCGGTACGAGTGACTAGGGTTTGTAAAGCTGACACCAGATTCCTTGGAGGAATGTGTGCATAAAGCCTCCCACTCTGAGTGCCATGCAGTAGCAATTTCTGATTCACCATTTTTCTAAGTTTCAGCATATTGCAGCCCTAACTTTGAAGATATGTGCACAAACGCCGATGTTCGTTTTCCATGATGCCATTCGAATGAGTTCTCTGGGCAAATTGGATTTTCTCGAATGTTAAGTAATTGTAGAAGTTGCTCTTCTAACATTCTCTGATAATACGACATAAAACATCCCAACGTTTTCTTGGTTGAAGTACTTTATTTGAAGATGGTTGGAAATGAGTGGTGTTCACGTTATACGCGAATGCGAGTAAGAGATCATTCATATTCCCAAACTGACTCTCAAAATATCTAATCTGGTCAGAAAAAAATTCGAATTATCATTCGAAACGGCAGCCTGGATAATCTAGTCAGTCTGGCAGAACACTGAAAAAGGAGAACCTCTGTTGCTTGGTGTCTCGACCCATATCAGCTTAATAATATTTGCGTACATATTGTATTTGTGCTCTCCGATTCACACTATGAAATTTATGCTCAAATATTTTAATACAGGTCCTTGGATTAATTTTTCGAAATATTCAACATATATCTTTGCCAAACAGTAAATGACGATTCATATTAGATGTTTTGCTTGGTTTTTGCTCAACCGCTCAAGACTATCCTTATCGAACTTCGTTTTTTCAGACACTGAAAAATAAAATAAAAACAGCTATATGTTTATATTTATACAATATTATTGTGTTGTCCATGTTATATGTCGAAATATGTCCCAAGGTTAGAAGGCATAATGCACGACCCGGAAGGGGAGTGCATTATGCCTCCTAACCTTGGGACATATTTCGGCATATAACATGGACAACACAATATTATTGTTATTATTACTCTGAATGTCTTTGGTGATTTTATACTCTGAATGTCTTTGGTGATTTAAAAAAATTAAATTTGTCTAAAATGTATTGATAGTATAAAGATTGGAAAATCATATTCATTTAAATTCAAGAAATATTTAATTTCAACAATAACAATGAACTGTCAAATATTTAATTCCCAAACCTGGAACTGGCCATTGTTTTGGCAGACGACAGCATCAACGTTAAAGAAAAACGTATAATACATTGTAAATTGTACACTGTTAAAAGCGTTCAGGTGATCCGGTTTAGACCCCGCCTATTTAAATGACGTAACATTGTTCTAAGCTCCGCCCATCAGCATGGTAATGACTCCAACAATAGTACTATGCGAGTGCATAGTACAACGACGCTATTTATTCTTTGTAAAATTATGTTTCGATAATATCATGTCAATTATAATGAAAGTTTCTTACATGAAGAGTAATAAATAAAAATAACAATAAACTTGATATATCAATATAACTGAACGACATCGGTGGCGTAGTGGTAAGCGTGCTCGTCTCGAGTGCAGTAGACCGAGGGTTCTGGCCCAGGTCGGGTCAAACCAAAGACTATACAATTGGTATATGTTGCTTCTCCGCTAAGCACGCAGCATTAAGGAGAAATAGCAAATAATGGTTGGATCAGAATCAGGATAATGTGTCGAAGTGGTGACATGTCTACCCGCGGATTTTTGTTTCAGTAAGCTAGCACTATAAAAATCCAACTCAGCGTGTTGGTCTAGAACAAAGCGGACCTCATCATCATCTCATTGAAAAATAACTTGTTCTCGCTAAGAAATAATCCCTCACTCACTCAATATTATTGATTCAGTGGTTGTTAATGTGCCCAGAATATTCATCGTCGTCTTAAATATTAGGCATCTTTTCGTCACAAAAAAAAAGAAAAAAGAAAAAAGACAACGACGGAAATAATTGGTATATATTTGATAGTTGTTGATTACATTTGAAAATTTGAAATTATAAAATTTTAATGCATTGTATCTTGTTTTCTCTTTCTTTTTCCACTGTCATTTTATTAATAAGGTTTTTGAATTGAATGTACTGGTTGGTTTATAGTATTTCTTACCTGCTTTTTCAATGTTCATACAATTTTGTTGTTTAATTTAATTTAATTTACTAAATTCAAAGCTACTTGTGTATACCAGTAGTTTGATTTAGGTCGATGCTCGTAATTTTTTAGCTATATCCTCAAGCATGTACTATGCATTTTTCTACTTGTAAACTGACTCTTCTTGGCCGATGTCAAAATTGCTACACTTGTCAATATGAATTAGTACCAGATTGCCGAATACCATATTGCCGATTCCATTTTGCCGAATCCCATATTGCCGACTTTTGTTAAAAATGACAAAATTTCATCATATTATTTTTTATTTAAAAAAAAAATATTGATGATGTGTACATATTTTATTGAAAGCAGTAATTTTTCGCGCAATTTTAATTAGAAAAACCATAATCAAATGCATACTGATTGTTGAATAGGAGATGCCGATACTCATTACTCAAACAACTGAAGAACAATGGAAAAAAACTACAAATATGCTAGGTGATTATGGTAGATTTTAATAAATGATCAGCAATTAATTAACTCCAAACAAATTTGGGCGTATTTACAAAACAAAAAATGTGTATTCTCTCATGTTTATGCTAGTTATTATTCACAGAGCATATGTTTTGAAATTATTTCTTGGCATCATTCATCTTGACAGAAATCATGGTTGTCTGCAGAACTAATCCACCGTATATCTTTTTGAGCTCGAATGCTATAATCTAAGCTCCCTGGTATGTCGGACCATTTCAAAAGAAATATTTATTTAATTATTTACAATTTTCCTTCATAAATCAGAAGCATTATTCTACTTGCAATAACAATATTTTCATATGTCAGCAATTTGGGAATCGGCTAATTGGACACGGCAATTTGGGATTCGGCAAACTGGGAATCGGCAATTTGGGATGCTACCGTCAATATATGTGTTTCCTATTAGTACTAATTGTATGCTTCCCATTTAAAAACAGTTACCTCTGCTTCTCTTTCGTCTTTTCTGTTTCTTCG
Organism: Bathymodiolus septemdierum; assembly: GCA_963383655.1. Lineage (NCBI taxonomy): Eukaryota > Metazoa > Mollusca > Bivalvia > Mytilida > Modiolidae > Bathymodiolus > Bathymodiolus septemdierum. The sequence goes on along the minus strand of OY726531.1, from coordinate 22,104,355 downwards.
GCATAATTTTGCTACCTACTTCTGGGAATTGCCCACCCCAATGTGTCTACCTCACTGGTTCCGCTGCCTATTGTTTCAAGTAATTTGTGTTATTCACTAAATAATAAGACAATCTCAAAAGTACAAGATTCCGAAAGATATTCGAATAAAGGGACGATCCGGATTTTAGAAAAATAAAAAAACAAAAACAAAAAATTAGGTAAAAATACTTAAGAAAAGGGTAAAGACTCGGTCAACACGAACTCCAAAAATCAGATAAATAGATCAGGTGCTCAGAAAGGGTTAGATATAATGATCTATTAATGATCCCATTAATGACATATGTTGCCATTTCCTAATCCATGCATGCAATATATACATCATATTGAGTACAAATATTTGTTAAATAACCAAAGGGATCTTTGTCATTTTAGATTTTAATATAAATTCTCGTAATTGCCTGCTGCTTAGGACGAAGTTCAGTGGCGGATTCAAGGGGGGGGGGGGGGGTGGGGGGCTTTGGGGGCTTCAGCCTCCCCGTCGAATAAGTCAAGCACATATATCACTGTATGGTTACCGAGCCGGTAGCCGGGAGTTTGGATTGATCCAAGATGGCGACCATTATCGGAACATTGTGACATGCAGGTAAGATTATTTCTACTTTGTACGTCCAAGATCCTGTTTTAATATGGTTTGACTTGATACAATGAAGGCACACACACTAGCATGTCATTTTTACATTTTACCATTGTCAACTGAAGCATTTTAATTTGCTAAGCCATCAGAGAAAGTGATTTTTGTGGTTAAAACTGAAACCTTTGATCTTTTTTTATCAAAATATGCCTATAATCATTATAATTTTACTCATTAATGAAAATAATATGTATACTTTTTCACTTACAAGTAATAAAGTAAAGGTTTTATCACGTTGAATTGCCTTTAACCACATTTAACCCCCGAAATGAACGCGTATGATTGCTGTCATATTCAAAACACGGTTTGGAATACACATAGGTTACGGTTTGGATGAAAATTATGAATGTTAAGTTTCCGGTTTGGATAATATACAAAAAAGGTTGCTATTCTCTTTTCAGACTCGTCATGGATTTTGGTTGTTACTATTGTCACTTTTGAGGTTTATTTAACCAAATGTTTGAAAATGATGCATTGATAGCAATGAGTTCTGCTTAAGCCGGTGCTACTGGGGCCGTCTTGAATTTACTATGAGGTATGAGAAATATTTCATTGTTGAAGGCATCATGGTGACCTCAAGATGAAGAACAACAATAAAAGCGTTGTTCCATTGCTTTGTTTTCCATGTATTAATTGGGATTTTGTCTCGTGTACATTTACTCCCATCTTCGCTAGCCAAGGGTTACGATTCGGGTCCCCCTTCTGTCCACCCTTGGCAGATCTAGAATACATTTTGAGGATTCGCGCTTTAATATTTCATTGGTTACGGCTACCAGTACACGTATCCAATCAGAAGACGTTTTACACGGAGCACATGTTATCGATGAAATGTAAACAAAGATGGCACCGGAATGCTCTCATATGACAACGATTTGCCACTTCCCGTTTTGGTTCCAATGAAAACATCTTTCCCGTCTGCCAAAGCTTTGAAATGTTCAATTGGTTGACAGTAAGTGGTTCCAAATTAAATTGATCACAAATAAGTTTTTCTTCACTGGGCGCTGCCATTTTCAACTCTCCAACATACGTATAACAAAACGATTCTGATTGGCTGGCGATTACGACTATCTAAGGGGCGCAACTTCGATAAACCACCAGGTGGCATTGCACGGGAATTTCAAAATGTATTCTAGATCCGCCAAGGGAGGAGAGAAGGGGGACCAGAATCGCTTGGCTAGCGAAGATGATTTACTCCATATCCCTTCATTTTTCATTGGCAATTTTATTCATATTTCAGGGACCATGAGTTTGATGCTCCTAATCCAAAAAGGAAGTCAGCGGTTGTTTCTAAGCCAAATGAACCTGCTAGAGGTTGTATGCCAGTGAGGCAGTATCACAGAAGAGACGAATCTAAAATATTACCACATGTCCGAAGGGGTTTACAATTGGACAATTTATATATTACTCTGATTGACATTAGTCTCTGTTTGACAGGATTCGGTTTAATAATGAATTATAATTGGATAAGCATAATTTTAATGACATTGTTTACAATTCTGCCTATGTTTCAGATAAAATGATCGGTACTTGTATAGCTGGAGATGTTATTTTTATGTCTAGCCTCTGGGGGTGTAGTACTGAGTTTTTCACGGTTACACACAAATGGGGTAGCATTTGTAGTTCATCTGACTAAAAGTCAGGCTAAGCTTTTGCCATCACTTTCCGTCTGCCGTCTGCCGTCCGTCCGTCCGTTAATCTTCTTCAAAGATCTTTTCGTCTGAAACTACAGAACATATTATTGTAAAACTTAAGGTGTTTAGATTATAGTTTGTGAATTATATGCCCCTGCATCAACAAATATGATCGTCATGGCTAAAAATAGAACATAGGGGTTAGGCATCAGAAAAAGAGGTTCAGGGTACAGAAAAAGAGAAGAAGCTAGCCATGTCCTTAAACTTCAGCTTCCGTTACATAGATGATGTCCTTTCGTTGAACAATCTTCAATTTAAAGATTACCTGCATCAAATCTATCCAAGTGAACTGGAATTTAAAGAGACCACTGATACACCAGCATTAGCTTCATGCCTGGACCTATACCTTTATATTGATAACTTTATGACAAACATGATGATTTTGACTTCCCGATTGTGAACTTTCCGTTTTTTAGTAGTAATATACCTACATCTCCAGCATATGGAGTCTACATTTCACAGCTTATTCGCTACTGCCGTGTCTGTACGTGTACAGTGATGTTCTCAACAGAGCGAAATTACCGTCTAAAAAACTACTATGCCAGGGTTATGTTCAGCCACTGTTGTTATCGTCACTCCAGAAGTTTTACTGTCGTCATCATGATTTGAGGTTTAACATCTTTCAATAGATTCTGAGTTTATTACCGGATTGACACACACCGATTTTGACTTTATACCGGACTTTCCACTTGCATTGTGACGTAGGCCGCACGCGGAGCAGATCATGCCTACCCTTCCGGAGTACCTGATGATATTCCCGGTTTTTGTGAAGTTCACACTGCTAGTGTTTTATGTTTGTGGCGTTCGTGTTCAATCCTGTTTATTTGTTTTGTCCTTGTTATTTCTATTGTCTCTTTTTGTGCAATCTCTGTATTGCCATATTTTTGGAACTATGATGTTCTGGATTATTCGGCTTGTTGCTTCGGTATTCGTTTGCCGATGTTTGTGCAACATTTTACTATACCTGGATCAAATAGCTCTTTCAATGTTTCATCAATAGAAAAGGTCGTATGTTGGGAAATGCTATGATTGTACCAGTTTACCACCAAATGAAACGACAAAAATTGCACCAACTTACCACCAAAAGCAATGACAAAAGGTCACCACATGGAGGTTATTTAATTTTCTCAATCCAGTGATCTGGATCGCTGTCAATTATTTGCGGCGAGGCATACTCACACTATGTAAAGGGCGTACTCTATGATATGTTACTTCGTGTGCACTGCATTGGTGTACTCTGTTAAAACGATATTTCGTGTTACAATTTTAATCAATTATTTGGAACTACTGCATTTACATCCATACTCTACAAAAAAGTAATAGGTTCATACTACTCCCACAAATGATGAAAAATATGCAAATCGAGTTAGAAGAAAGGAAAAACTTACGGGATGTTATGATATAGAGATGTGCCGTTAGCACATATTGTCTTTATTCCATCAATCCATAGACAGTCACATTTATATTTAAAATGTCATTTTAACTCCTTAAGTTATGTGCATATTCTCTTCCGAATGGTGGTAATAAATCTTAGTATATTTAAATCTTTTTTTTTCTGAAATAATGTCTGGAATGGATTTGTCGCCTAAAATAAAGCTTTCTGAAAAATCTTAAGACTATCCAAACCGTTTCCCTTTATATATCCAAACTGTGAACTTAGCATGTAGTGTGCTCCATCCAAACCGTTAACCTGACGGATCGTGGGTTGTAAACAAACATGTATTTACATCACTTCTTTGCTGATTCGCCCATAGCTATAGCTATAAAGTGATACAGTATACATTTTTGACGTATATTGAAGCATTGCAATTCGGAATTCTAAGGATATTTTCAAAAAACTTAAAGAAAAGTTCACTTTTAAATTCTATTTACCCAAAACACACACGTCTGACGCTGTATATCAGTAATGTTCGGTTACACCGGGGGGAAACTTGTGCGTATGACTTTCTTAGATATACATTTGTTAATCACTTTCAGCTGGCATAAAATGTAATTCAGAAAATTGCTTGAAAGTTAAAATAATGAGAGCAAACTGACCTGATCTAAGTCGAGTGCGTCCATGTTGGATCAATCCAAACTCCCGACTCGGTTACCATACAGTGTATATTAACATACGCTTTTCAGGGCTAGTTAACGTCACGATATGGCTTTTAATTGAATAGTTTCGATCTGTGTGATGAAAGTAAAAGAAAATACAAATTAATTTCTTTGTATTGAATTAATTTTCAAAGAGGTAATTATAAGTAATTATGCTAAATCAAATTTTCAAGTTTATTTGAAGTTTTTATTAATGTATTGTCAAAATACCAATTAATCAGGTATTGTCTAAACTGTTATATAAACATGTCTAGTGTTACAATTTCATATAGGTATAACCACTAACACCTGTAAATTGAGGCTCTTTCAAGGAAATTCTTTTTTAAATATCATTTACTTTTACCAAAAAATTAAAGGCAAATGTTGCTGTATATTACAAAAACAAACAAAACAAACACGAGTTTCCGTTTTGATGAAAATATAAATACATATAAAATAATTAAAATTAATTAGAAATAAAATATACTTACATTAGATTTTTTTCCTGCTATTGCTGAAACCCTTGAGCACTTTACAAAACTGCCAAAACATACATACACCAGACCAGAAGAAACTGATGTAACTTCTTTATTGAATTCCATTTGCAACTTTGATTTTGTTGTAACCATTGTTATTGTTCAAATGTGCCTGGCTTTTAAGAAAGGGCTCAGCAGATCACTAGATTTAGATTAAACTTATTTTATTGTTAACTATATAACATTTGGATCGGACACAGGTTATTCCAACTTACAAAGGTCATCTACAAGATCACTACAAGAGAGATCACTTGACATAGGCAGAGCCTTAAAAAGCGTAAATTTAATTCAGAGCTCACTAGACTGCAGAGCAAATGTTGAACAATTCAACCACCAGTGTTTTGAGAGGAGTGCTAAAATATGTGAACCGCTAGACATAGAGGTTAAAAAACCTAGAATATGTGGGAGACAAATAAAGAGAGATAATGTTGAAGCAGAGTGTCCGGAAGACTACTTTAGGAAGTCAATAACTGTACCTTTTCTCCACTGTACGCTAAATGAAATGACAACAAGGTTTACCGACCTACACGCCAGAACCGCTTTGGGACTACAGTTGGTTCCATCAATTATTGAAAATATTGCTCCATAACTGAGAACCCCCCCTCCCCCCCCCCCCCCCCCCCCCCCCCCCGTCAACAGAGTCTCTGGATCCGCCCCTGAAGTTAATATTATTCCCATATCGCTTACTCTGCATGAATGTCTATCAATGTCAAATTACTGTAATATAGCCTTGATAAATAATTACACTGACTGCACCTTTTACTTATAGGACGAACTTTATTGTTGTGTCTTATCGTCGAACAAAATATTAGCATGATTACGTAATGCATACTATTGGTTGTATGTATATTTTACTATGGTATGCAACTTAAACCAGGTCACTAGAATGTATTTACGCTTTAGTTGTTGTTATTTACAATAGCCATATATAGTATGACCACGTCATGTGTCAATTATCCTTTCTCAGCAAATCAAATTCAAGTGTAATTGATACCGCTACTAAAAACGTTATGTTTCGTGTTAAAAACGAATAATTGTATTCACAAATAGATAAAGAAAATTACACTGCTTGGAATACGACAGTAAATTAGGGGAAAACACGCTTTACGTGTAGTATCATTTTCAGCAAAATATATTATCCAAATAAGAAATATATTTGCGTTTTTGTAGCTTTATCCACAACAAGCATCATTTGAGTAAGGCTAATATAATACGATTTTACTTTAAGTTGAAAAATCTCAGTAACCACTGAAAATATCTAGCTAAATAGTACTAGATTACTATCCCCTCTACTACCAACCGCTTCTTATAAGCTATCAAGCACACATAAATGGTTATTAAATGACTTTGAAATATAGGACGAAACAATTTGTTTCGCCCAAACCCATATAAAATATACCAAAAGTTTCGACCAACCTGCCCATTTGCAGGGGCGGATCCAGGATTTTAAGCTAGGGGGGGGGGGGGCGCACTTGAAAAAATTGCGCCGAGCGGAGGGAGGCGCGTAAATTTTTGGGGTATTTCGTGTGAAAAATCACGATTTTACGCCAAAAAATCATATTTTTTTCAATTGCGGAGGGAGGCGCGAAAATTGTTGGGGTATTTCATGTGAAAAATCACGATTTTATTAACCAACAAATCATATTTTTTCCAATTTTAGGGGGGGGGTGGGGCGCCGGGTGCGCCCTCCCCTGGATCCACCCCTGCATTTGTATATATATATACGTCTGAAAATTTTAGAGCTGTCAAATTTTTGTTCTTCTCTCGACGGGATTTGAACCCACACCATTGATACACTGCAGCACCATTCGCTTAGCCTTACGTCCAGCGCTCTAGAACACTCGACCACATCCACTCCCTAAAAAAGGAGCTTCAATAATCGTAGTGTTACCTTTTCTCGTAAGGCAAATCTAGGGATAGACGTAAGACATGTGTATAAGCGTGTGTAGATGGTACATATATACTTAATATTATAATTTGACAGCAATCTAACTCAGCAATTATTTTTTTTATTTTATTTTTATTTTTTTTTAATATATTGTATAGGATAATGAAGAATTCATTATACAGTCACAGGAAATAAAGTATATTATACAAACGTCTAGAAGCAAGTGACAACCATACAATATATCTGTCCCACTGGATGTCAAAGTTACTAAGGATACTAGGTTAATACTAAATATTATATACTTCTGAAAATTAAACTAAACAGTGTTAGAATTAGATTTTAGAGCTGTCAAATTTTTGTTCTTCCCTCAACGGGATTTGAACCCACACCATTGATACACTGCAGCACCATTCGCTTAGCCTTACGCCCAGCACCCTAGACCACTCGCCCACATCCACTCCCTAAAAAAAGAGCTTCAATAATCGTAGTGTTACCTTTTCTCGTAAGGCAAATCTAGGGATAGACGTAAGACATGTGTATAAGCGTGTGTAGATGGTACATATATACTTAATATTATAATTTGACAGCAATCTAACTCAGCAATTATTTTTTTTATTTTTTTTTTTTTTTTTTTTAATATATTGTATAAGATAATGAAGAATTCATTATACAGTCACAGGAAATAAAGTATATTATACAAACGTCTAGAAGCAAGTGACAACCATACAATATATCTGTCCCACTGGATCTCAAAGTTACTAAGGATACTAGGTTAATACTAAATATTATATACGTCTGAAAATTAAACCAAACAGTGTTAGAATTAGATTTTAGAGCTGTCAAATTTTTGTTCTTCCCTCGACAGGATTTGAACCCACACCATTGATACACTGCAGCACCATTCGCTTAGCCTTACATCCAGCGCCCTAGACCACTCGACCACATCCACTCCCTAAAAAAGGAGCTTCAATAATCGTAGTGTTATATATATATATATATATATATATATATATATATATATATAGCAAAGCTTTATACATACACCTATATACCTTGAGAGTTCGAATCCTGCTCAGACGAGTTGTACTCGATACAACATTATGTGATAAAGTTGGTCAGTGACTTGCTGCAGGTTGGTAGTTTTCTCCGGGTACTTCGGTTTCCTCCATCAATAAAACTGACCGCCACCATATAACTGAAATATTGTTGAAAGTGGCATTAAATACCATAACCCTGACCCATACACCTTTTCATAGCCAGTAAATGTACTGATTGCAGTATAATTTTCTTAGCTAAACAATCGAAGATGCAGCGTGAGACTGTTGAACTCGGAGAACCGTGGTATAAATGTTTTCTAACATGACGTCAAGGCCATGTAATATCAGATCTAGGTCGTTGATTATTGCACAGGTCTCTTGAGAGTAATAAACCTACAGCCCAGATTTAAAGTGTACAATATCTGTTGCTTACATTCTTGTATATAAACCATGAAAAGATCAAAGGAAAAGAGTGCATTCATGTTACAAAATAAAATATTTTCCATTACAATAATAAAAAATTGCTCTTGATCAGGTAACAAAAGTTTTAGATTAGATTAAACATATTTTATTTTAACAATAGTAGAATACAATATACAACATAATAAATTTTTGTCACATACAAATTTCATATATTACACTACTAAATCTATATTTGATTTTAAACTATTCATTTTATTTCAGTAGTAGATATATACTATTTATGAAAAAGATTTAAAAAGACAACAAAAATTAAAGCATAAAATTATACAATGCATCTTGGAATTTAAATAAAATCGAACAAATACAACATGAAGCAGCTAGAATATCTACTGGTTTGCCAAAATTTACATGCATAGAAAACCTATATTTTGAAAATGGGTGGAAACCTCTCCAATCTCATAGATATAGTAGAAAATTAAATATGTTTTACAAAATATGTATCAATGATAGTCCAGTATATTATTTATATGACTGTTTTATGCCTTTCATACGAGAAGAAAATGAATTAAATTTGAGCAAGCAACCAAAATTAGTTCTGACCTACATTTTTCAGATCTCTCTAGTGTGAAAATTACAGCACTCACTAATAAAAAAAAAATTCTACAAGAGCTATCAAGATGATAAGAATAATAATATAATTTTTCTCTGGTAAAATGACAAACTATGTGTAGTTCAGTTTTCTGATATTGAATGTTTTTTTTTATATACATTTGTATATCCTTTCAAAATAAAGAGACCTTAAATTGGCATAAAACCCAGAGAGAAAGTTTTGTATGTTTGTTTATGGTGTTTAATGGCACTTTCAACAATATTTCAGTTATATCGTGGCAGTCAGTTTTATTGGTGGAGGAAAGCACAGTGCCTGGAGAAAACCATTGACCTGCTGCAAGTCACTGACAAACTTTATCACATAATGTTGTATCGTCCGAGTGGGATTCAAACTCACAACGTTATTGGTGATAGGTACTGATTGCATAGGTAGTTGTAAATCCAACTCCCATATGATCACGATGGTTCCTCAGAGAGAAAGCAAAAATATAAATATATATACATATCTATCAATAATAGTTAAACATTCAAATTACATAATAAAAGCTATCACAGTAGTCCCCCTCTTATGTTCACTCACACCAAAAGACACCCCTATTACCAGGCCAGATCACTGGTGCAAGGAGATAGTACCGGTAGTATTTATATCAGAGCTTTAACAATTCAAATAACACAATAGAATTATTTATATCAGAATTAATATCTGGTTCATGAGTCAAAACACAGAATTAACATCGGGTTTATGAGTCAAGTACAGAATTAACATCAGGTTTATGAGTCAAAGCACAGAATTAATATCTGCTTCATGAGTCAAAGCACAGAATTAATATCTGATTCATGAGTCAAAGCACAGAATTAATATCTGCTTCATGAGTCAAAGCACAGAATTAATATCTGCTTCATGAGTCAAAGTACAGAATTAACATCGGGTTTATGAGTCAAAGTGCAGAATTAATATCTGGTTCATGAGTCAAAGTACAGAATTAATATCTGGTTCATGAGTCAAGTACAGAATTAACATCGGGTTTATGAGTCAAAGTGCAGAATTAATATCTGGTTCATGGGTCAAAGTACAGAATTAATATCTGGTTCATGAGTCAAAGTACAGAATTAATATCTGGTTCATGAGTCAAGTACATAATATCTGGTTCATGAGTCAAAGTGCAGAATTAATATCTGGTTCATGAGTCTAAGTACAGAATTAATATCTGGTTCATGAGTCAAAGTACAGAATTAATATCTGGTTCATGAGTCAAGTACAGAATTAACATCGGGTTTATGAGTCAAAGTGCAGAATTAACATCTGGTTCATGGGTCAAAGTACAGAATTAATATCTGGTTCATGGGTCAAAGTACAGAATTGGTATCTGGTTCATGGGTCAAGTACACAATTAATATATGGTTCATGAGTCAAAGAACAGAATTAATATCTGGTTCATGGGTCAAGTACAGAATTAATATCCGATTCATGGGTCAAGTACAGAATTAATATCTGGTTTATAGGTCAAGTACAGAATTAATATCTGGTCTGTGGGTCAAGTACAGAATTAATATCTGGTTCATGGGTCAAGTACAGAATTAATATCTGGTTCATGGGTCAAGTACAGAATTAATATCCAGTTTATGAGTCAAAGTATAGAATTAATATCTGGTTCATGAGTCAAAGTACAGAATTAATATCTGGTTCACGAGTCAAAGTACAGAATTAATATCTGGTTCAGGGGTCAAAGTTGGTTCACGAGTCAAAGTACAGAATTAATATCTGGTTCAGGGGTCAAAGTACAGAATTAATATCTGGTTCATGAGTCAAAGTATAGAATTAATATCTTGTCCATGCATGGGTCAAGAATAGAATAATATCTGGTTCATGGGTCAAAGTACAGAATTAATATATGGTTCATGAGTCAAAGTACTAAATTGATTTCTGGTTCATCGGTCAAGTATAGCATTAATATTTGGTTCGTGGGTCAAAGTACAGAATTAATATCTGGTTCATGAGTCAAAGTACTAAATTAATTTCTGGTTCACGGGTAAAGTACAGAATTAATATCTGGTTCATGCGTCAAAGTACAGAATTAATATCTGGTTCATGAGTCAAAGTACAGAATTAATATCTGGTTCATGGGTCAAAGTACACAGAATTAATATCTGGTTCATGAGTCAAAGTACAGAATTAATATCTGGTTCATGAGTCAAAGTACAGAATTAATATCTGGTTCATGGGTCAAAGTACTAAATTAATTTCTGATTCATGGGTCAAGTACAGAATTAACATCTGGTTCATGAGTCAAGTACAGAATTATTATCTGGTTCATGAGTCAAAATACTAAATTCATTTCTGATTCATGGGTCAAGTACAGAATTAACATCTAGTTCATGAGTCAAGTACAGAATTATTATCTGGTTCATGAGTCAAAGTACTAAATTCATTTCTGGTTCATCGATCAAGTACAGAATTAATATTTGGTTCATGGGTCAAAGTACAGTATTAATATCTGGTTCATGAGTCAAAGTACTAAATTAATTTCTGGTTCATGGATAAAGTACAGAATTAATATCTGGTTCATGGGTCAAAGTACAGAATTAATATCTGGTTCATGAGTCAACGTACAGAATTCATATCTGGTTCATGGGTCAAAGTACTAAATTAATTTCTGATTCATGGGTCAAGTACAGAATTAACATCTGGTTCATGAGTCAAGTACAGAATTATTATCTGGTTTATGAGTCAAAGTACAGAATTAATATCTGGTTCATGGGTCAAAGAACAGAATTAATATATGGTTCATGAGTCAAAGTATTAAATTAATATCTGGTTCATGGGTCAAAGTACAGAATAAATATCTGGTTTATGAGTCAAAAGTACAGAACTAATATCTGGTTCTGAGTCAAAGTACATAATTAATATCTGGTTCATGAGTCAAAGTACTAAATTAATTTCAGGTTCATGAATCAAAGTACGGCATCAATATCTGGTTCATGAGTCAAAGTACATAAGCTTGTATTTGTTGCGGATGTTTCCACTATAGAGTCACTACTTTTAGACACATGCATCTCACATAAAGTTAACAAGGTTTCTGCAGCTGATTCACGACTTATATTTGCTTTTGTTAATTTTGTTTTGGTTTGTTTCTTTCCTGGCCACGGTAATTGTTTACAGTATAAATGATCTTTGAGTGGATCAGGGTAGTCTAATAACACATTCTGTTGTACACTGGTATAAGGCTGGTCTGTAGATTCAGTAGAGATCTCTGTATCAACTGTTTGATCTGTAGCTACATGTATATCCTTTAGTTTGTTGCATGGGATAGTATCTTTGGAATTTTCTCCAAGACAATGCTGAAGAAAAAAAATTAAAATACAGCCATGCATATTCATGTTTGAAAGGCTAACTTGAAATATTTTCTTTTGGACCATTGTTTCTGTTTTTCCAGAGGAGTGATTTGTGTTGGTTAGCTGGTTAAAATATTGTCTTTTGGACTTAGGGAGTGAGTGAGTGATTGCTGTTTTTTCAGCTATACTATATCATGGAGAGAACAAGTTAATTTTCAATGAGATGATGATGAGGTCCGTTTTGTTCTAGACCAACACGCTGAGTTGGATTTTCATAGTGCTAGCTCACTGAAACAACAGTCCGCGGGTAGACATATCGCTCCACTCCGACACATTATTCCGATTCCAAGCCAACCAGTCTTTGCTCTTTCTCCTTAATGCTGCATGCTTAGCGGAGAAGCAACAAATACCACTTTTATAGTCTTTGGTTTGACCCGGTTCTTTTGGACTTAGGTTTGACTTGACTAGGGTTCAAACCCACGATCTACTGCACTCGAGGCAAGTATGCTAACTATTGTGATAGAAATTAAACTTTGATGCATACATGTACACATCTTAATAACAATATTTTGGCTATCCCGTATAGACCCTTAAAAGCCTTGGGTGTTCTCACTCCCAAAGACTTAAATTATTTGGTTTCCAATCTTTTGACTAACTAAGAGTGTTCTTGAAGGTAATTCCAGAACGTGTCATGCATATTAGATGTCTATAGTCCAGGCCTTTCAATATGGGGCGGGTACCAGGTACTTTTATCGGCCTAAAATGGTCTTTGGTACCTCCTGATTTTTAAAGAGTGTTGTATAGGATATTCATGAAAATTGTTCAAAATTTTAACAAAAAGTACTGCATGTAAATAGTGAAGTACTGGTAGACTTGTAAAACATTGATGGCCTGGTTTTTTTTTACATGAAACATGTGTGTTTTGTTACTTAATATAGTAATGATAAAAAAAGTCAAATTTGAAGGGGGTCATCGATGATAATTTAAGCATTAGTGGAAAGCTGTAATTGTATTTTAGCCACTTATAAATACTAATTTGCCTGACCCCATGGGCCCCTCCTTGATCTCTATAATGAACAAACTTTAGGTTAAACAGATACATTTACATTTTGTTTTGCAATATTTTTTGTTTCGTAACTTTTTATTTCTGTTTCAGTTTAAAATACACATTGAAATCAATGGTTTACAAGAGTAGCTAGAGAAGAGCAAGTGTTAACCATTCTCTAAATATGTCTTTTGTGGTTGATTGTACTGTATGTTGTGGTAGCATTGGATAATTGTATGAAGAAAAATTACCATTTATACATGTACAAAAATGTATGTACAATGTATCTTAAAGATGCTTGTGTTAGTAGGATTGTGAATTCCAATGATGTTTTACTAACCAGTTGTTTGATGAAATGACAATGAGTAATTTTATAAAACATGATTTGCCATGATTTGAGGTGGCACTAAGATATTATTGATACTACATGTACTAGTGTTGTGGTACACGGAATTGACCATAGTGTAGCGAGCTACTCGCCTCTGCACCATTTCAATATTTTATATTCGTTGCCATGTGGATTCCAAACACTGCAGCTGTACTAAAGCTTTGGTCTCGCCAATGCTTGGTAAGATCTAGATTTAATGTGTGTTTGAAACTGTTAGATTTCGTTTCAACAATTCATACTTACTTACTTGTTACTTGTTAGCAGTGTGTGAAACTAAATTTTTGGTATCATAGACCAATCTCTATTTTACATAGACCTCACTGTACATTACATATACAAAATTTTGAAAATCTGACTCAGACCAGCTTGATTTTACTTATACATTGTCTATAATAGGTCTACTGCTAATTTCGCACACTGTGTTAGTTGAGATCATTCTTAGAACTGGCCTCTCATATCCATCACATTATCATTTCTACTAATACCCGCTTCCGGTCCGTAAATGTCGGGAACAAATTTAAACATATATCTGTAGCATATGTTGAGAAAAGGGAGGGGCAATTATAAGTTTATTGTTTAATAATGATCGTATGCTGTTTTATTTATTTACCTTTTCTAATTCGTTAATGGGTTCCTTGTCTTTAGTCGTTTCTCCGTTTTTATTTTTTCTGTTGTCTTTATGGTCAAACAGTGTCGGTGCATAATTTACTTCACTCGGATCATCGCTGTGCCAACCACAAACAAAGTGTTCTGAACAGACGTGTGTATGGCTATTTGGCTTCCAATCTTTTCTATTAACAGACCTAATCCACGCCTGAAGTTTCCTTTTATTTGCTGGAAACCGAAAGAAACTAATGTTTTTGGATTTTGCATCAGAATTCGCTCGATTTCTACACTTATAAACGCAACAAGTTTTCACCATTTTGAATGTTTTTGTTTACAAGCGTTTCCATCCGGAAATGGATTTGCGCATGTACTGTAGCTAAAAAGAGTCAAATAGGCGGGAAATTCACATTTATGTACAGTGAGGTTTGGAAGGTTTATGGTGTTTAACGCCACTTTCAACAGTGAATTTTCCTAGCTTTATCATGGCAAGAACAATTTAAACTCAACGAGATGATAATGATGTCCGCTTTGTACTAAACTAACACCCTTAGTTGGAATTATATAGACTAGCTCACTGAAACAACAGTCCTTTATTAAAAGATGGTATCACTGTCATAGGAATAAGAGTGGATCGATCAGTGCGTGTGCCAGTGTGGGGTGCAATTGATAAGAGTGGATCGAAAAGTGAGGGGGGGGGGGGGGGTGGAGGTGCGGCAAGGATAAACATTTCTTCTTATTTTACTCCCATTTTGGTGCAAATGCAGGGGCGGATCCAGGAGGGGCGCCCCCTCCCCTAAAATTTAAATCCTAGATCCGCCCCTGAAATGTCCCCTTGCCCCCCGGATCCTACATCCGGGTCTGTCTGTCAGTACAAACTAATCTTCCCGAGACCCTTAGTTACATATCAATAAAATACAGTTCATAATTAAAATAAAATGGCGGTTAATCCCATTTATGATCATTTATTACTTATGTATTAACATTATAAACTAAATGAAATAAACATTTACGTAACACGTGTACATTGTTTTGATTATGTATTTTGCTGACTCGAGAGGTTAACGATCAGTTTTCTTTTAAAAGTACCTGCACTCTGGGGATTTCTGACATAGGCAGATAAAACTGGACCAGAGTAGCTAAAAGATTTCGTAAACGTTTCTATTTACTGTTTTGGTACATTTCCATTAACAACATTCTTTAGCTGATGAGGACTATTATCAGAAACGGGACAAACTTTGTCAATAGACTATTAGGTATCACGGGCTTCAGATGGGTAGTCAGCGCCATGATCTGTAGTTCCTTCTAAAACCACTGAATTAATCCCAGTCAAACTTACAGATTACCATTTTGTACATACACTGTTAATATTTATTTCCAGTTTCCCATAACGAAACATTGACTTTGCCATCTTTTCATATTGGGGTAGAAACCACTCTTTTTACGATTGAAATAACAATCACACAATGGTAATTAATGTGTACTGAAGCACAGCAACCATATGGCTACAGACGTACGACAACGACAGACCCATACCATAATACGACCACATTTTTTGGGGGAAATATATGCTAATCTTAGGCCAACTTTTTTTTCATTCGGAAGCTTGATTGTTGCTTGGATACTTATTCTCGTCATGAATATGACTGATCATATGCTGCTGACTTGACATTAAATTAACGTTCATGTAGGCTTCCCACTACAAAGTCTCCTAATCAAACTCAGCTAGTGAGAACCCTACCATGGCAACGGCGGTCCATCATATTAAAAATGTCAAACCCTAAATGCACAGCTACACATCTCAAGCATCATTCCTGTGAACTTATTACAATCGGACCAAAAAAAAATTCTGAAGAAAACAAAATGCCCAACAGGATTCTATAGTAAACCCCTAACTATTTAGGCACCCCAAAATATATCCAAAAGGAGCTTCAGTGCACAATTTCAAACCTCTTAGTCTATCAGGATTTATCAATGTACGTCATAATTGGAAGCCATTTTGTGCCCATACATGTCTGCTAAACAACGGTGTGTCAAACACTTATACAACGTTTTCGCAACAGGTGGAAATAACATTGTCGAAGTGTTTTAGAGCTTGATAGCAAGATTTTGAACGATGGACACGCCGTTGTTTAGCAGACAGTTAGGGGCATTTGACGCACTATCACATTTAATGTTATCCTTACAATAACTAATGCTATAAATAAAAACTTACCTTCAAGCTGCACAAAATGGCTTCCAATTATGACGTACATTCACCCCCTGTTTATGCACAACTAGATACATAGATCTATCATCATATCAATGGTTTCTGAGATCCGCTGTGGATAACTTCACGTGTCACAGATAGAAAGATGAAGAATAAACGGAGCAACAACAATAAGTCTCCAAACTTAACAACAGTCCATCAATCAATCACTTGTTCCTATTGAGAATGAACAGAAAATTTAAACAGTGATGGTCAACTATTTCACCAATATCAACAAAACGAACAACCATCTATCACCTTAAGCCATTTAACGCAAAAAGACTACGACGTATGACGTTGAAAATTCAACTCCTGGCTTAGGACAAACACCAAATTGTGGCGGGGTTAAACCGGATAATAAGATTCCAACCTTCCACCTCTTTGTAATGGGATCTCCAACGATAATACAGATATAAGCAAAACTCCATAGATTCGCTTCTGTCTGTAAAAATGTAATCCACTACATTTCTTTACGATTTCTGTCAAACAAATACAATGTAGAATATTAAACTTTAAGTTAAGACATAAACAACTTTATTGAATTCCATCATACAAAACATGTTTGTTTTCCAATAAATTGCAAATACATCTTTCTTTATATGGGGTACCCGGTAACGACGGGCGCTACTAGTGGAGCAGGAACTGCTTACCCTTCCTGCATTCACCCCGGGATTTAGTGGGGTTCGTGTTACTCGATCTATAGTTGTATGTGTATGCTTTGTAGATCGTTGTTTGTCCTTTTGTACTTTTGTTTTTGGCCATTGTGTTGTCTGTTCTTCGATTTACGGATTCTGATTAGCCCTTTGGTATTTTCAAACTCTTCTTAACATACTTTCAAAATTGAAAACTGACAATTTCCGCGTGAGCCTTTTTCTCCAATGCTATCTTTCTACCCTGCATGGACCAAAGGTATTACATTCACGTTGCGTCTGTCGTGGTTTGTTGTCTGTCGTCCGTAAACTTTTCACATACAAAACAACAAACAAACTTTTGTCTCAAAATCGTAGGACCAAGCGAAACGAAAGGTGACAAAAACAAATCTACTAGTGTGGTCCTCAACCGTTTATTTCATGTTTGTTAAATTCGGAAGTTTCAACATTGCTGTTAGGGGTATTGGATTATTGAAGAAAATATCAAATTTTTAGTCTCCTGATTGTATAAATGGAACATATTAACTGTTACAGGGGACGTAACTTCCTTAATTACCTGCAGCTGGTACTGGACAATGTTTGTGTTTTATTGTGTCGATCTGAAATCCAAAATGGTTTCCACCACTAAAATGAATTATTTTTTAATCATTTGAGGAATGCAAAATGTATGTTAAATTTTTGAACAGGTTGTACGAGATAACCTGGTTTGGTGCTGTTTACGCTTAATAAAACGCGAAGACGTTTATGAAAAGCGAAAACAGTTCAAAACCAGGTTATAACATACATGTATTTCTTATAAATTTTACAATCTCAGTTGTTACGATATTCCAGAGCTTGTGATTCCTATAAGGATTTCCTTGACAGAGGATTGTTGCTAACAAGGAAGCTACTGAACCAAGTGGTCCTCTTGGTTAAGTTAAATTCATCACTTCGAAAGTTTTGTGGTCGCCACCATGACTTGGTTATGGAATATCTGTGTCACAAATGACCTCGGATATGTTCCACTTGTCGTAAACACTTCCCGGTCCTTTCCTTATTCATGAATGACTTGTCACCGGGTTTTTAACTAGATTAATACTACGTGTGCCACTAGTGGAGCAGGAACTACTCACCCTTCCGGAGCATCTGTGTTCACCCCCGGGTCTTAGTGGGGTTCATGTTACTCGATCTTTAGTTTTATGTGTATGTTTTGTAGATCGTTGTTTGTCCTTTTGTACTTTTTCTTTTTGGCCATTGTGATGTCTGTTCTTCTTCGATTATACGGATTCTGATTTCCCCTTTGGTATCTTCAAACTCTTCTTCCTGCAGATATATTCAATTTTCTTTTACAAATCATAGAACTGCAGCTATACTTGGTTGACCGTTATGGAATATCTGTGTCACAAATGACCACGGATAGGTTCCAAAGATGGGCAAATACCGTTGGCAGGGGGAGCATCTTCCTGCCAATTGTTTTTTTCTTACGATGGATTTTTGCTTATGTGGTGCAATTGTTTTGAAGGCGTTCTGTAACGTAATATTTTAACTATTCCTAAATTTCCTGAGCATGTATGCCTGACTGCCTGTGTTGGCCTACCGGGTTTACCTCCTTCATGGCCCTAGTAAGGGGCTTCATAACTTAACAAGCACAGGTCCTCATTTGTCCTAAATCCGGCATTGGTCAATTCACAAGCTTTAAAGAACTATTTAAAAGAGAATCTTGAGTTGGGAGGACAGATTTCTTTCAATAATATGACATGCATGGAGGAGAACCGACTTTGTTTTTTCGGATGACATTTTGAGCACACTCTGAAAGACAACCCTCACTCAATTTTCAGTCTTTCTCGGTTTATCGTTCAAATTTCCACAGTTTTACCCGTTTTAATATTTCCAAATATTTTGCTAAAATATAGGAAATTCGCTGCTCAAAAGAAGTCTTTCATCTCTGTTGTATTATCGTTAATGAATTAATATTAAAGCAGAAATTAAGTACAAAATTTATATTTTCATAGCAATTAGTTCCTATCACCACCCCGCTCAGAGGAGGTGTACTCGATACAAAATTTTTCCAGGTCCTCCGGTTTCCTCCACCAATAAAACTGACCGCCACGATATAACTGAAATATTGTTGAAAGTGGCGTTAAGAACAGTTTGGAGATACCAAAGGGGTAATCAGAATCCGTATATCGAAGAAGAACAGACAACAGAATGGCCAAAAGAAAAAGTACAAAAGGACAAACAACGATCTACAAAACATACACATAAAACTAAAGATCGAGTAACAGAACCCCACTAAAAACCGGTCACGTGGTGAACTCATGTGTTCCGGAAGGTTAAGTAGTTCCCGCTCCACTAGTGGCATCCTACGTGTTAATCTAGTTACAAACCCGGTAATAAGTCGTGAATGAGGAAAAGACCGGAAAGTGTTTACGGCAAGAGGAACATATCCGTGATCATTTGTGGCACAGATATTCAATAACGGTCAACCAAGTCATGATGGCGACCGTAACATTTTCGAAGTGATGACTTCAACTTTACCAAGAGGAACCCTTGATTCAGTAGCTTCCTTGTTAGCAGCAAGGAAATCCTGATAGGAACCACACGCTCTAAAATATCGGATCTACTGAGAGATTAGCTGCGGAACCGTAGCCCTTATGGTCCTTGGCCAGTTTTCTGATATTTGCGGACCGGCAAATATCAGAAAACTGGCCAAGGACCACAAGGGCTACGGTTCCGCAGCTACTGAGAGAGAGATATATACTCCGTATGCATGCAGGTGGTGCTGGAATGTTGCTACAAATAACACCATAACCCTATCACTCTATTCGCATACCTTATACTTTATATTCTCAAACAAGAGCCGGTGACATTGTATTCTTAATTATTTTTATTTACCAATATATACATCATATCCTCGACTCATAGTGTTAAAAGGGAAATACACTTAGGTGACAAAAGTATTTCACGTTTTGTGTACACAACGTCACGCCACCAGATAAGAATGTACTTCGGTTGCCTATAACTTTAATATTGATATTTATCATTATGTTAACTAACTAAATTTAGATAACATAATTTCCAAAATATGACGTGTTAGTGACGTAATTTCCACGTGCGTACATAAAACGTAAACGCTACAAAAAGGGAGTTTCCAACATGTCTAGAAAAACGAAAGAGATGAGCCATGACTAAAAATGGCAGGTATTTCGGCTACATCAGGATGGATTAAAAAAAAAACAGAAATCGGAAAGATCATTGGATTTAGTCGATCTGCAGTGTCTAAATTTTTGAAAAGATTTGATCCATGGGAAAATATAGAAAACAAGCGGTGAACATGTCGACCCAGATCTACGAGCAAGCAAGGTGAGCGTACATTGATATGGCTTGTAAAACAGGATCGTAAAAGAAGCTTACGCGATTTGATGAATGAATTTAGTCAGTCTGTTCCAGTTCCGATTTGTAAAAGGTCAATTCAAAGATGATTGAGTAATTTATGGCTTTCACAAGAGAATTGTTGCGAAAAAACTGACGATTTCGTTGAAAATAGAAAAAAATCGTGTGCGATGGTGTCGAAATAGAAGTCTACTACACTTGACAATACAAGAACAATGGAATACAATAATATTTCTGATGAAATGCAGGTGGTGTTAGGGGAAAAATCACGTGTGTATGTGTGGTGAAAAGGAGAAAAAAGGTGGAACACACAATGCTTAGGACTGTATGGATGTCGTAATGGCGGCGTCCCCGTGTGTCTAATGTTTTCGGATGTATTTGTAAAGACGGGGTTGGTACAATCACAGATGTAGAAGGAGATATTTACTCGGCTAAGTGCGTAGATATCCTTGACAATAATAGTTTGCCAGTCGTCTTAAAATTCGAAAATTATCAGTGGATTTTCCAAGATGACAGCGTCCCCGGTACACCAGTCCGTACAGACAAAATTGTAGAAAGATATCAATGATGTCGATTGTCTTGTTTGGCCATCCCAATCACCAGATCTTAATATAATTGAAAATATTTAAAGATCAATTAAAATACGATTATAACTGGAACAACACACCATTCATTCCAAGGTGTCATCCTGGTTTGCCCACTTTTAATTACAGGTATAAATAAACATAGGGGTTATGTTGTTTTAACAATTAAAGTTTGTTTCTGAAATGTAGTTATATGTTTACCTGTATTTTAACTGTAAAATCTTGTAAAGAATTATATAATTTACTATTGAATTAAGTGAAATATGCACATTTTAACAATAAATCTTTCACAAACTCTGTAGAAATATGCTTAATTTTAATAACAAAATTTTCAAAACTTATACAATTTTGACGAAATATCTTACAAATTTGCCAAAATCTTTAACATGTTTAACAAAATATGCAATTTTTTTTTAATTGGTAAAATTATGACAGATAATTAAGTTAAATGCACGATACTTAGAGAATGAAACGAAATTTTTTTATTTAATTTATTTATTTGGTAAACTAGCGTCAGGGTCTAAATTGAACAAAAATAAAACAAAAGGTTTATGGTTAGGAGCATGGAAAGATAGAAAAGATAATTATAATTTTAGTATTGATTTTGTAGAATGTATAAAAATTGTTGGTTTTAAAATTGGTAATAATGTAACTCAAGATGATATTTGGCATCCTATATATGTAAAATTTGAAAAAGTATTAAATTTATGGAAATCCAGACATTTGTCTTTATTAGAAAAATCTATTTTTGTTAATGTTTTAGCTTCGTCAAAAATATGGTATATTGGTAGTGTCTTACATATGTCAAAACATTATATTTGTAAATTTCAACGTCTCATTTTTTATTTTGTGTGAACTCTAAATCGGAGCCATTGGCCCGTAAAACTATGTATTTAACTAAAAATTCAGGTGGTTTAAATATTGTTAATATTGAATATAAATTATATGCTTTATGTTTAAAACATATATACAAGATCTTATTGTCAATAGAAATACAAAATTTGTAAACTTTTCAATATATTGGATAGGTTATCAGATAGTGACCTAAACCTTAAGGGATCTAAATTTTAGTTTAGCGTCACTATCTGTTCCGCATAATGACCTTGTATCACCTTTATGTAATAAATGTTTAAAGGTACTGAATATTTTTAAAGATAAAAGAAATGATATCGTATTAGGACAATATAATACGAAAACTTTGTACAACTTATTATTAGATAGTGATGAACATGTAATTAAAATAGTAGAACGAAACGTTAATATTGATTATTCTGTTGTATTTAAAAATGTTTTTGATAAATTTATAGACAAGTTTTCTAGAGATGTTATGTATAAAATTATACATGAAATTCTACCAGTTAATATTTTAATGTTTAAATATAATATTTCTAAAACATATAAATGTGTATATTGTAATGAAGTTGAAACTTTAAGACATTCGTTCTTTGAATGTACTTTTAATTCACAACTGTTATTATTAATCAAAAATTGGATATTTGCTTTGTCTAATGGCATTATTTGTTTAGATTTTAATAAATATTGTACTTCAAGATATTGATATCAGTAATAATAAAATAAAAAGTATAATTGTAATCATTATATATCTATATAGTAAAACTGTTTGGCTAAATAGAAATGTGAAAAAATTTGAGAAAAAAAAATGTAAATTAAAATATATTTATTTTTTATCTCAATTAAAATTGAGAATTTTGGCAGATTTTGAAAGGTTACCAATAATGAAATTCAATGAATATTAGTGTAACAATGATTTGTTTTGTAATGTGAAAGATAATATATTGAATGTAACCTTTCATTGAAAATGAAAATTATAATTATATTATTATGTTAATTTATCTGTGATATTACTGCTACTATTTATGTAGTATATTATTATGTATATATGTGATTTTATTTGAATATAGTGTTTAAAATATAAAAAAAAAAGAGTATAACTTTTAATCCTGCTTCTATTTGTTTTTGGGATAGCTTAAAATGGGAGACTAAATTTTGTTAATTTTCGGCTTTAAATTTAGATTAGCTTTAACCCCAGAATGCTTTAGAATATAAACTTTTTGTTAGCTGCTCACCACATCATGTTTTTCGGGGTTGATTTTTTACATTCGAACCTCAGTGCTTCCTAGGTTATTTTTGATATTGGTATTTAACAGCCGTTTTTGCATCTATTTTTTTGTGCAGTATTTATTTGAAGCCTTTACAATTGTTGATTTGTATGTTCTGTTATATCATGCCTTTTGTTGACTATATAAAGTATTGAAAACTTATTTACTTAATTCCTATTGTCATAAGCTCGAATCCCTGTGGAACAAATCTGGATATGTCTAAATCTCATTTTGTATCCATCGTCAACTAATTCAATCACTTTGTGTAACGGGAGCGTGTTTGGATATGTCTCGCTTGGTGGTTGCCAATCAAAAAGCTCACAGACAGACAGACACAGGATCAAAAGTTATACTTTTTTTATTTTTCAAACATCAAAGGTATACTAAGTAGGCCATACGGTTAATAGCCAATGGTTCATTGAACCAGTTGAAAATGTAAACACTAAGTATTATATAAAACATTCGTCACCTTGACAAATTTTATTTGCAGAAGTTTGTCAATGTTTAGATACGATAAATATATTATAAATAGCCTTATCATTACAAAATATATCAATGAAACATATCCACATCAAAATAAATGTCTACTTTTGACAGCCAGGTTTCAAAAAGGGAGATAATTTAAACACAAATCGAACACACCCGTTACTCAATCTCCCCGAAAGAGTTCAAATCTTGGGTCACGCGCATATCATTTGCATTACTGTTGTGCACAACAGAATTATCTGCTGTCAAATATTTTGCGATTTGCTCATGAATTCTGCTTTTGAGCTGTTTTTTAATGTTATGCAGTTGATTTTAGTTAAATTAAGTGGCATATTAAGTAAAAATATTTAATCCAAAAATTCAACGATATTCGCCTTTCATATTACTTTAAAAAGGCATTAGCTACGATTTTGAGCAAAACAATTATATGTCTTGGAAATTGGTTAATAGCTTTAAAATGATGAAATAAAGGTAACTATTTCACATTAAACAACTTATCGTACCACTTTTCGCCTTTTGAGAACTAAAATTACCATCAATTTATTATTTCCTTGCAAGCGAATAATTTGACCTCGCTTTCTCTGTATGCAACTGACCTTACTAGTGACAGGTAAAAACGAATAATTTGTATTTTGTCGCTTATTAACTGCAAACTTGCATGGTTCTTTGTCCGTAATTAACGCCGACTAAAAGCAGATTCACAGAAAATAAGAAATAAGTGCATTGTTGTACTGATTTAATGACGATTCGGCAATCTGCGTAAACAATGCCGATAATTAATAAGATGGCGTTCATTTCTTGATCGATCTCAAAACACGAGCAGTTGCACCTTTTTCCCCCGATGCGCGTACATTTCATAACATCTATAAGTTACAGAAACACGTTTTATTAAGGCATCAATCATATCTGATAGTTTTTATGGGTAACAAGAATTTACGATTTTGACAGATAATGCCCCTTTAAATAATTGAAATGCTTCAAAATAAAGATTTTTTCTTACTTTTGACCCAATATGGCGACTTTATTGCCATTTGAGGTGGAAGCAACTAGCTCTTTTTATGATTATGATACAATAATGCAATATATCCACATGGTTAATTTTAATTATTCTAAGCATCATGTAAAATAAACTATTCCGCAAGCTCTGCGAGTTTTTACCTATCACTTCCAGTAATCCTGAACTGCATGGACTCTACTGAACCAATCATAATCATGTGTACAATATATACACCACACTTTTAACAAACAAAATTTCTGCTTACTATGGTACGATAAGTACATAGAAAACTAAATATTGAGCAACACGAACACCACTAAAGACTAGAGGTGAACCATTGTGCTACGGAAGGTTAATACATTACTGCTTCACTATCGGCACCAATCGTGCTACTTCTGTTAATTTCAAGAATGAGGAAAGAAAGATCGGGTTGTCTTTACAACAAACGGAACCTATCCATGGTCATTTGTGAAACAGATACTCCGTAACGGTTAACCAAATCATTTCAGTGATGAATTCAACTTAACCACTAGGAACCATCGGTACAGTAGCTTCCTTGTTATCAGCAACCGTCTATCAAGGAAATCATGATAGGAAACACGAGCTCTGGAATATCATATCAACTAAGAGATATATACTCCATGTGCAGGTGTTGATGGAATGTTGCTATATATACACTGTAAATGGAAAGTCCACAATTGGAAAATTGAAATCATCTCTTTTGTCGTAATGTTTCGTTCGTAACCGACTCTCACTGTCAATTTCTAGGTGCAGATCTAGGTTTGAAGCAGACATAGCTTGCGATGTGATATCACGTTGATAATTCGTAGCTTTGCTTTCAATGTGACATCACGTTGAATATTTCAATCTCACAAAGCCATATATTACTAGTAAATATTTATCAATACTTGTATTACTATAGATGTAATAGATACAAACACAACCAATAATTAAAATGAAATAATGATAATAAGAATAATAAAACAATAAAATCAGGTTTTCATAATTATTTCTACAGCTACACATGCATGGGTTTAAGAGAATAGATGCGTTAGACCCATCCAGAGGAATGTTAGAAGTAGCAAAGAAAAAGGAACTTTACCGTTGTTATACATACTCTTACCTGGAAAATGACGTCTTAACAGATCGGAATGATAAGAAAACCAATTATTGTAGCAAAGAAAAAGAAACTTTACCGTTGTTATACGTGCTCTTATCTTGAAAATGGCGTCTTAACAGATCGGAATGGTAAGAAAACCAATTATTGTAGCAAAGAAAAAGAAACTTTACCGTTGTTATACATGCTCTTATCTTGAAAATGACGTCTTAACAGATCGGAATGGTAAGAAAACCAATTATTGTAGCAAAAAAAAAGAAACTGTACCGTTGTTATACATGCTCTTACCTTGAAAATGGCGTCTTAACAAATCGGAATGATAAGAAAACCAATTATTGTAACTTTATCAGACACAATGTAGTCCCTTTACTTTGTGAAAAAAGTTTTTTTCCTATAATTTGTTAATATCACAATCACAAATATCACATAAAAAATGGTTCAGAAGCAATAAAGTGGTTTTATCAAAATAGTCCAAATGTAATATTTGGTGTTTGCGTTACGCCCATTTGTTTGTAGGAGAGCTTGTAGATATCTTATTTGTTTTGCTTGTGTTATTGGTATAGTATATGAGTAAAAATGCTGCAAAGCTAATTCTATTACTACTATCATGACTATTTTAGGATTTTATGACTGTATTACCGTCAGTGGAGGGTTTGGTCAAGGACATCTTCCTGTTTCTGCACTACATGACATGATACGTTTAACAAAACAAGGTAGAGATAGCTACGCTCTATTGACACCTGTCATAACCTGATTTAACCCCAAGATGAACTTGAGATTAACCAATGGAAACGTTGTTTCAGAAACTTACCAGTAGGTTCGGTTACAGGCAGCAAGAACAAAACGCCAAAGCTTAATTAGATGTTATATACTATTGTCATCAGCTTTAATGTTTAAATAAGCCAATTTTATTATACCCGTGTAATCATCTTTGATGTTTAATTATCATTATTTATAATCCTATTGAAATATGTAAAATCAGCTTCTCAACAAAAACTGTTTCAGATATCTAAACCAAGTCATGCATAATTGATACCTCTACCTATCTAGTGATATTGATGCTGATCTGAAATCAAAGATGACCACCACCATAGAACATAGTTTGACATAGAACACCACGGAATAAAAACAAACAGTTTATTCTGTGAAGCCATCCAACAAATTTAAGCCAATGCATCAAACAAATCTCTACCAAACTTGTGATATTGGTGCCGATCTGAAATCCAAGATGACCAGCACCACCACAGAACATAGTTTGAAATAGAACACTACGGGAAATACAAACAAACAGCTTCTTCTGTTAAGTCATCCCACACCAATACATCAAACAAGTGATACCAAGTTAAATCTCTACCAAACTTGTGATTTTGGTGCCAATCTGAAATCCAAGATGACCACCACCACCAAAGAACATAGTTTGACATGGACCACTAAGGGAACAGCTGTGAAGCAATCCAAACTTGTGAATATGAAATCCAAGATGACCATCACCACAGAACATAGTTTGAAATAGCACTCTACTAGATAAAAACAAACAGCTTCTTACATGTATGTGAAGCCATCCAAACTTGTGATTTTGGTGCCAATCTGAAATCCAAGATGAACGTTAACGTCTGATGATAATTTTCAGATTTTGTTTTATTCATTGCTTATACAAATGTAGAAATCAGATGACCGATGCAAGTCCTAGAGAACTTCTGATTTTCATGTCTATGACAAAGAATGAGTTCAATCTTGGGTAAAGTGAGACATAACAAGCTATTTTCATTTAAATATAGATATGTTGCCTTATTGAGAATTACAAAACTAAGTGGAAGCAAATTACCAGTTTAGGTCTTTTGTGTTCCCAAAGAATTTTAAATTATTCGATTTCTACGTTTTGATTACAGTAATTGTTGCAGGATTGAATCGTACGCCACTAAAGTGTTCACTAGGCTTGATTTCAATCGTACACCACTAAAGTGTTCACTAGGCTTGATTTCAATCGTACATTACTAAAGTGTTCACTAGGCTTGATTTCAATCGTACACTACTAAAGTGTTCACCAGGCTTGATTTCAATCGTACACCACTAAAGTGTTCACTAGGCTTGATTTCAATCGTACACTACTAAAATGTTCACTAGGCTTGATTTCAATCGTACACCACTAAAGTGTTCACCAGGCTTGATTTCAATCGTACACCACTAAAGTGTTCACTAGGCTTGATTTCAATCGTACACTACTAAAGTGTTCACCAGGCTTGATTTCAATCGTACACCACTAAAGTGTTCACTAGGCTTTATTTCAATCGTACACCACTTAAAGTGTTCACCAGGCTTGATTTCAATCGTACACCACTAAAGTGTTCACAAGGCTTGATTTCAATCGTACACCACTAAAGTGTTCACTAGGCTTGATTTCAATCGTACACCACTTAAAGTGTTCACCAGGCTTGATTTCAATCGTACACCACTAAAGTGTTCACTAGGCTTGATTTCAATCGTACACTACTAAAGTGTTCACCAGGCTTGATTTCAATCGTACACCACTAAAGTGTTCACTAGGCTTGATTTCAATCGTACACTACTAAAGTGTTCACCAGGCTTGATTTCAATCGTACACCACTAAAGTGTTCACCAGGCTTGATTTCAATCGTATACCACTAAAGTGTTCACCAGGCTTGATTTCAATCGTATACCACCAAAGTGTTCACCAGGCTTGATTTCAATCGTACACCACTAAAGTGTTCACTAGGCTTGATTTCAATCGTACACCACTAAAGTGTTCACCAGGCTTGATTTCAATCGACTACACTACTAAAGTGTTCACTAGGCTTGATTTCAATCGTACACCACTAAAGTGTTCACTAGGCTTGATTTCAATCGTATACCACTAAAGTGTTCACCAGGCTTGATTTCAATCGTACACCACTAAAGTGTTCACCAGGCTTGATTTCAATCGTACACCACTAAAGTGTTCACTAGGCTTGATTTCAATCGTACACCACTAAAGTGTTCACTAGACTTGATTTCAATCGTACACTACTAAAGTGTTCACTAGGCTTGATTTCAATCGTACACCACTAAAGTGTTCACTAGGCTTGATTTCAATCGTACACCACTAAAGTGTTCACTAGGCTTGATTTCAATCGTATACCACTAAAGTGTTCACCAGGCTTGATTTCAATCGTACACCACTAAAGTGTTCACTAGGCTTGATTTCAATCGTACACCACTAAAGTGTTCACCAGGCTTGATTTCAATCGTACACTACTAAAGTGTTCACTAGGCTTGGTTTCAATCGTACACCACTAAAGTGTTCACTAGGCTTGATTTCAATCGTACACCACTAAAGTGTTCACTAGGCTTGATTTCAATCGTACACCACTAAAGTGTTCACTAGACTTGATTTCAATCGTACACCACTAAAGTGTTCACTAGACTTGATTTCAATCGTACACTATTAAAGTGTTCACTAGGCTTGAGTTCAATCGTACACCACTAAAGTGTTCACTAGGCTTGATTTCAATCGTACACCACTAAAGTGTTCACTAGGCTTGATTTCAATCGTACACCACTAAAGTGTTCACTAGGCTTGATTTCAATCGTACACCACTAAAGTGTTCACTAGGCTTGATTTCAATCGTACACCATTAAAGTGTTCACCAGGCTTGATTTCAATCGTACACCACTAAAGTGTTCACTAGGCTTGATTTCAATCGTACACCACTAAAGTGTTCACTAGGCTTGATTTCAATCGTACACCACTAAAGTGTTCACTAGGCTTGATTTCAATCGTACACCACTAAAGTGTTCACTAGGCTTGATTTCAATCGTACACCACTAAAGTGTTCACTAGGCTTGATTTCAATCGTACACTACTAAAGTGCTCACTAGGCTTGATTTCAATCGTATACTACTAAAGTGTTCACTAGGTTTGATTTCAATCGTACACCACTAAAGTGTTCACTAGACTTGATTTCAATCGTACACCACTAAAGTGTTCACTAGGCTTGATTTCAATCGTACACCACTAAAGTGTTCACCAGGCTTGATTTCAATCGTACACCACTAAAGTGTTCACCAGGCTTGATTTCAATCGTACACCACTAAAGTGTTCACTAGGCTTGATTTCAATCGCACACCACTAAAGTGTTCACTAGGCTTGATTTCAATCGTACACCACTAAAGTGTTCACTAGGCTTGATTTCAATCGTACACCACTAAAGTGTTCACTAGGCTTGATTTCAATCGTACACTACTAAAGTGTTCACTAGGCTTGATTTCAATCGTACACCACTAAAGTGTTCACTAGGCTTGATTTCAATCGTACACCACTAAAGTGTTCACTAGGCTTGATTTCAATCGTACACTACTAAAGTGTTCACTAGGCTTGATTTCAATCGTACACCACTAAAGTGTTCACTAGGCTTGATTTCAATCGTACACTACTAAAGTGTTCACTAGGCTTGAGTTCAATCGTACACCACTAAAGTGTTCACTAGGTTTGATTTCAATCGTACACCACTAAAGTGTTCACTAGGCTTGATTTCAATCGTACACCACTAAAGTGTTCACTAGGCTTGATTTCAATCGTACACCACTAAAGTGTTCACTAGGCTTGATTTCAATCGTACACCATTAAAGTGTTCACCATGCTTGATTTCAATCGTACACCACTAAAGTGTTCACTAGGTTTGATTTCAATCGTACACCACTAAAGTGTTCACCAGGCTTGATTTCAATCGTACACCACTAAAGTGTTCACTAGGCTTGATTTCAATCGTGCACCAGTAAAGTGTTCACTAGGCTTGATTTCAATCGTACACCACTAAAGTGTACACTAGGCTTGATTTCAATCGTACACCACTAAAGTGTTCACTAGGCTTGATTTCAATCGTACACCACTAAAGTGTTCACCAGGCTTGATTTCAATCGTACACCACTAAAGTGTTCACTAGGCTTGATTTCAATCGTACACCACTAAAGTGTTCATTAGGCTAGATTTCAATCGTACACCTCTAAAGTGTTCACTAGGCTTGATTTCAATCGTACATCACTAAAGTGTTCACTAGGCTTGATTTCAATCGTACACCACTAAAGTGTTCACTAGACTTGATTTCAATCGTACACCACTAAAGTGTTCACTAGGCTTGATTTCAATCGTACACCACTAAAGTGTTCACCAGGCTTGATTTCAATCGTACACCACTAAAGTGTTCACCAGGCTTGATTTCAATCGTACACCACTAAAGTGTTCACTAGGCTTGATTTCAATCGTACACCACTAAAGTGTTCACTAGGCTTGATTTCAATTGCACACCACTAAAGTGTTCACTAGGCTTGATTTCAATCGTACACCACTAAAGTGTTCACTAGGCTTGATTTCAATCGTACACCACTAAAGTGTTCACTAGGCTTGATTTCAATCGTACACTACTAAAGTGTTCACTAGGCTTGATTTCAATCGTACACCACTAAAGTGTTCACTAGGCTTGATTTCAATCGTGCACCAGTAAAGTGTTCACTAGGCTTGATTTCAATCGTACACCACTAAAGTGTTCACTAGGCTTGATTTCAATCGTACACCACTAAAGTGTTCACTAGGCTTGATTTCAATCGTACACCACTAAAGTGTTCACTAGGCTTGATTTCAATCGTACACCACTAAAGTGTTCACTAGGCTTGATTTCAATCGTACACCACTAAAGTGTTCACCAGGCTTGATTTCAATCGTACACCACTAAAGTGTTCACCAGGCTTGATTTCAATCGTACACTACTAAAGTGTTCACTAGGCTTGATTTCAATCGTACACTACTAAAGTGTTCACTAGGCTTGATTTCAATCGTTCACCACTAAAGTGTTCACTAGGCTTGATTTCAATCGTACACCACTAAAGTGTTCACTAGGCTTGATTTTAATCGTACACCACTAAAGTGTTCACTGGGCTTGATTTCAATCGTACACTACTAAAGTGTTCACTAGGCTTGATTTCAATCGTACACCACTAAAGTGTTCACTAGGCTTGATTTCAATCGTACACCACTAAAGTGTTCACTAGGCTTGATTTCAATCGTACACCACTAAAGTGTTCACTAGGCTTGATTTCAATCGTACACCACTAAAGTGTTCACTAGGCTTGATTTCAATCGTACACCACTAAAGTGTTCACTAGGCTTGATTTCAATCGTACACCACTAAAGTGTTCACTAGGCTTGATTTCAATCGTACACCACTAATGTGTTCACTAGGCTTGATTTCAATCGTACACCACTAAAGTGTTCACCAGGCTTGATTTCAATCGTACACTACTAAAGTGTTCACTAGGCTTGATTTCAATCGTACACCACTAAAGTGTTCACTAGGCTTGATTTCAATCGTACACCACTAAAGTGTTCACTAGGCTTGATTTCAATCGTACACCACTAAAGTGTTCACTAGGCTTGATTTCAATCGTACACCACTAAAGTGTTCACTAGGCTTGATTTCAATCGTAGACCACTAAAGTGTTCACTAGGCTTGATTTCAATCGTGCACCACTAAAGTGTTCACTAGGCTTGATTTCAATCGTACACCACTAAAGTGTTCACTAGGCTTGATTTCAATCGTACACCACTAAAGTGTTCACTAGGCTTGATTTCAATCGTACACCACTAAAGTGTTCACTAGGCTTGATTTCAATCGTACACCACTAAAGTGTTCACTAGGCTTGATTTCAATCGTGCACCACTAAAGTGTTCACTAGGCTTGATTTCAATCGTACACCACTAAAGTGTTCACCAGGCTTGATTTCAATCGCACACCACTAAAGTGTTCACCAGACTTGATTTCAATCGTACACCACTAAAGTGTTCACTAGACTTGATTTCAATCGTACACCACTAAAGTGTTCACTAGGTTTGATTTCAATCGTACACCACTAAAGTGTTCACTAGGCTTGATTTCAATCGTACACCACTAAAGTGTTCACTAGGCTTGATTTCAATCGTACACCACTAAAGTGTTCACTAGACTTGATTGCAATCGTACACCACTAAAGTGTTCACTAGGCTTGATTTCAATCGTACACCACTAAAGTGTTCACTAGGCTTGATTTCAATCGTACACCACTAAAGTGTTCACTAGACTTGATTTCAATCGTACACCACTAAAGTGTTCACCAGGCTTGATTTCAATCGCACACCACTAAAGTGTTCACTAGGCTTGATTTCAATCGTACACTACTAAAGTGTTCACCAGGCTTGATTTCAATCGTACACTACTAAAGTGTTCACTAGGCTTG
Source organism: Bathymodiolus septemdierum (assembly GCA_963383655.1). Taxonomy (NCBI): domain Eukaryota; kingdom Metazoa; phylum Mollusca; class Bivalvia; order Mytilida; family Modiolidae; genus Bathymodiolus; species Bathymodiolus septemdierum. The sequence continues at coordinate 22,071,217 of OY726531.1, read as the reverse complement.
ATTTCAATCGTACACCACTAAAGTGTTCACTAGGCTTGATTTCAATCGTACACCACTAAAGTGTTCACTAGGCTTGATTTCAATCGTACACTACTAAAGTGTTCACTAGGCTTGATTTCAATCGTACACCACTAAAGTGTTCACTAGGCTTGATTTCAATCGTACACCACTAAAGTGTTCACTAGGTTTGATTTCAATCGTACACCACTAAAGTGTTCACTAGGTTTGATTTCAATCGTACACCACTAAAGTGTTCACCAGGCTTGATTTCAATCGTACACCACTAAAGTGTTCACTAGGCTTGATTTCAATCGGACACCACTAAAGTGTTCACTAGGCTTGATTTCAATCGTACACTACTAAAGTGTTCACTAGGCTTGATTTCAATCGTACACCACTAAAGTGTTCACTAGGCTTGATTTCAATCGTACACCACTAAAGTGTTCACTAGACTTGATTTCAATCGTACACCACTAAAGTGTTCACCAGGCTTGATTTCAATCGCACACCACTAAAGTGTTCACTAGGCTTGATTTCAATCGTACACTACTAAAGTGTTCACCAGGCTTGATTTCAATCGTACACTACTAAAGTGTTCACTAGGCTTGATTTCAATCGTACACCACTAAAGTGTTCACTAGGCTTGATTTCAATCGTACACCACTAAAGTGTTCACTAGGCTTGATTTCAATCGTACACTACTAAAGTGTTCACTAGGCTTGATTTCAATCGTACACCACTAAAGTGTTCACTAGGCTTGATTTCAATCGTACACCACTAAAGTGTTCACTAGGTTTGATTTCAATCGTACACCACTAAAGTGTTCACTAGGTTTGATTTCAATCGTACACCACTAAAGTGTTCACCAGGCTTGATTTCAATCGTACACCACTAAAGTGTTCACTAGGCTTGATTTCAATCGGACACCACTAAAGTGTTCACTAGGCTTGATTTCAATCGTACACTACTAAAGTGTTCACTAGGCTTGATTTCATTCGTACACCACTAAAGTGTTCACTAGACTTGATTTCAATCGTACACCACTAAAGTGTTCACTAGGCTTGATTTCAATCGTACACCACTAAAGTGTTCACCAGGCTTTATTTCAAAAAGGTTTATTCATTGAAAAATTAAATTGCTATACATGTATAAATCTCGATTGCCAAGTAAAAAGTTGGTAATAAACACATGGCATCATTTTCATTTCAAATAGGCTTTATAACGGGAATCTCAATGGCACAACACATTTCAATTGACAAATCAAACGCATCTTTATGTTTTGTTGTTTTTTTTTTAGTCTCTACGGACTATACTAGTAGGCAACTGTCTCTGCACTGCTATCCACGCATAACTTACTACTCTCTTTTCTTTGTTCTAATAAGAATGTTAGGCAAATTCAAATGAGCAACATGCATCATAGGACAAACTTAATACCATGCTATGAGGACTAATACAGAGTACACAATTTCTGAGAGGTTTTCGAGTATAGGAAGTGAGGACACGAATGCAAAGCAAACACAGGAATACACAGTCACGGAGTGTCTGTTTAAAAAATGACCGTGTGTCGTAATCACAATTCGGTCCTTTCCTTATTCAAGACTTATCACCGGCTTTGTAACAAGAGTAGCACGACGGATACCACATGTGGAGAAGGAACTGTGTGCCCTTCCGGAGCACCTGAGTTCACATCTGGTTTTAGTGGGGTTTGTGTTGCTCGATTTTTATTTTTCTGTGTAATGTTTTGTAGATTGTTGTTTGTAATTTTTTCTTTTGGTCATTATGTTTAGATTTACGGCTTCTGATTAACCATTTAATATCTTCAATTTTTTCGAATAACGAAATAACAAAAGATCCGGTAAGAGCGAATTTCATAAAACCGAAAATAAGTCTATGTGTTCCAGGGTTATAACCTCTCACTCTATTAAGATCACCATGATGAAGCCACACTTCCGAAGTACGACTAATTCCAATGCACAAACATTTTAACGATTGTGAATTTCCTTAATTATTTTTTCTTTTAAGGAGGATACATTGTTATTGCAATGAGAGAGGAATATTTGAAAGACCCTTGCTATGATAATATCTTGGAACCAATGATGTACAGCTTAGAAAAAGATAACAAATGGGAAGTTATACAAAGGAAACAAGTTTCTGAATATGCATTCGGAAGAAATGGTGTTTTATATATTTTTAAAACTTTATAACTAAATACATTTTATTCATATTTTATTGCTTTCAATGTCGTTTTCAGTGTATCCAATGTATTTAATTGATCTTTGACACAAATACCCAACGGTTATTAAGTACCTCCCCCTACATCCATGACCGACAAGTATGTTGTTGTTCCTGAAGACAAGGCCTCTAACAATATCGTGTTTGTATGTAAAATAGTCAAAAATGCAGCGGCCTCAAATTTGGTTCTAATCTATCTGAAAAGTAACAATGCATCTTGAGGGCCTATAGAAAAATATTTCTGGCAAGTCTGTTGACTTCATGCAGTAGTTCTGAAGAAGAATTCGAAAATGTCTTTGACAATCAGCAATATTGGACTCTTAATAACGTCAAAAAGACACAACAATTTGGGTAAGTTTGGTGATTTTGGTGACTGGCCTTCAGTGGTTCTAATTTCACCTTCCAATATGCATTAAATAATTCTAAGCTAAGAGATTATGTTCATCGCATATATCCCATGGCGTTTGAAATAAATTATACCACAGACACAGCTAGGCCCGCTTAATACCTTGACCTACACCTAGAAATTGACAGCAATGGTTGGTTAAACACGAAAGTTTATGACAAAGGAGATGCTTTCAATTTTCCACGTTTCTTTTATTACTGGGAGAAACATGGAGTACAATTTGCAAGTAGTCTTCCACCAGTTTCCGAAAAGTTGATGCGCGTTGCTGCTTATTGCTATGAACACAAGCAGTTACGATATTCTACGACTATGTGCGGCGTTAGATTCTGTTATATGAAACATGGGGGTTATAATCCTATGGAGGGGCCGTCATGGCCGTGATTGTATGGTAGTTGGATTTACACCCAGCTATGCAATCAGTGCCTATCACCACTGATGTTGTGAGCTCGAATCTCGATCAGGGCAAGGTGTACAACATTAGTTGGTCAAGTTTGTCAGTGACTTATACGGCAGGTCGATGGTTTTCTCTGGGTACTCCAGTTTCCTCCACCAATAAAACTGACCGCCACGATATAACTGAAATATTGTTGAAAGAGGTGTTAAGCACCATCAAACAAACTAACATACATATAATCCTATGGTGAACTATGGAAGACAGCTTGAATGTTTAAAATAAATATGCGGTATAAAGAAAAAACAGGGGTCTACTGTTAAGCACACTCGTTTATCTATTACCATGCCTATTTTAGCAACTATGTGTTCTTTGTAACGTTCTTTTGTATTTTGTAATTTTAATAGTATTATATTTAGCTGCTGTCTGTGTTGGAGCTTTTTTGAATTTTTAAGTTGCGGAGAATTCACAATTTTAAATCAGTTTAATCCTGAATATAATATATGCTTTATAAATGATATTCCAATAACTGATGAGTGTGTTTTTATAAGACTTAACAGATCAAGAACTGATCTTTTTAGACAAGGTATAGTTATTCCTCTTTATAAAACAGGTTATGCTATTTGTCTTGTTTTAGCAGTTTCAAGATATTTTCAGTTAAGGAAATCTTTAAAATCTTTAGACACTTACGACACTTTTTTTATATATCAGATGACAAAAAACCTTTAACCTGAATTTGATCTATCCGTGGACTGTTGTTTCATTGAGCTAGTACTATAAAAATCCAACTAAGCGTGTTGGTCTAGTACAAAGCAGACCTCATCATCATTTTTTTAACACTCTTGACAACAGGACATCCACCGTGGAAAGAATATTGCTTTATTTTGCAATAGATTTCCAATTTTCAGCATCACAACTTAATATATAATACATCTAGCATACACATGTGCCATTTTCTCTATGAAAAGATATTGCATTTAATAATAGAGTTTGTTGTTTGTATTGCTCATCGACATGGACCACATATTTGGTAATTAATTATAAAAAATTGTTTCAAATGCAAACCCTGTATTAAAATCATTTCAGTACAACAATCGAAGTCCACAAATAGTATTGTATACTGTTATATATAGATTTCTCATAACCAATTTACAGAGAACCGCATCGGTGGCGTAATGGTTAGCGTGACTCGCCTCGAGTGGTGTAGATCGTGTGTTCGAGCCCAGGTCTGGTCAAACCAAAGAATATAAATTTGGTATTTGTTGCTTTTCCGCTAAGCACGCAGCATGAAGGAGAAAGACCAACGACTGGTTAGCTCGGAATCAGAATAATGTGTCAGAGTGGAGCGACATGTCTACCTGCGGACTGTTGTTTCAGTGAGCTAGCACTATAAAAATCCAACACAGCGTGTTGGTCTAGTACAAAGCGGACATCATCTCATTGAAAATTAACTTATTTTCGCCACGATATAGCTGAAAAATTGCTGAATTGGCGTTAAACAACAATCACTCACTCACTCACTCACTCACTCACTCCAATTTAAAGAGGTACAGAGATGACTATTTACACAATATACACAAGAAATAAATACATGTAATACATTATTAAACAAATATTGAATTGTGAAAAGAAGTAGATCAACATAGAGAACATATTCTATTGTTTACTGTTCTGATCAATTTTCAGAGTTTACATAAAATATATACAGAGTTATTATATTTAATGATATTAGGTCAATTTCTATGAACAAAATCAAAATAAAGTTTTATTTCATTAATAAGTTTAGTACATTCAAAAATATAGTGATAATTATCTCCCAATTCTCTTCTCGAACATAAATGACCGAACCTGTTTTCTTTAATAATTTGTTCCATCTCCCCACTTCTACCGGTAGTCTGTAGTTCGTAATTTCACACTTATACAGTAAAATAGGTTTTACAATTTTATCAAGCAAATCTAACTGACATTTAATTGATAAATTATGTATTGTCCTTTCCTTAAAACATCATACATGACCTTAATACCTTTATTTACGAGTTCTTTTTTGTTATATTAAATGGTCCCGTTTTTGAAAATACTATCCCAAGATAAGATAAATGTGTAAGAATTTCCAACTCTTTGTCGTTATAGTTAAACTTAATGTTATTATTTTGTAGACGACCATTCTAAAAAACCAGAACTTTACTTTAAGATGCATATATTCGATTAGTCAAACGCCAGTGTGTACTGTGACTTCATGTTCCTTGTAAACACAAGTGTACTGTGACTTCATGTTCCTTGTAAACACAAGTGTACTGTGACGTCATGTTCCTTGTAAACACAAGTGTACTGTGACTTCATGTTCCTTGTAAACACAAGTGTACTGTGACTTCATGCTCTTTGTAAACACAAGTGTACTGTGACGTCATGTTCCTTGTAAACACAAGTGTACTGTGACGTCATGTTCCTTGTAAACACAAGTGTACTGTGACTTCATGTTCCTTGTAAACACAAGTGTACTGTGACTTCATGTTCCTTGTAAACACAAGTGTACTGTGACGTCATGTTCCTTGTAAACACAAGTGTACTGTGACTTCATGCTCTTTGTAAACACAAGTGTACTGTGACGTCATGTTCCTTGTAAACACAAGTGTACTGTGACGTCATGTTCCTTGTAAACACAAGTGTACTGTGACTTCATGTTCCTTGTAAACACAAGTGTACTGTGACTTCATGTTCCTTGTAAACACAAGTGTACTGTGACGTCATGTTCCTTGTAAACACAAGTGTACTGTGACGTCATGTTCCTTGTAAACACAAGTGTACTGTGACTTCATGTTCCTTGTAAGCACAAGTGTACTGTGACTTCATGTTCCTTGTAAACACAAGTGTACTGTGACGTCATGTTCCTTGTAAACACAAGTGTACTGTGACGTCATGTTCCTTGTAAACACAAGTGTACTGTGACTTCATGTTCCTTGTAAACACAAGTATACTGTGACGTCATGTTCCTTGTAAACACAAGTGTACTGTGACTTCCTGTTCCTTGTAACCACAAGTGTACTGTGACTTCCTGTTCCTTGTAAACACAAGTGTACTGTGACTTCATGTTCCTTGTAAACACAAGTGTACTGTGACTTCATGTTCCTTGTAAACACAAGTGTACTGTGACTCCATGTTCCTTGTAAACACAAGTGTACTGTGACTTCCTTTATCCACAGGTTAAAATTATATGCACTATTCATTAATGAGGAAAATGAGACTGCCCTTTATAGACAGTGATTTGTTATATAGAGGTGCCCTGGCTGTATTTTTGAAGGCTTTTGTGACTGACGATGTTAATAGTAGAGTAGTCGAATAATTAGGATTGGGCTGGGAATAGAGAAACAAATCTATATAAATGTTACATTAAGGACCGTCTTAACAGCAATATAGGCCCCCGGGCAAAACAGTGCACTAGGGCCCATACCTTCACAGCCACTCAAAGGAATAAAAATGTAAATGGTCGATAAACTTAAACTACTATTATACCTAGTTTTGCCCCGTGGTACCTACGCCCCTATTCGATAAAACATTATGCCATTGTGTTGTCTGTCCTTCTTCGATTTACGGATTCTGATTACACAGAGTCGGATCCAGACATTTCAATAAGGGGAGATCCGGTTGGTTTTTTTAGAAAAAAAAATCGGATTTCAAAACAATTTGTTTTTTAAAAAAATCAAAAGAAAAGCGAAGAATACAAAACATGGTAAAAAGAAAAGTGACAAGGACGAAATTGGAAATATTCTGTTAATATACCAGTCTATAACTTAGCACAAAGGGGGGAGGGGGTGGACCTCTGGCCCTCTCCCTGGATCCGCATAAGCTACCCCTTTGGTATCTTCAAACTATTCTTACATACATGATATGGACATTGCCTATATTTCGTATACGTGGTGTTTATGTTTCGATCCTTAATAAGTGCTATGCTTTGTATTAGAATGGAATACATTTAAAACCCTTTATACAATAGGTTGTGTAACGAACCGGTCAAGTAAATCCGTGACCTGTGTTAACACTGTGTATAAATAGTTCATTAAAATTCTAGTTAATATTTATCCGTCCATCCTAAATATTTCTTTTCATTCTAAATTTTGGTTTTTACAAGAAATATGAAGTTTCTCGGAATCATATCTGTTATCTATATTGGGATATTAGAAATGCATGTCAACTGCATTTTAAGATTTTCAGAAAATTCCGATCTATACACCGGTAAGTCAGTATTTAAAATTTCTAGAATCACATTGTATAATAGGGGCCGTCGTGGTTGTGATCGTGTGGTAGTTGGATTTACAACTATATATGTAATCTGTGCCTATCACCACTGATGTTGTGAGTTCGAATCCCGATCAGGGCGAGGTGTACAACATTATGTGATAAATTTTGTCAGTGACTTGCGACAGGTCGGTGGTTTTCTTCGGGTACTTTGGTTTCCTCCACCAATAAAACTGACCACCACGATATAACTAAAATATTGTTGAAAGTGGCGTTAAGCACCATAAAACCTAAACCGAAACCTAACCCGGGGCTCGAATCCACAGACCTGAGTCAGGGTATCCTCTGATGGTGGATATGGGGTGCACTCTCGATGGATGTGTTGTGTGGTTAAAAATACGATAACCTGAACACTGAACCCTAGTAGGTAACGTGTTTGGAGGGGGAGGCGGCGTTCTCTGAAATAAGGAAGGTGCATTGTAGCGATAACAGAGGACTACATTTTTCGTCCCTACCAAACTATCCATACTTTTCAATGGCAGTCAAAAATCATTGCCTGTTTGGCCAATCTCTCCGTCGTATCTATATAAGATTTCTTGTTCTCGTCCTGAATATAGCTGAAATCACAGGGGCCGACAACAACCATCGCATGAATGACCAAAATCCATGTATAGAGATTCACCGCACGAAATAACAAAAAACAGGGATTTCGGATATTTCATGCGATGATATTTTATATAGGGGATTTGGGTCATTTTGTACAATGATTGTTACCGGTCCGTGTGGCTGAAATTACTGTCCACTGGACGTTAAACGATAATCAATCAATCTAGTTTACTAGAATGGTATTCTAAATTTAGTTTCAATGGTTCTCGACCTCCAAACAGTCAGATACAGGGTTTATGAGTGGTTAATACCATTTTGAACAAGGCATTTCAGTTCAATTTTATTGGTGGAGGAAACCGCAGCCAACACGGAGAAAACCATCGATAACAGTTTCTTTTATGGTTGTAATATGATTACACCTATAGCTACGAGTGTGAATCGAACGCTAAACTTTGGTGGCGATAGGCGCTGACAGCATATGTGGGTGTTAATCAATCTTATATACGATCACAGCACAACCTTCTCCCCAATAGTTGAAAAGCTTAGTTGAATATCGGTGTCGTATAGTAAACCTTCAGCATAGCAAATATTCCCCCGGAATGTTTACTACTTTCCCCCTCGGAATATTTGCTATATAGTAAACCTTCCCCCCGGATACTTTACTATATAGTAAATATTTCCCCGGGGGAAATTTACTATGTAGCAAACATTCCCCCATCCATAGCCGGATATTTTGCTATATAGTAAATGTTCCCCCTTAATCCGGATAATTACTATTGATTCGGAATTTAGCACCTTAATCGTGTTAATTTTGATTGTTATATACCATTAATTATATCCGGTTATGATTAAAAGGTAAAAATGTACGGAGCCATTTTGCAGTATTTGAGCAGGTAGGAAGGTTTACTATGCGGAATAAATACTATATAGTAAACGTTCCACCATGGGGGAAGGTTTACTATATTATAAATCTTCCGGAGGGTTAATCTACTATGGGATAAGCTTTACTCTATGACACCGGTACCAAACACTAAAAGAACAAACAAAAAGAAAAAGAAAAACCCATATTCTAATATAACTATGGTTAACTGATGGAAATAAAACCTAGTTTTACAAGAACCATTAATTACGAGGGGCCGTCGTGGTCGTGATCGCATGGTAGCTGGATTTACAACTACCTGTACATGTGCAGTCAGTGCATATCACCACTAAAGTTGTGAGTTCGAATCCTGTTCATGGCGAGGTGCATTCGATACAACATTATGTGATAAAGTTTGTCAGTGACTTGCGACAGGTTGCTGGTTTTCTCTGGTTTCCTCCACGCCACAATACAACTGTAATATTGTTGAAAGTGGCATTACATACCATAAACCCAAACCCATTAACCGTTATGACAAGAAATGTGTGTCCAGAAGTGGACTGGATCCTGTCCGGGTACGCGTCACCTATCGGATCGGCACATTGCTCATTAGTACGTATATGTTGTTTATCTGAGCCGCCAACCGGGTATGGCCAATCCACCGATGTCAGACCGTCTCGTTAAAAAAACAAAAAAAAATTCTCACTGAGAAACTGGACCGTACAACTGTTTATTATATAAACTTTTCATAATGAAGTTTTAGTTTTTAATGCCATTTTCAACAATATTTCAGTTATATCGTGAGAGGAAATCGGAGTACCCTGAGAAAACCACCGACCTGCCGCAAGTCACTGACAAACTTTATCACTTAATGTTGTATCGAATGTCATAATGAAGAGTTGTAATATAATCAGTAGACGTGTACGGCCGGAGGTGGAATTTTATATGTTATTTAACACTGTCGTCAAAGAGCTCCGATCGAAAATGTTTCGTCAACATCTGGGATATTATAAAGTTTGTATGAATATACTGTATATATAATGTTTTGAATTATGATGCTTTATGATTGTTATTATTATTATTGCCATTTTTGGTCCAAAAATCATTGCTTTTTGCAGTGTAAAATTAGATTTTTTCTAAAAGTTATAAGGAATCCGGCATCAAAATCATTACAATCAATTGAAATATCGCTATATCTTGCATTTACGAATGAATGAAATGTTACCAAAAAAAAAAGAAAAATTATTAATGAATGATTTATTTTACTTAGAGATATTATTTTGTTGAGGAAAAGTCAATTAGTAACTAATTATAGCCTAAAACTTGATGTCAGCAGATGTTTTTGAAATCCGGCTTTGTCAAATTGCAAACATGTATAGAAACCGGTTGTGTCAATTATAAGAACCGGATTTGTCAGTATGTAAATACCACTGATCGTATTATTATTGATCATTATATTGCAATTTAACAATAGTTATGATTAGGAAAGATCTCAAAAGTTATAAATCCTGTTCCATAGTATGAATATTCGCCATGGCTCCTAATTTCAGCTACTTTATACAATAAAAAAAAATTCGTAATTTCTATGTTAAATTGCTACTGTCGCGAACACTTGATTTTTTATGCTTTTTATGGCACTGACATCACGGCTGGCGCTCAATATGCTACATTCACTTGCCGTCGCTGTCCAGGCGCATCAATTGAGTAGTGGGAGATTATTTTTATAATATAAGTGTGGACACAGAAATGTGCTGTCCAAAAGACAAGTGTGGATGTCAATATTTCATATTATTAACTTTAAAAAAAAAAATCCTGGACACAGGGTCCTGGATTTTTTTTAATAAAAAAATAATCCTGGATTATTATTTTTACTTAAAATCCGGTCCTGTGTTTTTATTTCAAATTTTCATCATAGCGTACATTTTGCAACCTTTTTCACTTCTGAAACAATTTTCAGGCATTAAAATACAACTTATGAGCATATAAACAGTTAGAGTTCCTACTTTTGATCAAGCACTCTTTGAATATTGCAATAATCCAACTGCATGGCATTACAAGTTCTATAAAAAAATCATGACCATTCTGTCGAAGGTGACTTTGGCGAATGCCAATTCTGCACAAACCGTTTTGTATTTCTTTCTTTTAATGTTATACAAAGCATCCACATGTAAAATATTATGACTATGTGCTGTTGTTTTTTCACAAGTTTTATTCATTTAAGACAAATTTGTGTGTTTTTCTGTTTATCAATTTGCAAGTCGAACACACCATTGGCAAGTGTTATAATGAACCTTAAATAAATTACAAAAAGGAAACATAATTGTGATATTGAGCTTATTTATGCTATTCTTTCAATTTTGTACATTGACAAAACCGGGTCTACTTAAATACAATTTTTGGGTCTCAGCCGGAAAGTAATGGTTGACAAAGCCGGAACGAATGTACGTAAATAAGCATTATGTTTTTCACTGTAGTAAGTCTAAAACTATTCATGGTGGCACGCCAGTGCAAATTATCATGTATCTAAGCATTAAAAATGAAAACAAATTGATCTACATTCAATTTGAAATATAATTTGAAAACTATGAGGCGCCATGTGGGTATCAAAACAATTGATGAGATTGTTTCAAGAGTAATTTTAAACTAATTTATGAAAAATACAAGTCTTTTTTTCGGAAAAAAAAATTTCCCCGTTTTTCACACTTTACATGTTCAACCAAGTATGTAAATACCAACGTCTCGGTTCATCTGGAAGATATCCCCATGGCGTAAAAATTATATGTTTAAATGGATATTATATAACTGTACATTTACGCATGGATCTAGAACTTTAACATATAAATAAAGAAGATTACGTTTGTGTACAATTAAATATTACTACAAAAGAAATACACGGAACCACCCTAGTACTTACACGAAATAATAATAAATATTTTCTTTACCTATATTAATATACAAATAGTATCATAAAAACAGATGTTAAAACCACATTCCTGTCTGTAAATGAAATTTCTAAATAACAGTTTCTATTTGCTTACTTAATTGAAAACTATTCAAACTTATTAAAAATATTATGAATTCTTTGAAAAAATATTGTGAATTCTCATATATCTGGTTTGTGTCTCAGTAGATTCTATAAATAAAGGTTGCGTGATCACGATACAATTTTTCTTGATGATGTTTGATAGTTAGTTAGAATGTACTTTTCCAGGAACGGTGGACTTATATTATTCATTTGTTTAATTTAATTTATTTTAATTATATAATTAGTTTTTTATTTTTTATTTATTTTTCCTTTCCTTTGTTGGGGTGGGGGGCGGGAGGGGGTGTAATTACTTTGGTTTCCCCTTCTTATGGAACAGGCTTACAAAAAGTACATTTAACAGTGATTGTCAACAATTCCACCAATATCATCTAAGCGAACATGTAAGGGGGGGGGGTATTTTCAGTTATTTTAGAAAAAGGCGTGGGTCGAAAGAGAACAAGAATGCACGATGACACAAGTACACCTGATGACAACCTGGTGGAAATGACATAAACAGATGATTCGCCAGAAGAAGCCTATGTCAGAAAAACTGTGTTTTATGTTTTGATTGATAATGTCGTTGCAGGATTAACTTTACGTTTTAATGCTGTTAAGCGGTTGTCCGAAAATTTTGATTTCTTATGGAAATAACCCACAATGACCGAAAGTGAGAGCGAAAAAAAAAGCGAAAGTGTTAGCACACAAATATCCCACTGACCTTAATGATGAAGATGTTGCAGTAGAAATGCAACATTTACCATTAGTACATAAAGCAAATTTTGGAAAACCAGAACTGAAACTTTTAGAATTGCTAAATTTATTAACAGACTACAAACTTTGTGAGATATTTCTAAATGTAAAAATGCGTTAGTTTGAGAATATTGTTGACAATTCCAGCCACAGTAACATCAGTAGAAAGATCTGTTAGCAAACTCATACTTATCAAAAACTTGTTAAGGTCTACTATGTCTCAAACTAGACTTGTTGATTTAGCAAGACTGAGTATTGAATCAAGCATTGCCAGAAAAAATAATTTTGATAGTGTTATTAGAAATTTTGCAGGCAAAAACGTCAGAAAAGCTCATTTCAGTAAATATTAAACTTTTAAACAAATATTTTACTTAGAAAGAACTTATTAAGAGTTTAAAGATTTATTTTACTTTGAAAAAACTTATTGATGAACTGCTTTACCTTTTGTCCTCATCCTACCAAGCTATTTTACATACAAATGTTACCCAAGTGGGGGTCACTTTGAGGATTCCGGAAGGTTTTCTCCAGATCTCGGTTAGGGTGATAAACATATTTGATATATTATTTTGATAGCAGTAGACCAGATTTTATCGATTATAAAACAACTTAAACAATTAACACCTTGCTGCATTAACTGATTATGTTTGCCACTGCTTTGTATAAAGTATATGTTATCTGGACATTCTGTTGCACAGGAAATCAAACATATATGAAAATATACCAGTGGTTTTCTTGGACCTCAAATACTCAATTTTGAGAGAAATCTCAACCTGTCACGGGGGCCCCAAAGCAGTATTGTTCCGCCTTGCATGATTTCTCTTGGAGGCCCTGACCCTCACCTTCTTGATAAATGGATCTCCAACAGGAACAGAGATATAGACAATGAATAAAAGACCTGCACGCATTCTATTTAAAAAGACCACACAATATCGCAAAAATGAACTACAATGTGACCACTGCAATAGCAGGGTTAGCGAATGCTCGTAGTTAACTGACTATAAGCTAAGAAGATTAACTGACTATAAGCTAAGAAGATATAATCTGAGTCCTAAAGAAATTTCTGATAGGACACAAATAGTTTGGTTTTGGTTTTGCGGTGTTTAATGCCACTTTCAACAATACCGGTATATCAGTTACCGTATATTAGTATCGTGGCGGTCAGTTTTATTGGTGGGGGAAACGGGAGGACCCGGAGAAAACCACAGAACTGCCGCAAGTCACTGACAAACTATCATATAATGCTGTACACCTCGCCCTGAGCGGGATTCCAACTCACAACATCAGTGGTGATAGGCACCGATTGCATAAGTAGTTGTAAATCCAGCTACCATACGGATCACGGCCACGATGACCGCCGTAAATACTCGTAGTTAACTGACTATAAGCTTAGAAGATATTATCTGAGTGATAAAGACAATTTCTAATAGGACAAAAATGTCCCGAGTTTCAAATAAAAACGTAGATATCTAATGTCGTACTGCACACGACACGTTTCTGGAATGACCTTCACCGTATACGCTACAAATCAAAAGATTAGAAAGCTAAATAATTTCAAAACCCTTGGCAAAATTAAAACAAAGGCGCTTAACTTATTGACAGGATAGCCAAAAACGGTTATTTTAAAATCACCTATGTCAGAACCTGAAATATCGTTAACATGTAATTCTAATCCAATATCTAGATTACTTAAAATTCACGGTCGAAGGAAATCGTGTTATTTTCTCCCTCGTTTCACTCCTTCGAAAAAAAAAATTCTTAAAAAAAAATTATAATGTAAAAAAAATAAAACTAAGCAGTGTGGGGTTGTGTCTTCGTTACAAGATCGCATTGTATTTTAGATTATAAACATATATCAACATAACAAATTCCTTAAGAAAAACAAAATATATACGAGTAGTTAACATTTTGTTTGTATTAATCTGGATAGAGGGGGTCAGCAGACTTGGGGTCAATTACTTTCAAATGTAATCGATTACATTACAATTACTTTGCAATTTTCATGATTACATTACATTACGATTACATCAATTTTCAAATGTAATCGATTAAATTACAATTACTTTGTAAATGTAATCGATTACATTACTGATTACATTTAATGTCATGACAACCAATATTAGTGTTTTATGTTATAATTTTGTCTCATATGCATCTATCCAATATCTCCTTTTTTAATGTATTTCTTACTCAGAACAATGAATTACAATTCAGTTTTAATGTGATCATTACATGCAATAAGATACATTATTAATTAACTCTATATTATTGTTGTCAATACAACCTAAACTGTCTTTACAATATAAAATCATAAACTCGGCCAATATAAAAAAAACTAAACTAATATCGATATTGGCTTAGTTTTTTTATATTGGCCGAGTTTATGATTTTATAATTACCCATTATAAGATAACATTGTATGGTTAATTAATAAATATATCATTTACGTTGTAAATTATAAATAGCAATTCTCATTTTCCTTTTTTCATAAAATAAGTTGTGTCTTATTACTATGACCAATATTCATTCCATCTTATACTATTAGTAAATATTATAATACATTTGCACATTTTAATAATATATATCAAATAATTTCAAACATCCTGTCAATAGTTTATTGTGGATAATAAACTATCAGTTAACCTGAACCACAGATAAAATTTGTAATTAAGGTCTTATTTATGACACCAAATTATGTAACAATCATCATTACTAAATTTCACACCATTTACATGGGTGTCCTTGATATATAATTCAGAAGATAAAAAAAACCAAGTCATTCTGATTCTAAACATTTGCTTAAAAATATGCATAATTTCACAGTCTAAATATGAAAACTAAATCTTTAGTTTATGTAAATAGGTTAAATAAAATATAATATAAAATTTTAGAGCTGTTTTCACTGAAATTGTTAAACCCCATTGAAATTGAGATATTATTTGTTTGGATATCAAGTCTTTGAAGCCATACTTAATATTTTTTTTGTACTTGTGATAGTTTTGATTGCAAAATATCTTTTGATCATGTTGTGATTGCCCCTTTATTTTAATAGAGTTTTTTTTTAAATTTCATAACATATTTTTTTATTTAGATGTCAATAAACTTTATATGTTTTCTAGTAAACCATTCTACATTATTTGTTAAATAAATTCCATGAAGAAAATTCATTTACATAAATCATACATTAAATATCTAAGGAGATATATGTTTCAGTTAAGGAAAAATAAGTCAAAATGATGAAAAGTAATCTAAATGTAATCAGAAAGTAATCATGATTACAGGGTCAAAATGAATGTAATCGATTACATTACGATTACATGTAATCTAAAACATGGCCGATTACAGATTACATCCGATTACATGAAAATATGTAATCGATTACAACTGATTACAATTACAAATTACGATTACCCCATGTCTGGGGGGTTGTGGGCGGGGGGTTATAACATGCAATGTGCTAACCGTTGTCGTGTTATAGTTGTAACGAACGCATCAATCGAGCACACGTAAAAAATTCTTTATATACCAATTGCCAAATCGTCCGTGCGGAAATGAATTCAATACTACAGCCTTTGCTAATTTACATATCTATAGCATTTATGTAAAACATTATACTGTGAAATTTAATTTATCAATACAAAGTTGGATTAAAATAATAAATTATGAAAAGAAAGTTTAAACAGTGATGGGAGACATTTGAATATTCCGAGAGAGCAACGCTTATGCTCACACTATAAGTGTATAGATGACGAGAAAAATTTTCTTTTACATTGCACGATAAATTCTGAATTGAGGTCTTCTTGTTTAAACATTTTGAACAACGTAAATCAAATTTTTAATAACTTGTCAGAATCAAAAAAACTTTCATATATTTTAAATCCATCAACACCATCTCAAGTAAATAAACTGGGTTCCTTTATATAAAAAAAAAAAAGTCATTAGAACTGAGGACAGAGGACTCCTAACATATTTACTTGAAAATGTCGATATTTTATGTCCTCTTTGTTACATGTTTATTGTATGATTGTCACAAACTGTATTGTTTAATGACAATAAAATTTTGAATTGAATTGGTAATCAATTCCACCAATAAAAAAAACCCCAAGCAATCACCTCTCGTCTTAAAGGCATACAGGCTGTCAGAATTGAATTTTTTTTTAATATTAAAAGTTGCCAATATTCGAAGTTTTATACTATAAATTGCAGTTGAAATTTTTCATAATATCATACGTAAATAGCCTAGAACGAAGGAAATACGTCGCTGTTTTATTTTCTTGAATTCAGTAAAGAATCCAATGTTTACCCGCGCAATATTCATACGACCTGACAGTGAACTCATTCGGGAAAGCGTTTGCGCATGTGCGAAAGTGTTTGTTGATGAAGAAAGCACATGGCACAAATCGAATCGTAGAAGAACAAACACATTGACGGATTCTATGCGAAAACGACACAAAAAAGAGGATTCAGCAAGCTTTGTGTAAAAATTAAAAAAAGATGTTATACCGACCTACTCCATTTTTCAACACGTAAGCATAATTTAGTATCTTTTTTCGTATTTTGACAGTAGAATTGCATCGTTGTTTTTTATATAGTCTTTTTTTTTTTAGGAGAAAACGCTAGGTGATATCTCTTTTAAATTAGAGACTGAAATAATGAACTTCATGTGTTTTTTTTCTAAAAAAAAAAATATAATCAAGTCAACTGAAGTGTTGTCAATAATATGCAATATAATTTTTTTTACAATTTTCCCTTTATCGGGCCCCTTTGCAGAATTTGGATTTGTTTTTATTGATTTAAGTGTCATTCTTACTAAATACCATTATATAATATTAACTGATTACCCCGGTATCCAATTTCATAGATCTATATATTTCTTAAATTATATTGATTCTAACGAATGTACATACAACATGCTTCCTGATTATTTATAGCAGTTATCAGTATTCGGCAAACTTCGGAAAAGCAGCCGACTTATAATTAGGTCGTGTTAATGGCGATTTTACCAAGACATTCGAATTCTTTTCACTAATACGACATTATAACATATTTTTTAAACCTGGCTTCTTGTTCAGAACATTTTATTAGTATAAAACATCGAATATTGGCAACTTTTAATATAAACAAAAAAATTCAATTCTGACAGCCTGTATGCCTTTATTTGAACTCGCTGAACACAAAAAAGACCACGACAAGTCCTGGTTTGGGACATATGCAAAAAATGCACGGTGGATATCCGTTACGGGGTTTTTTCCGATCAATTCCGCGTTCCGTCGTTTCTTTTTGCACAGACAACGGATACTCGCGGCATTTCACGAGGTAAGTGACACCAGCATCTCCAAAAAACGCAAAAACGTTTAAAATGTTGTTTGAATAATCAGAAAGAAAGTATTCCACGGAACTTTTGAATGCTTTGAGCGTAACATGGTATCAACTTGTTTATGATTTGTATCCATGTTTCATTGTTTCTAGCCGATTTAAACTCTCGTTAGGTCTTGAACTTCTCTCAATAAATATTTTCAAGACGAAAACTCTACGTCTAGATGAAACAGGGTGAACTAAATGTATTTTTGATTGCTAAATATCCTGTGAAGGTGTATTTTAATGCCAAAGTAATGATGTACGAGTTCGTTTTGGTGACAAAACAGACGATTTATGGCTCTTTGTCATGGCAACGGATTTTAATGATTCAGGATGCGGAATCTTTTGGATTTGTTGAAAATGTAACAGACACGATGAAGTTCATGAAGTTTTTTCTTTTTTCTTTTATCAGTCATCTGCTATATTTAAGCGGTTTAGAAACTATTTAATTATAAACCGTTTACGGATTTTCTCACTTGTTTACGTAAAATAAGTGTTTCAAATTAAAATATCATAGTTTCGAAAGTGACCTGAAGTCTTACCCTTAACTGGTCATGCATACATACAAATTCAATGTCGTTTTTTAGGCTGTATTATTTATCTACTGCCCTCCAGAAATGTTTATATAATTAAAACTTATTTCTAACCCGCTTTGTAACTGTTTTGAAATATACCAGTCCTTGATCGTTTCTGTTTTGGTTTGTGCAACGTTTTTGGGGTTTTCTACAAAGAAAAAAACGAAATAAAGTATAAGTAGGAAATACGGTCACTTTATATTAGCCAAAAATCAGTTAGGAATTAAGTTGATATTGATAATATGGATTGCTTATAATGATTTCCCTGCTAGGATTACATTATAAAAATACTTGAACAACTGCACAGTGGCGGAATCTGAACTGCTTCATTCACGATTTGCATCATATCTGGAATAAAGCGTATTTAATCTGAAAATATCCGTTGCCAAACAAATCTGAAAGATTCCTATTCTATGAAATTGGACAATTCTACCTGTTCTGAAAGAATCTGTTGCATTTCCGAAACCACTTATTGAAAAATTTCTTCATACTTTCATATTTTTAAGCTATAAAATTCTGTGTATTGTTTCCGATATGTATGCTGCTTCATATAAACGTATAACTTCTTCAACATTCATTCTACATTGTCTATTATTTTGGAAAAAGAAATCACGTTGTTTGTATTTCGAGCGTGACTAGCACCATTGTCTCTCTAAGAAATGTAATTTCCATTGTAACCAAAAGGACAAACCTGATCGATTTGTTCGGTTAAGACATTGCAGTGTTCCGTCAAATAATAAAATAAAACAAACTGTACCTCAGATGGTCCCCTTTTGTAGAATGTTCGTCACTCCCTTGGAGGGATACGTCCATTTGTGGGACAAAAATCCGTTGCGTGAGCGAAAAGCAATAAGGAACGCAGATTTAATCGAAAAAAATCCGTAACGGATATCCACCGTGAAATGTGACGGGGTTAAACCCGCTATGTATGTTTTTATCATATGAACATAATTGTGACTAATGTATACAGTCAGGGCCGTCTTAACAGCATTATAGGCCCCGGGCAAAGCAGTTCACTGGTGCCCATTCCTACACAACCACTCACAGGAATAAACCGGAATGTCGATAAAATTAAACATATATTTATTGTATTGGTACTTCCAACAAAGTTAGTGTTTAAACATAAAAAAAATGCCATATAGATTAGCATGGTGCCCCTATGCTCTTAGGGCCCTCGGGCAACATCCATGCGTGTCCACGCGTTAAGACGGCACTGCATACAGTAGGATTGAGAACACAGAATGACGTGATGCTAAACAAACGTGTATACACACTCACAAAAAACGTCAAGCAAATAGTTTGACGCTCATGAAGCTCATAAAACAATCCGTTCTTATATTCCTTAAGATCAAAGATTTATTTTAGTGTCATTCGTTAATTTGTTATTTTGGCTTACTAGTACGTGTAGTATATTTTCAAAGTGGATTAAGATTAAAATTCACAATAAATATTCAATTTAAAATCAAGTACGCCGGTAATATTCCAACAGTCATGCATGTGCAATTTCCGATTTTGTTCATACGTAAAATTTGTCAGTGACTTGCGACAGGTCAGTGGTTTTCTCCGGGTACTCCGGTTTCCTCCACCATTAAAACTGATAGCCACGATATAACTGATATAGTGTTGAAAGTGGCATTAAACACCATAAGCCACAAACCATAAACCATTTTCAGTTTGGGTTGGAATAATTTGCCTTATTTTACATGTTTTACACATCTTATAGCGATAAATTGAAAAAAGCCTCAAATTCAACGCTATTTATCAAAATAAATCCTGTATCACCATGCAGCATTCCAGAACCTATGGAACTGCAGTCTGTCCATAAATCATGCTATGACACCGCCTGTAATTCGGATTTTTGCTCTCATATTTTGTAGTAAATAAGTTAGTGGGCCATTCAGAAGTGTTATACGTCACTTTTTCAGTGACGGAAAATACATGAGCAACATTGTTTTGATGACATTTTCACAACACAGTTTCTTGTCTTATTTGTGTTCTTTGTTTTATTGCCTATATCGGTGTTCTATACTACTTGACTGAGTAACATGGTGGGTATTTTATAAGAAGCAGGACTTACCATTCGAGGTCATCGATGTTGCTTATTAGATTTTAGGTTTTCTGTGTTGTGCTGAGTTGAGTTTTTTTTAGTGCTTTTTTGTTGGGTTTAATTGTTGTTGTTTGTTGTTGTTTTGGGGTTTTTATTTTATTTTTTATTTTTTCTCTTTTGTGGGGAGGGGGGGTGGGGGTCTCGAATTCGTCCCGTGTATGTTGTGACAAATATTGCCTGTGTCTCTGGATTTACCGTTCTTGAAGGTAAACATGTTAGATGAAACGTTTATTTAGGTTAGTTACATCTTCGTTAGAGACAATTTGAGCCGGATAGTCCGATACATTCCATAATATTTGTTATCTTTCAAAATTGAAAATCGGGTTTTATATTATTCTCAGTTGTCTGTATTAATAAGAAAATGTTTTTTACGGAAACTGGAACAGTATTGTTTTGGTCTAACTTGATATAACAGATTACTACTTTTTTTTTCGTTGTAACAGATTGTAAATATACCATGGGTCTTGCGAATTAACTTATTTAAACAAACAAATCCTGTCGGATTTGTTTGTTTGGTGGTGTTTAGCGCCACAATATTTCAGTTATATCGTGGCGGTCAGTTTTATTGGTAGAGGAAACCGGAGGACCCCACCGCAAGTCACTGACAAACTTTAACACATACAATGTAATATTGTACACCTCGCCCTGGTCGAGATTCGAACTTACAACACCAGTGGTGATAGTGCAGTGATTGCATAGGTAGTTGTAAATCCAACTACTATACGATCAAGATCACGACGGCCCCATGCGACGAGTTTACTTTAAATAATTTAATGAGTTAGACACATGTTTTACAACAGAAATGAACTGATTGACATATTTAGATATGGTACAACAATCAGACATGCATGTTGTATCATGGTATTAGCCCCACCCCTTTGCATTTGAATGCAACAAAGTTTTAACAGCTGATAAATTGGGTACAATATCAATTCCAGATAACAGACCATTGTTTTCTACAAAAACAATTTTAAGCTGAATAATTCATAAAAAAAACATCAAAGGAAAAAATGTCATTCACGTTACAAGTACATTGTATTATTAATCTCTAATAACATATTATTAATCTTTTATAAATAAACGTTAGAGAATACCGAAGGGACAATCAAAAATGTATAATCCAGAAAAACTAGCAACATATCGGTAATTGAAAATCAATTCACAAACCAAATAACGGTAGATTATATAAAATAAAATGAGAAATATAATAAGGTTGCATGCAATTGTCTTTATCTTATGTATTTTATGAAAAATACCTCAGCTTTGAATCAAGTGTGCCAGGGGTAGAATAGGCACCAGGTTTCTCCGCCCTAGAGGCACTTGTCCTCTAAAAGGGGTCAACCCCGGGGTATAGAAATGGGACCGAGAGCTTCTTCGGCTTGAAGGGGCGTCCGTCGGGTGTGCGGGATGTATAAATTCACAACCAACCCGTCCTTCGGATGAGACGTAAATAAAACCGAAGTCCCGTGTTGAGAGATTGCCACCCTCTTCGCACGTTAAAGAACCAAGTGTAACAGCTCATTATGAGCATTATGCTCCTGATGAGTGGTCCATAAGAGACCTGTTGCACTGGCTAAATTATCCGTCCCTACCCATCACCTTTCCTTGTTTCGAGTCCCGTGGCGTTTAAATTTTTTAATGTTCTCGTCCGTAATATAGCTGAAAAATCGCTCGCTGGACGTTAAACACCAATCAATCAATCAATCAATCAATTGAATCAAGAATGTTTTTTGGAAGATCCGATGGCATCTCTTTCAAAAAATATTATTGATTCAGGTCTGTGTACACATGGACAAATAGAAACTTCAACTTGTTCCACTGTTTAAATTATAGATTTATTAGGAACGAAATTAAACCATTCAAAAACTAGGCATAAGGCATCTTCAAGTTAATATTTGGCAACAGCTACAGCTAAATAATGAAAATGAAAACAGATTGATATTTGAAATTGTGTCAAGGTAATATTGACAGAACAAAAAGATTTGATTGAAAAATTTGGAAAGGAATTGACCACACCACAGGGACTTGCTCCCGGCCACTAAATTTGCCCCACTGTATGATTTCTTTACTATCAAAGTCTCTATGACAAGGCTGATTGCACATGAACTACTAGTACTGTACATATTGGGTTGTAGACTGCAAGGATAGTATTAGACCGAATAATCTGTCTCTTGTGTGTTTATATTTGTCATTATTAATTAACTTTGATAAAAACTTTCATTGGGCCAATACGGCAAAAACCAGTCCAATACGGATATTTTCCATATTGGTCCATATCCTGAAATGACATTACATTTGCTAATTTGCATATCTAAGATGGCGGCTGCATTTTTTAGAAGATAATTTCTATAACTGCATGCATGTTAATTGCCAGAATTGAAAATGGGACTTTGAATTAAGCCAAATTAAATGAGATAAAAAATGAATGACAACCGTGAAATATTCGAGGTTCCTGGAGTGTATGCAAATCCGAGGCGGCAAACCATTACACTGGCCTTCTTTTACAGTCTATGTAAAATGTCTGAAATACATGGAGTTCGACCACAGGGGCTTGTTACGATTTTTAATTTTTTTCAGAGTACTCTTAAAAACCACAAGCAAGGGAGGAATCTAAAATGTCAAATTTTCATACAACACTTTTTCAAAATAGTTTTGTATTGGTGTCTTGACCTCATTCGCCATAATATTGGTACTAAATTGAAGCTTAATAAATATATTTTTGATATTTCGATTCCTTTTTGTCATCATCTTTACCTATCTGCAACTTTAAAGCAATACTTCACAGAATTTGCACTGGCCTAATCCTCCCTCAATCATGTTTACATGTCAATACGGGCTGAATTCATACGTGTGATTTGATTGGTCGGTTATTTTTAGGTAAGGATTGCAAAGAATGTGTTGATTGGTCAGTGATTTTGCATTTTTTACCTAGCTAGAACACTGTTGTGACTGTGAAATGAATACGATCACAACGAGTCAATGATATGTCCAGAAAAATAAACAGGAAGTTCGAAAATCCCCCCTTTATTTTTTGGCTTGCAATACCGGTACCAGATTTCAAGTTGTTTGCATAGAACGGGATTTAAAACGATATATATTGTATTTATTACTTTCATCAGATCAAAATCTATCTAAAATAAACAATCATTTATACATGTATTAACTATATGAGAGGAAAAAATGAGAATTTCAGACTTTCAACTCATGTGCGACTCTTACCTTTAAAGGACAAATGACACGATTTTTAATTTTTCACAAATCTTTGTGAAATACTTCCAAAATGCTGTAAGAATAATTACTTTTTCACTTTCGATAGTAAACTGGGGTTAACAAATTACCTAAAAATAACCGACAAATCAAATCGCACGTATGAATTCAGCCCGTATTGACATGTAAACATGATTGAGGGAGGATTAGGCCAGTGCAAATTCTGTGAAGTATTGCTTTAAAGTTGCAGATAGGTATAGATGATGACAAAAAGGAATCGAAATATCAAAAATATATTTATTAAGCTTCAATTTAGTACCAATATTATGGCGAATGAGGTCAAGACACCAATACAAAACTATTTTGAAAAAGTGTTGTATGAAAATTTGACAATTTAGATTCCTCCCTTTAGAGTACTCTGAAAAAAAATAAAAATCGTAACAAGCCCCTGTGGTTCGACCACAGGGGCCAATCTCCCATACAGAGTTGTTGGTCCTTGCAGGCTCTCTAATCTCGAGTTTCCCATGATAAATAAAAAAAATATCATTTTTGCAAGCACGCAAGTTCAAAAAATGGCTAAATTTGAAAGAAAGCAACAAAACTATTTGTATTTTAGCAGACGAAAAACTTTGCGGAAATAAACAATAACTTTTAATTTTCGAATCGTTGACGGACACATTGAATTTCCGTACTGTATGCTATTCAACGATCTATCAAGCTTGAAACTGCAGTCACGTGATCAACATCGAATTTAAATATGATGAATATTTATGAGGAAAGTACCATCAATTTCTGGATATGGGCGGATTCCAGACAGTCTAATAACAGCTAGATCGGAATCTGTTAGACGTTTCGACAATTGCAAGGAAAAGTCCCGAGAGATATTGGACTGGTTAATTAATAAAGGTATCATTATGTGATGTTTTTCATATTGGCCTAGTTATAGGTCTGAGGCCTGTTGTATTGTCTATTGACCTGAGGCGCAGCCGAATGCAAATACAGCAGACCGAGGACCTGTAACTAGGCCAATATCACGTATTATTATACTTCGTGTAAGTTTCTGTAGTGATATTTGGTACTGTAATATTTTGGCATATTACCTGGACAATTAGACACTCAGTATAATAATGATCTTAATGTGGTCTTGTCTAGGTAATATGTCTCTCAGACCTGGGTAATATTTTGGCATATTACCTGGACAAGACCACATTCCTTTTTATTATTTGGACATTTTTTTTATTTTATTTTTTTTTTTGCCAAAAAAAATATGTCCAAATAATAAAAAGGAAATATATAATGATATAATAATGTTGTGTTAGCAATGACTATGCCAATATAGTGGTCAGGGTTGAAGACATAGTGCACGACCTGAAGGATTTTGTTCAGCACATAATTATGCATAAAATTATATAATTTCAGATTATATAGATGTTCATGTAGCAGAAGGGAGAAGAACAAGAAGATCTATTGATGACAGTTACCATGCCAACAGCTATGACCTTGACCTACCATTGTCAGGGTCGTCGGTTCATCTGCATTTGACCCGGAACGACAATATAGGAACATCTGTACCAACACTTGCTCTTCGAAAGGGTTCGCTGATTAGTCGTAATCTGGAGGACAAAATCGTAAGTAATCCAATGAAATATTGCACGATTTAGTGCAAGCTGAGTATCTTTGCACTAAAAATAGGATAATGGTGTTTAACGCCACTTTCAACAATATTTCAGTTATGTTGTATCGAGTAGCTAGGCCTCGCCTGAGCAGGATTTGAGCTCACAACTTTGATGGAAATAGGCACTGCATAGGTAGTTATAAATCCAAACTACCATTCGATCATGATGGCCCCTAGGTTTGATTTTAGAGAAAATATCCATACATCATTCATACCCTATCATCAATTTATTGTAATTGTTACATCTAATGAAGTTCATGTTGCTTTTTTGAAATATAAGGTAATTCCGATAAGTTCTGATTGTTCCAAGATTTGAGTGACATCATTTAAGATGGAAAGCAATGTGTTATCTCAAAATATGACTGACTTAGATCCTCATCATAGTTCAGAGCCAATAAGGATATCACTATGTAAGCTAAAATGTATTCTGTACGAAATTTTTTTTTTTTTAAATTATGGTAATTTAATATTATGAATGAATTCCCTAAATTCAGTACAGTGGAATCTTGTTATGTCTTAAGTTCATTGGTTCTTTGATTTTGGTTCAAATTATCAGAGTTTTTGAGTTATCAGGTTAAATTTAGCTAACAACTGTTATAAATAAACCGTAATCTTAGTTTGAGTTATCTAAGAAAACAGAACAGCATTAGTGGTGTAATGGTTAGCGTGCTCGCCTCGAGTGCGGTAGAATGTGAGTTTGAGTCAAACCATTGATTATAAAATTGGTATTGGTTGCTTCTCCGCTTAACATGCATCATTAGAGAGAAAATTCAGAGTGGTTGGCTCATAAACAGGATAATTCTGTATCAGAGTGAAACAACATGTCTACCCGCAGACTGTTGTTTCAGTGAACCTACACTATTAAAATCCAACTTAGCATGTTGGTCTAGTATAAAGAGGACATCATTATCATCTCATCGATTGTAGCTTGTTCTTGCCATGATATAGCTGAGAAATTGCTCATTTGGCACTAAACACTCACTCACTTCATGAAAATTTCTTGTCCGAGTTTTAAGATAACAAGGTTCCACTATAATTGCTTTGACAGATTAATAAGGGCATAGTTATTAATGTATAAATGTACATAGATATATAGCTAAGCAATCTTTTTAAGGATATACATCTATTATATGTATTTCAGGAATCAGTATTCTACCAGGATATCAGAAAAGGCGCTGTCTTTGTTATTCAGTACAGTAAATTACAGCTTAACAACATGGTAAAATTCTGGTATTTGGTTGTACCATTTTAATTTGAAATTGAATTCTAATATGGCATGCTATTTTCACTTTGTTAAGAAAACTGTTTTCTAAATACAATGTAGCACAATTATTTTTAGCACATGCGCGATGTCCTATTGGTGTTTTCCAGAGTATTTCACTATTTGATCACAAAAACCAGCAATTCAAGTATTAAAAATAGAAATTTAATAATGTCTTCTTTGAATCTTAATGGAATATTTGTCTTAACTATGTTTAAAAAGTATATATCTGTGAGAGGATGAATGATCAGCAGGAGCTCAACAATCAATGTCAGGTCGTGATATCAGTTTACATAGCCATGTTAATCTCAAAAGTTGATCTGCAGGGGAGTTGCTGTAAGAGGATTCATAGATAAAACTAACTTTGCGAATTCCAAACCCTTCATTGATGGAGAGGTGTACTCGATACAACCTTATGTCATCAAGTTTCTCAGTGACTTACAGCCTAACTCGGTGGATTTCTCCACTTTCTCCATTTACCTCCACCAAACACATGACCACCACGATGTGTCGGAAAATAGTTATTAGCATGACGTTAAATGGCCGTACACATTTGAAAATAGTGGATATAGGTTGCAAAGCTGAGTTGTTGTTTTTTTAAAGATTTTGTTCTCAATTTAACACTTTTTGAGGCAATTACTGAATTAGGATTATGTTCATTTATACAGAGTTCTTCATTTATTTTTCAGTTTGGAACCTTTAACTTGGATGGAGAGGAATACACCATACAGAATGTTAGAAACCAAACATTTTCCCGGTTAAATTCAGGATTGAGCAAGTTTGAAATTAGAAGAGAGAAAGTTCCAGAAGTAAACTTCCAAGACGTTTTTGGAAACAGTAGGTTGGAGTAAAATTTACTTGGTTACCCAATATATGTGTTCGAAGGAACAGGTGGGGATTCTATAGTTTTTCTTTCTTAGAAATTAATACCTAGTATAACCAAAATTTTACAAAAACCTTAGATTTAATTGAGCTATACAATTATGAATATCTGATAACATATAAGATGATGCTTATTCTTGAATCTGAATGGATATATGCGATGTATTATACAGTGAAACCAGTCTAATCGACACACCAAGGAGCCAGGGAAATGTGTCGGACTGTACATGATGTCAGAACCTGTCTAATCCGACACACCAAGGAACCAGGGAAATGTGTCGGACTGTACTGGATGTTGTAATACTCAGGTTTTATCTTAGTTAACAGAAATACTTTGGGGGCATAACTTTTTGTCGGATGTCGGAAAACTCAGGTGTCGGATTGCACAAGTTCCACTGTATAAGGCCTTAGGTTAAGGTTATGGTGTTTAACACCACTTTCAAACACATTTCAGTTATATCGTGGCAGTCTATACGGCTTTGGTAATTTCAGTTTCAAAAACTTAAAATATCAAAATTTCACTACCATCTGTATCAACAAAATGTTTGCTTATTTAGATCAGATTCTTAGAAATGTTACCTCTACCATATTGATTCAAATAAAATAAAACAGACAGATGACCTCACTTCCGTATTTTTCAATGAGCGTTGGATTCGGGGTGTTTTCAATGGGGGTTGGGTTTAAGGTTTTCAATGGTGGTTGTATTCAAGGTTTTCAGTGAGGGTTGGGTTCATGGAGTCCATTATCATTTTGTGTGTATCATTGTGTCTTTTGTTTGTCTTACTGTTGTATTTGTTTCCCGTATATGTTTTTTATTTTATTTCTCAAAGTTCATAAATGTTCACTCTCTGTATAATGGATATTAAAATAGAATAATTGATGACATTATCTACACCATATTACAGGATATTTCTTTTTCAGATCTGCAAAATTTAACTTTGAAAAGAAATTTTAAACACAGACAAAAAAGGGCGACAGGGGAACACAAACTAGAACTCCTAATAGTAACAGACTATGCTGTCTATAAATAGTAAGTAATAGTTACCGCCGGTAACCCAGTGGTCACATGACAATTTATAAAAAAAAATCATTCAATTTTCTTTTTTAGTAATATTTTCCTTTCAATAGTCACTTTTTCGTTATTTGATTAAAGGCCAACATTTTTAATTTCTTTCAAATCTGATGTTGTTTAATACCTTTTTAAGTCAGACATTGGGGGAAACAAGCCTAGTGATATTACAGATGTGAAGGTACCATTTTTGGTATTCCATTTTCAATGATATTACTCATTTGAGTAGCGCTCAAACTAGGTACACCTGGTTGCCATAAGCTCTTGAAATATCAACAAGCCGAAGGAAATATAGGTCCAAGTTTGTACATGTACAACAAGTGACAGGTCTAAACTGGTTATTAAAATACTAACATTCCATTACAAATAAGAAAAATTTGGGTACAAATAGAAGTACGTTTATATAATAAGTACTTGGAATATCTGCTGGTTATTGGCCATAAATATAAGACAAAAACATGAAAAACGAGAATTCTTGTAGATTTATTATTAACCATAAGTCAAGAAATTAATTTCTTCCTCCATTTTATTCATATTTGCAGTTGGTATGACAAAAGTACAAAAACGACAACAGCAGAGAAAGAAACTGATGCTTTAACTTCAGTACGACAATTTTATGCCTTTATAATAAATGGTGTAAGTATGTATAAATGTCATTTAATAAACACGAAAGTATCAAATTTAGTGTGCATGACACATTTCTGGAAAAACATTCATGAGGTATGTTCAAAATAGAAAGATTGGAAAGCCAAATAATATAAAGGTGTTTTGGAGCAATTAAACCACAGAGCCAAAACAGGATAGCCAAAATTGGCTAAGGTCACCTATGTCTGAGAGGGGAGAACCTTAGTTTTGATTAATTATTACATTATTTAGGAACTAAATTTCAATAATAAATATATATCTAATAAACCATGTCAGTGCTGAAGCAATGACTACTGGGCGGATGATACCCTCTAGAAGTAATAGTCTACCAGCAGAGGTATCAACCTAGTGATGAAGCAATGACTACTGGGCAGATGATACCCTCTAGAAGTAATAGTCTACCAGCAGAGGTATCAACCTAGGGATAGTAATAAAATCATAATTTAAGTTGATCTTCCAGCATAACCAAGAAAGATGTTAAATGTTACTAGTGGATCACAAGATAACAAAATAAAAGCAAGATCAAGAAGACTTCTAATTTTATTAACGTTGTCTTCAGTTAGACAAAGAGATTTTTAAATAAGGAAAAAGAGATGAAATAATAAAGAAATAAAGAAATTTTATTGAAAATAAATTTGTAAACAGAAAGTTAGAAAAAAGGGGGGTGGTCCGTGCGACAAGCGCCTGTGGCGAAAACAATTAGAATATTGTATAAACAACAATACTACATTCAATACAAGTGGATCGAGATTAGACCTTAAAAACAACATTTCCAAGAATAAAACGAGGAGAGAAAACATATCACACTGTCTGAACAGCTCCAAAATCTAGTCAGAAATATATAGAAACACAGGCCCAATCGATACCTCTAACACGGATATACATGATGACTCACTTTCCTGGCTTGTTACAGGCATTTTAAAAGAAATTGATGGGGTTAGATCTGTGTGATTTGCACAAATTTCAACTCTTGGTGAAATAATGTGGTTATGCACATATTTTCCAGATGTGAGTAAAACACCAACAATCACATATAACTCAGAAAGTAGAAACAAATTAATTAAATTTGGCTCTTTATTTGTTTTAATGATGTTAAAAATAAGCATGTTTTTAGTCATAGCTGATCATATCCATTCAGAAATATGGAAATAATTGTTGGTTCTCAAAAGTAATATAACAGATTTATTTGTTGTCATGGTTACATTTCAATGTTCATTTTCACCTACAAAAACTTTCTTCTGGTTCTTTTTTAGCACAAGAATATGCTTATTATTTTTTTTCAATTGTCATATGAGTGATAAAGAGAGTGCAAGTTTTTTATTTTCAGATTGATGGGATGTACAAAAACATACAAACAACATCCTTCACATTGTCTGTTGTATTTGCTGGAATAGTTATTGCACAGGTATATGATAATTATATTGTCCAGTCATTTTGAAGGTCTGTTGTACGTTGGGCAGAGTCCAGAAAAAATATATTTTGTCCTGGTTAAACATGCTTTTATATTGGGCGAAATGTCCAATCTGATACCGGTAAATAATCTAATATATTTTGGTTCTACTATTTAGGAGATAACTGTATTGTATTTTAAGCTTTGCAGATGTAAAACATGTCAAAATAATATCAAAATCGTTAATTACACTTTGTAATTAACCTGTTATAACAGGGTTAGTGTTTGTAATTAACCTGTTATAACAGGGTTAGTGTTTGTAATTAACCTGTTATAACAGGGTTAGTGTTAGGTGTTATGGTGTTTAATGCCACTCTCAACAATATTTCAGTTATACCGTGACAGTCAGGTTTTTTTGGTGGAGGAAACCAGAGAAAACACCTGACCTGTCGCAAATCACTGACAAACTTTATCGCATAATGTTCTATCGAGTACACCTCCCCATGAGCGGGATGCTAGCACACAATTTCAGTGGTGATAAGCACTAATGGCATAGGTAGTTGTAAATCCAACTACCGTACGATCACGACCACAACAGCCCCACCTGTAATAATAGAAATTACCAATACTACAAATTAAGAAAATCACTAAAATCCATGCATTCACATAGATTTATAACAAAAATGTTACTTTTTATTACATTTAGACACCTGCTGATGCCACCTGGACGGAATCTATTAAAGTCGCCTCTGTTACACCAAACCAGGTTGATTCATCTAGTGGGCTCTCCAATTTTAACACATGGGTCCGAGCAACTTCAAATTTACCAGGGAATGATCATGCCATGTTGTTTACCAGGTCAATGATATTTTATATTACGTTTGTTGAATTATAGAGAGAGAAAAAAGTTTGAAGATACCAAATACCAAATGGGTAATCAAAAGCTGTTAATCAAAGAAGGACAGACAATGAAATGGCCATAAGAAAAAGGACAAAAGGTCAAACAATGATATACAAAATACTACATAAAAAACTAAAGATTGAGCATCACAAACCCCACAAAAAGACAGAGTTGAACTTAGGTGCTCCGGAAGGGTATGCAGTTCCTGCTCCACTAGATTTATGCTTTTGAGAAGAGAGGAACCATTGCAAATTGCATAATATTTCATAAAAATTTCAAAACTTATTTAAATAAAATGGATGAAAAGTGACCAAGAGAAAATCTAGATGTCATATGGCTATTTTCAGTCATTGAAAATTGGGGGTCCGACCTATAATCCGACAGTCCGATAGACCGATGGTCCAACAGTCCGATAGTCCGACAAATGCTTTATTTCTTTGAAAGTTAACACTATAACATGTGTAATATGGGGCCAGAAACTGAACCGTTTACTCACCAAAGAAAGGTCCAGAACATCGGAAACACGATATCATAGACGGACAAACAATTGGCAGGGACACACAAGAACTCAAAAAAACACATATATGAACAACACGGACTCCATAAAAACCTGGATCCAGTCGTGATGAACCGGTAGTGTAAGTATCCCTTATATTTTTTAGTAGCGACTACTTCAGGCTTTGTTCAAGTAGCGTGTAGCCGAGTCCAGCCAAGAAAAGTCACTATTGAAAAGAAAGATAAAATAAATGAATACAAAAAAAAAGGAAAAGACAAAAAGAAGAGCGTACCAGTGTCCCCCGCCCTTTATCATGGAATATTTATGTTAAAAAGCAATGTCGACACATCAATAGAGCTGGATACAATAATGTGTGCGAATTGATTGATTGATTGATTGCTTAAGGTCCAGCAAGCAATATTTCAGTCATATTCAGGATGAGAAAAGTTTGTAAGCAAAAAATAAGAAAGTGTGGACTCTGGGATGGGTCAACATGGGCAACGACGTAACACGAGAACATGTTTGTCTGCCTCTTCCGACGACAAGTTGGTCCTATTTTTATTCCCCGGGATTCCGACGGGTGACCCTGCTATAGTCGCCTTCTACGACAAGCGCATATATAAAAAGTTACGATTGAAGGAATTGTCCCTAAGTGACCCCTTATATCACGGAAAGAAACAGCATCGGAATATGACAAAATAAACAACAGTGCCATGATACGCCCCCCCTCCCCCCCTTTGTGACAATTGAAGGTCAGTTGCTCAGCGTAAAAGCAGTAATTAATATGTTGCATTTTTTAAACCAATTAATTGTAAATACCATAAGAAAACTGGCATTTTCCAAACTGACTAAAATCACACCTCTCACTTGCTCCCACTTTTATCAATACAATGTGTGTCACGACGTGACCTATCAGTAAAAGGGGGAACAAGTGAGAGATGTTATCGTACGAGGCATGGATGGACGGACGAACAGCGGTATGCCATAATAAGCCCGTATTTTGACGGGCGTATAAAAATGAATGGCCCATATCCTGAAATTACGAATATATCATCTTTGGCCAAATTATTTTTCAAAACTTTCATCAGTTTAAAGCATTTGTCAGACTATCGGACTGTCGGATTATAGCTACGGCCCCGAAAATTGAGGTGTTCACGATAAAAGTTTATTTAATCAAAAGTTACTATACCGTTAAATAGCTATCTAAACAATTTTAAAAGAAATACAAAAACTTTAAAGAAGTTCTGACTCATATATGTATTACTAAAAATAAACACAACGATCACGTTAAACCACAATCACTCACTCCCTCACTAAAAATAAACATAATCTACTTCTTCTATTTTTTTTAGATATGATTTAACTTCCGGTGGTTCAACAGGCAATGCAGGTATGATTGTTATTATATTAAATTGATTGATTTATAAAAAGTTTGAAGATGCCAAAAGAGCAATCAGAAGCTGTAAATCAAAGAAAGACAGACAATACAAAGGTCAAAAGAAAAAGGTCAAAAAGACAAACAGTTGTCGACAAATCACTACACAGAAAGCTAAAGATTGAGCAACACGAACCGCACTAAAAATCGGTGGTAAATTCAGGTGCTCTGGAAGGGTTAGTATATCCTGCTATACTAGTGACATCCATTACGTTACTGTTCAACGACATGGATATCATCTTATATGAAAATCATGTTGGACACTCAGGGCTGTCCTCTTGGCTGTAGGTCTTTCCAAACTACCTCTCAGTTCATTCGCCAGGTAATCAATAGTTTCTCTACCAAAGCGAAACCGCTGCCTCAGCTGCTCATCACTATAGTCCATGATCAGAGGGTCTGTTCCTCTAAAATGTATATCGTGTCTCACTCTTGGCATATTAAATGCAGCATTGGCGGCCATATTTAATCGAATGATTAAAATTTAACACAGCTCTTATAGGTCGATTAGTTATAACGACAGATTAGTGAATGATTAAATCTAACAACAAGTTGAACAACAGCTAACGCAATGATTAAATTTAATCACATGATAAAGTAAAATTTAACGCAGCGTTAGGGTTAACGACAAGTTGAACAACAGACACCAGTATTCATAATAAATACAAATAGTACAACATATCATGTTGGACACCAGTATTCATAATAAATACAAATAATACAACATATCATGTTGGACACCAGTATTCATAATAAATACAAATAGTACAAATAGACATTTTGTTTATAGCCATGTTAGCAGTGTAGCAGCTGTAGTCGTGATGAAACAAATTACCATTAATGTACGCGAGAGGATGATTTCATTACGACATAAAAGTGATCAAGCTATGGTAGTTTAGGATTTTAAATATTGAAATAGCTAAGGGAATGACCATTTAACTTGAAGGGGGGGGGGGGGGGAAATTATGTTTTTTTTTTTTTTTTTAAATATTCTGATTCCCAATGTTGCTGAAAAAAATATTCTGATTTTGGTGGAGGAAAAAAAAAAAATCTGATTCATAGTTTTTGTCATATAACCTAATGTTAAATTCTGGAGAGAAAAAAAATTGCGCTTTGCGCGACTAAAAAAAATAAATATTCTAACTCTTGTGTTGTCCGAAAAAAATATTCTGAACGAAACAAAAAACCATAACCCCTCCCCTTCAAGTTAAATGGTCGGTCCCTAATTACAACAATCACTTACAGCAAGTTGATAGTTGTTAGGTATTGATGTTTTGGAAAATGAGAGGGCAGTTATTCATGTCCCGTCCGAAGGACATTTGTTTTGTATTTTTGCATACTATGCAACTGCCACATATATTACAACAGTGTAAGTTCTGTCAAACCATAGTAAATCGAACTCAAAGAAAACAGAATCATGTGTAAACCAAGCAAAAAATGCAGGCATTATGTCTGAATTCAATTTTTTACAAACGTGTTTCTATTTTGACCATAAAAAGTTGAATCTTAATGGGTTATGTATAATGTGAAGGATCAGATAACAGGACTAGCCTCTAATTTATCCTCTCCTAATAAAAATAGATTAAGTTATAATAAATTGAAACATGCAACTGATGATCAAAGGGGGAATAACTCTAGGAGAAATAATGTGAAAAATATTTCAAATTATTATTCTGTGAACCACTGAACCATTTGAAATCACACCTTGCTGGAACCTTCCTTGGCTAGTCTTTAACAAAATGTATGGGTTATTTTTGTATTGATCGCAAATCTAAAATGGCCACCATAGCAGGATATATTTAAACTTTGGACCTATAATGTGAAAATAAATAAAATGATTTTTGAGTTGACTTTATTGAACAAAAACTTGCATATGAATAATCAGGTGAGCGATACAGGCTCGTGTGATCCACTAGTTTTATTTTTATTATAAGTTGGATGTGAATGTATTTAGCAGGAGCAAATACATGTTATTACCTTATTTATTTTTTCAGGTCTGGCATATTTAGGACGTGTTTGTACTGACAGCAGTCAATCTATCGTAGAGGATGGATTCAATTTTGTAATGATAACAGTGGCGGCTCATGAACTTGGACACTGGTAAAATATCAAACACAATTTTTAGAGAAAATATTCATATAAAAGTCTTGATTATGTTACGCCAGTCATGTATTATACATATTTTTGTTTGTTAAGATCTGCAATTTTCTTTCTTTAAAATCCACAAATCATGTACATTATTCATAGCAAATTAACAAAATAATATAGTGAAAAACAAAATATACCACTGTTACCAATATCCAATCGGAAAATCGTACAAACATAGGCAAAATTGATACCTCACCCACACATATACATGAACGCTCACTTTTTTTATTGGTATTAAAGATAAAATTCCATATTTCTAGATAACAATTCAATATTATACAATTATTGACTTTTGAATAGGATGCTATTTGGATTTATCGACCTGAAAAAATGTAATATACGTTTTTAAAAGTTGATAAACCCGATAGCAACTATTCCAAAGTCAATGATTGTTTTATTTCATGAAAATGTTTTACCTCAATTCCCTTTCATCAACTGTGGGAAATCTTTCATTAGCAGACAATTCGTCCGACATTTTGAGCGTTTGTTTATGATTCATCCGGAAAAACAAATGATAAGCACAATCTCATTCGTTATTGAACAACGAAAGAACGAATTTGATAGGATAGCAAAAGTCTGGTTTTTTCCCAATTTATTTTTATGCCTTGTGAGGGTGATATCACTTTCCGAACACCTGTCAGGATCTATTTTTATCTTGAAAAGCGTGTTTCGGCATATTTATGCAAAAAAAATTAGTCGAGGGGGTGATATCACAAGTACTCAAAACCTCTTAATCAGTTTTAAGCCAATCATATGCAAGCTAAATTACAGTCATGTAATAAAAAAAAGTATGCAATATATTTCCTGATAAATCAGGGAGATATTAACATAGTATGAAAAACGGTCGGAAAAAACTACAGGCATGAAAATAACCTGTGTCTAAATGGAGCTCTATTTGTCACACGGTCTACTGACAACTCCATTGAGTCTTGAAAAGAAATAAACATGGCTGTCTTATTAAATTTTTATGATTAAGCAATCTAATTTGATACTGACACATTTGTTAATTCTTTTTCCCATGTGTAAGGATGAAAACTAAATTTTGAACTCAGGTGCTTCGGAAGGGTAAGCAGTTCCTGCTCCAATAATGGTACCTGTCATGCTACATTTAAATGAAACGAACATCATCTGATATTGAAATCTTTTTGGATAACGGTAACATTAAATACAGATAACATTAATAAAAGATGAACACAAACAAATCAGTTCAGAGAAAGACAGACCGAACATCGTTTTTATGAGGATATCAGGGGTGGATCCAGGATTTCAAGTTAGGAGGGTGGACTTAAAAAAATTGCGGTGAGGGTGCGCGCTGGGTTCACCCCCCCCCTTGAATCTGCCCCTGGATATCATAGTGGAGATCACAACACGGAACTAAAAACATAAAGACTGGACAATAAACAACATGAATGATATGAACAGAAGAGTTTGAAGATATCAAAGGGGTAATCAGAATCTGTATATCAAAGAACAACAGACAAACACAATGGTCAAAAGAAAAAGTACAAAAGGACAAACAATGATCTACAAAACATACACATAAAAGTAAAGATAGAGTAACATGAACCCCAATAAAAATCAGCTTATACTCAGCAAATTCAAAATCACCATGATGTTTTATTTTCAGTTTAAGTGCACAACATGATGGAGAATCTGGGAACTCGTGTAGCTTCAGTGACCAATACATCATGGCAGCTTCTTCATCTCCACAAACGAACGCAGCCACAGCTACTCATCCATGGATATTCTCAACTTGCTCAACAACATACTTTTCTAATTACATCGATTCACTTGAGGGGTAAATATGTTGAAAGTTATACTCGAATGAAAAAAAAGTTTGGAGATCCTAAAGGCCGTAAATCGCAGAAGGACAGATTATACAATGGCCAAAGGACAAACAATGATCTTCAAGCAATATCCGCTCCACTAGATGCACCTGTCGTGTTCCTGTTAAACAACAAACATCATGTGACATGGAAATCGTGTTAGACACCAGTATACATTAATAAATACAAAACTTTGTTCCATGCGAATTAGTTTAGTATTATCATTTTGCATTATTGAGGGTTCAGGTTATGGTGTTTAACACCACTTTCAACAATTTTTCAGTTATATTGTGGCGGTCAGTTTTATTGGTGGAGGAAACCGGAGAAAACCACTGACCTGCCGCAAGTCACTGACAAACTTTTCACATAATGTTGTATAGAGTACACCTCGCCTGAGCGGAATTTGAACTGCACTATTGATTATACTTTAATTTTGTAGGTAGCAGTTTAATAATTATACTATTGAAAAGTTTCACAATAAAAAATATGTCATGAATGACCAAATAACGCTCTAACTCACGAATGAGTTACATCGATATTTGGTCAGAAGTGACATATTTTTTATAATGAAATTCGTCAATTAGCTATAGTATTTAATATTATATAGATGAAAATGATTTGATTCGAATTTGATATAAAATGAGTTTATATTATGTGTGTAGCTTAGGGATATACTATAATGTGTATCACTTCAAAACCAACTAAAACCATACGAAGCAGTCAAAGGGACGTAACTGTAAAACATGCAGAAAAGTAGCTCCGACAACAAAATGGCAGGAAATGTAACAAGAGTGAAAATAAAAACGATAATTTCACTGTGAAATTGTCGAGTTTTTTTCACTCGGAAAATCCTGTAATTTACAGCTATCTATATAGGAACGACTTTTCATTGCAGACATTTTTTTTTATATTTATTACTTAACAAAATCTAGAATATAATGATATCTGTTGCTAAAGAACTTTCAATAACTTTTGCCATCATAATTATAAAAATACTGATGACCATTTTCCACTTACTTTCATTGTCAGCTGATTGTAGGGATACAATTTCGAAATGCACATAATTTAGAGCCATGATGCAAATATAAACATTTAGATTTCCATATGCAAATTTATCCTGTCAATTCTCATATCCGAACATCCAGGTATTTAATAATTCATTGGGGTGAGGTCAGCAGGAATCCTCTAGATTTTACCTAGATTCCAATGGAAAATTTGAATTTTATTTTCCTAATTTAAAATAAATCCGTCTGATATAAATTGACGAAAATCAAACTAGATATCTGATTTAGTGTCTATAAGGACCAGAGGTGATTTTAATTAAAATATTTAACTTCTGTTGGAAGATAGCGAATAAATTGATATACATTGGAGTCTATGTAGAATCCCGAGAATTTTGCTTGGCTTCACCTCAAATATTTTCTTCATCTCAAAATTGATAATCATTGATTGGTCAATTACATTGTGTGATGTCACTCCGAAATCGAGAATTAATTTCTGTAATTTAAAATTTGTGACATTACATGAATCATCGTCTAATGGTTGCCTTTGTATTAAAACGTGTGTCCATGATAGTAACAACTAGTGAAGCAGATGAAATCGTCATTTAGAGAGAAAATAGAGTTTATTCCTTCTAGCAAAAATTGATCAAGAAGTACTGTTTACCATGTTGTACATGTTGTGAAATAAAACGCTGGACATGCCAAATGCTCACTCTTCTCAACGACGGAAAGACAATGAACGGCCTAGTATGATTACAAACAACTTGTAGCAGATCCTAAAGAACAAATCTGTTATGAGTGATCTTTCTTGTCTTGTTGCTAAATTTCTCTTTTCTATCCTTTATCTTCCAATTTACTTGTGACTGGGTTATTATAAGATATACATGGATGCCTGTGAAATACTCAGATTTCACAGTGAAATAAAAAATCAAATTTCACCCAGTGTAATAAAACATTTATTTCTCCATGACGTAACAGTACCAATGTCGTCCCAATCGAAAACATCATTCAGAGTCTGACAATGAAAAACAAGTTGATTTTTAAGCATATAATTACCGCGAACGAATCTATGTAATAAACAGTATCACTACACTTGCATTCCGAATATCAAAAATAAATCACTCATAACCAAGCAATAATGGCAATCACACATTCGTGAATTACTGTGTTGTTTAGTTATTCATGATTTATTATCAATATTAAGAATTCAAGAGTAGTTATGCTATAAATATTCACATGGTTTGTAACAGGTATGCTCCTCTACCTAAGATTATAGGAACACATGGTTTGTAACAGGTATGCTCCTCTACCTAAGATTATAGGAACACATGGTTTGTAACAGGTATGCTCCTCTACCTAAGATTATAGGAACACATGGTTTGTAACAGGTATGCTCCTCTACCTAAGATTATAGGAACACATGGTTTGTAACAGGTATGCTCCTCTACCTAAGATTATAGGAACACATGGTTTGTAACAGGTATGCTCCTCTACCTAAGATTATAGGAACACATGGTTTGTAACAGGTATGCTCCTCTACCTAAGATTATAGGAACACATGGTTTGTAACAGGTATGCTCCTCTACCTAAGATTATAGGAACACATGGTTTGTAACAGGTATGCTCCTCTACCTAAGATTATAGGAACACATGGTTTGTAACAGGTATGCTCCTCTACCTAAGATTATAGGAACACATGGTTTGTAACAGGTATGCTCCTCTACCTAAGATTATAGGAACACATGGTTTGTAACAGGTATGCTCCTCTACCTAAGATTATAGGAACACATGGTTTGTAACAGGTATGCTCCTCTACCTAAGATTATAGGAACACATGGTTTGTAACAGGTATGCTCCTCTACCTAAGATTATAGGAACACATGGTTTGTAACAGGTATGCTCCTCTACCTAAGATTATAGGAACACATGGTTTGTAACAGGTATGCTCCTCTACCTAAGATTATAGGAACACATGGTTTGTAACAGGTACTCTCCTCTACCTAAGATTATAGGAACACATGGTTTGTAACAGGTATGCTCCTCTACCTAAGATTATAGGAACACATGGTTTGTAACAGGTACTCTCCTCTACCTAAGATTATAGGAACACATGGTTTGTAACAGGTACTCTCCTCTACCTAAGATTATAGGAACACATGGTTTGTAACAGGTATGCTCCTCTACCTAAGATTATAGGAACACATGGTTTGTAACAGGTATGCTCCTCTACCTAAGATTATAGGAACACATGGTTTGTAACAGATATGCTCCTCTACCTAAGATTATAGGAACACATGGTTTGTAACAGGTACTCTCCTCTACCTAAGATTATAGGAACACATGGTTTGTAACAGGTATGCTCCTCTACCTAAGATTATAGGAACACATGGTTTGTAACAGGTACTCTCCTCTACCTAAGATTATAGGAACACATGGTTTGTAACAGGTACTCTCCTCTACCTAAGATTATAGGAACACATGGTTTGTAACAGGTATGCTCCTCTACCTAAGATTATAGGAACACATGGTTTGTAACAGGTATGCTCCTCTACCTAAGATTATAGGAACACATGGTTTGTAACAGATATGCTCCTCTACCTAAGATTATAGGAACACATGGTTTGTAACAGGTATGCTCCTCTACCTAAGATTATAGGAACACATGGTTTGTAACAGGTATGCTCCTCTACCTAAGATTATAGGAACACATGGTTTGTAACAGGTATGCTCCTCTACCTAAGATTATAGGAACACATGGTTTGTAACAGGTACTCTCCTCTACCTAAGATTATAGGAACACATGGTTTGTAACAGGTATGCTCCTCTACCTAAGATTATAGGAACACATGGTTTGTAACAGGTATGCTCCTCTACCTAAGATTATAGGAACACATGGTTTGTAACAGGTACTCTCCTCTACCTAAGATTATAGGAACACATGGTTTGTAACAGGTATGCTCCTTTACCTAAGATTATAGGAACACATGGTTTGTAACAGGTACTCTCCTCTACCTAAGATTATAGGAACACATGGTTTGTAACAGGTACTCTCCTCTACCTAAGATTATAGGAACACATGGTTTGTAACAGGTATGCTCCTCTACCTAAGATTATAGGAACACATGGTTTGTAACAGGTATGCTCCTCTACCTAAGATTATAGGAACACATGGTTTGTAACAGGTACTCTCCTCTACCTAAGATTATAGGAACACATGGTTTGTAACAGGTATGCTCCTCTACCTAAGATTATAGGAACACATGGTTTGTAACAGGTATGCTCCTCTACCTAAGATTATAGGAACACATGGTTTGTAACAGGTATGCTCCTCTACCTAAGATTATAGGAACACATGGTTTGTAACAGGTACTCTCCTCTACCTAAGATTATAGGAACACATGGTTTGTAACAGGTATGCTCCTCTACCTAAGATTATAGGAACACATGGTTTGTAACAGGTATGCTCCTCTACCTAAGATTATAGGAACACATGGTTTGTAACAGATATGCTCCTCTACCTAAGATTATAGGAACACATGGTTTGTAACAGGTATGCTCCTCTACCTAAGATTATAGGAACACATGGTTTGTAACAGGTATGCTCCTCTACCTAAGATTATAGGAACACATGGTTTGTAACAGGTATGCTCCTCTACCTAAGATTATAGGAACACATGGTTTGTAACAGGTACTCTCCTCTACCTAAGATTATAGGAACACATGGTTTGTAACAGGTATGCTCCTCTACCTAAGATTATAGGAACACATGGTTTGTAACAGGTATGCTCCTCTACCTAAGATTATAGGAACACATGGTTTGTAACAGGTACTCTCCTCTACCTAAGATTATAGGAACACATGGTTTGTAACAGGTATGCTCCTCTACCTAAGATTATAGGAACACATGGTTTGTAACAGGTACTCTCCTCTACCTAAGATTATAGGAACACATGGTTTGTAACAGGTACTCTCCTCTACCTAAGATTATAGGAACACATGGTTTGTAACAGGTATGCTCCTCTACCTAAGATTATAGGAACACATGGTTTGTAACAGGTATGCTCCTCTACCTAAGATTATAGGAACACATGGTTTGTAACAGGTACTCTCCTCTACCTAAGATTATAGGAACACATGGTTTGTAACAGGTATGCTCCTCTACCTAAGATTATAGGAACACATGGTTTGTAACAGGTATGCTCCTCTACCTAAGATTATAGGAACACATGGTTTGTAACAGGTATGCTCCTCTACCTAAGATTATAGGAACACATGGTTTGTAACAGGTATTCTCCTCTACCTAAGATTATAGGAACACATGGTTTGTAACAGGTATGCTCCTCTACCTAAGATTATAGGAACACATGGTTTGTAACAGGTACTCTCCTCTACCTAAGATTATAGGAACACATGGTTTGTAACAGGTATGCTCCTCTACCTAAGATTATAGGAACACATGGTTTGTAACAGGTACTCTCCTCTACCTAAGATTATAGGAACACATGGTTTGTAACAGGTATGCTCCTCTACCTAAGATTATAGGAACACATGGTTTGTAACAGGTACTCTCCTCTACCTAAGATTATAGGAACACATGGTTTGTAACAGGTATGCTCCTCTACCTAAGATTATAGGAACACATGGTTTGTAACAGGTATGCTCCTCTACCTAAGATTATAGGAACACATGGTTTGTAACAGGTATGCTCCTCTACCTAAGATTATAGGAACACATGGTTTGTAACAGGTATTCTCCTCTACCTAAGATTATAGGAACACATGGTTTGTAACAGGTATGCTCCTCTACCTAAGATTATAGGAACACATGGTTTGTAACAGGTACTCTCCTCTACCTATGATTATAGGAACACATGGTTTGTAACAGGTATGCTCCTCTACCTAAGATTATAGGAACACATGGTTTGTAACAGGTACTCTCCTCTACCTAAGATTATAGGAACACATGGTTTGTAACAGGTATGTTCCTCTACCTAAGATAGGAACACATGGTTTGTAACAGGTATGCTCCTCTACCTAAGATTATAGGAACACATGGTTTGTAACAGGTACTCTCCTCTACCTAAGATTATAGGAACACATGGTTTGTAACAGGTACTCTCCTCTACCTAAGATTATAGGAACACATGGTTTGTAACAGGTACTCTCCTCTACCTAAGATTGTAGGAACACATGGTTTGTAACAGGTACTCTCCTCTACCTAAGATTATAGGAACACATGGTTTGTAACAGGTACTCTCCTCTACCTAAAATTATAGGAACACATGGTTTGTAACAGGTACTCTCCTCTACCTAAGATTGTAGGAACACATGGTTTGTAACAGGTACTCTCCTCTACCTAAGATTATAGGAACACATGGTTTGTAACAGGTATGCTCCTCTACCTAAGATTATAGGAACACATGGTTTGTAACAGGTACTCTCCTCTACCTAAGATTATAGGAACTCATGGTTTGTAACAGGTATGCTCCTCTACCTAAGATTATAGGAACATATGGTTTGTAACAGGTATGCTCCTCTACCTAAGATTATAGGAACACATGGTTTGTAACAGGTATGCTCCTCTACCTAAGATTATAGGAACACATGGTTTGTAACAGGTATGTTCCTCTACCTAAGATTATAGGAACACATGGTTTGTAACAGGTATGCTCCTCTACCTAAGATTATAGGAACACATGGTTTGTAACAGGTATGCTCCTCTACCTAAGATTATAGGAACACATGGTTTGTAACAGGTACTCTCCTCTACCTAAGATTATAGGAACACATGGTTTGTAACAGGTATGCTCCTCTACCTAAGATTATAGGAACACATGGTTTGTAACAGGTATGCTCCTCTACCTAAGATTATAGGAACACATGGTTTGTAACAGGTATGCTCCTCTACCTAAGATTATAGGAACACATGGTTTGTAACAGGTATTCTCCTCTACCTAAGATTATAGGAACACATGGTTTGTAACAGGTATGCTCCTCTACCTAAGATTATAGGAACACATG
This sequence comes from Bathymodiolus septemdierum, assembly GCA_963383655.1. Lineage (NCBI taxonomy): Eukaryota > Metazoa > Mollusca > Bivalvia > Mytilida > Modiolidae > Bathymodiolus > Bathymodiolus septemdierum. Next base: position 22,026,725 of record OY726531.1, on the reverse strand, counting down.
GTTTGTAACAGGTACTCTCCTCTACCTATGATTATAGGAACACATGGTTTGTAACAGGTATGCTCCTCTACCTAAGATTATAGGAACACATGGTTTGTAACAGGTACTCTCCTCTACCTAAGATTATAGGAACACATGGTTTGTAACAGGTATGTTCCTCTACCTAAGATAGGAACACATGGTTTGTAACAGGTATGCTCCTCTACCTAAGATTATAGGAACACATGGTTTGTAACAGGTACTCTCCTCTACCTAAGATTATAGGAACACATGGTTTGTAACAGGTACTCTCCTCTACCTAAGATTATAGGAACACATGGTTTGTAACAGGTACTCTCCTCTACCTAAGATTGTAGGAACACATGGTTTGTAACAGGTACTCTCCTCTACCTAAGATTATAGGAACACATGGTTTGTAACAGGTACTCTCCTCTACCTAAAATTATAGGAACACATGGTTTGTAACAGGTACTCTCCTCTACCTAAGATTGTAGGAACACATGGTTTGTAACAGGTACTCTCCTCTACCTAAGATTATAGGAACACATGGTTTGTAACAGGTATGCTCCTCTACCTAAGATTATAGGAACACATGGTTTGTAACAGGTACTCTCCTCTACCTAAGATTATAGGAACTCATGGTTTGTAACAGGTATGCTCCTCTACCTAAGATTATAGGAACATATGGTTTGTAACAGGTATGCTCCTCTACCTAAGATTATAGGAACACATGGTTTGTAACAGGTATGCTCCTCTACCTAAGATTATAGGAACACATGGTTTGTAACAGGTATGTTCCTCTACCTAAGATTATAGGAACACATGGTTTGTAACAGGTATGCTCCTCTACCTAAGATTATAGGAACACATGGTTTGTAACAGGTATGCTCCTCTACCTAAGATTATAGGAACACATGGTTTGTAACAGGTACTCTCCTCTACCTAAGATTATAGGAACACATGGTTTGTAACAGGTATGCTCCTCTACCTAAGATTATAGGAACACATGGTTTGTAACAGGTATGCTCCTCTACCTAAGATTATAGGAACACATGGTTTGTAACAGGTATGCTCCTCTACCTAAGATTATAGGAACACATGGTTTGTAACAGGTACTCTCCTCTACCTAAGATTATAGGAACACATGGTTTGTAACAGGTATGCTCCTCTACCTAAGATTATAGGAACACATGGTTTGTAACAGGTACTCTCCTCTACCTAAGATTATAGGAACACATGGTTTGTAACAGGTACTCTCCTCTACCTAAGATTATAGGAACACATGGTTTGTAACAGGTATGCTCCTCTACCTAAGATTATAGGAACACATGGTTTGTAACAGGTATGCTCCTCTACCTAAGATTATAGGAACACATGGTTTGTAACAGGTACTCTCCTCTACCTAAGATTATAGGAACACATGGTTTGTAACAGGTATGCTCCTCTACCTAAGATTATAGTAACACATGGTTTGTAACAGGTATGCTCCTCTACCTAAGATTATAGGAACACACGGTTTGTAACAGGTATGCTCCTCTACCTAAGATTATAGGAACACATGGTTTGTAAAAGGTACTCTCTACCTAAGATTATAGGAACACATGGTTTGTAACAGGTATGCTCCTCTACCTAAGATTATAGGAACACATGGTTTGTAACAGGTATGCTCCTCTACCTAAGATTATAGGAACACATGGTTTGTAACAGATATGCTCCTCTACCTAAGATTATAGGAACACATGGTTTGTAACAGGTATGCTCCTCTACCTAAGATTATAGGAACACATGGTTTGTAACAGGTATGCTCCTCTACCTAAGATTATAGGAACACATGGTTTGTAACAGGTATGCTCCTCTACCTAAGATTATAGGAACACATGGTTTGTAACAGGTACTCTCCTCTACCTAAGATTATAGGAACACATGGTTTGTAACAGGTATGCTCCTCTACCTAAGATTATAGGAACACATGGTTTGTAACAGGTATGCTCCTCTACCTAATATTATAGGAACACATGGTTTGTAACAGGTATGCTCCTCTACCTAAGATTATAGGAACACATGGTTTGTAACAGGTACTCTACCTAAGATTATAGGAACACATGGTTTGTAACAGGTATGCTCCTCTACCTAAGATTATAGGAACACATGGTTTGTAACAGGTACTCTCCTCTACCTAAGATTATAGGAACACATGGTTTGTAACAGGTACTCTCCTCTACCTAAGATTATAGGAACACATGGTTTGTAACAGGTATGCTCCTCTACCTAAGATTATAGGAACACATGGTTTGTAACAGGTATGCTCCTCTACCTAAGATTATAGGAACACATGGTTTGTAACAGGTACTCTCCTCTACCTAAGATTATAGGAACACATGGTTTGTAACAGGTATGCTCCTCTACCTAAGATTATAGGAACACATGGTTTGTAACAGGTATGCTCCTCTACCTAAGATTATAGGAACACATGGTTTGTAACAGGTATGCTCCTCTACCTAAGATTATAGGAACACATGGTTTGTAACAGGTACTCTCCTCTACCTAAGATTATAGGAACACATGGTTTGTAACAGGTATGCTCCTCTACCTAAGATTATAGGAACACATGGTTTGTAACAGGTACTCTCCTCTACCTAAGATTATAGGAACACATGGTTTGTAACAGGTATGCTCCTCTACCTAAGATTATAGGAACACATGGTTTGTAACAGGTACTCTCCTCTACCTAAGATTATAGGAACACATGGTTTGTAACAGGTATGTTCCTCTACCTAAGATTATAGGAACACATGGTTTGTAACAGGTATGCTCCTCTACCTAAGATTATAGGAACACATGGTTTGTAACAGGTACTCTCCTCTACCTAAGATTATAGGAACACATGGTTTGTAACAGGTACTCTCCTCTACCTAAGATTATAGGAACACATGGTTTGTAACAGGTACTCTCCTCTACCTAAGATTATAGGAACACATGGTTTGTAACAGGTACTCTCCTCTACCTAAGATTGTAGGAACACATGGTTTGTAACAGGTACTCTCCTCTACCTAAGATTATAGGAACACATGGTTTGTAACAGGTACTCTCCTCTACCTAAGATTATAGGAACACATGGTTTGTAACAGGTACTCTCCTCTACCTAAGATTGTAGGAACACATGGTTTGTAACAGGTACTCTCCTCTACCTAAGATTATAGGAACACATGGTTTGTAACAGGTATGCTCCTCTACCTAAGATTATAGGAACACATGGTTTGTAACAGGTACTCTCCTCTACCTAAGATTATAGGAACACATGGTTTGTAACAGGTATGCTCCTCTACCTAAGATTATAGGAACACATGGTTTGTAACAGGTATACTCCTCTACCTAAGATTATAGGAACACATGGTTTGTAACAGGTATGCTCCTCTACCTAAGATTATAGGAACACATGGTTTGTAACAGGTATGCTCCTCTACCTAAGATTATAGGAACACATGGTTTGTAACAGGTATGCTCCTCTACCTAAGATTATAGGAACACATGGTTTGTAACAGGTATGCTCCTCTACCTAAGATTATAGGAACACATGGTTTGTAACAGGTATGCTCCTCTACCTAAGATTATAGGAACACATGGTTTGTAACAGGTATGCTCCTCTACCTAAGATTATAGGAACACATGGTTTGTAACAGGTACTCTCCTCTACCTAAGATTATAGGAACGCATGGTTTGTAACAGGTACTCTCCTCTACCTAAGATTATAGGAACTGTAGACTACCTCTTCAAGCTGCGTTAGTGGAGATCTCCTTTAGCTCAGTTGGTAGAGGTTGGCTTACAATGCTTACAATGGTCCTGGGATGAAATCCCATCAAGGACATTACATTTTTCGGAGACAAACTATGCTCTACTGCTACAAGTCATCCACAAATAACTAAAACATTATTTGCCACTTCACATAAATTTATATTTTCAATTCAAACTGACACTTAATTTTTTTTTCAGAACCAACAATAATTGCATGAAAACACTGAGTGCAGGTTTTGATCCAACAGCACTATCACCTTATGACCAGAATTTGGCCGGACAGATTTATACTGCAGACGACCAGTGTGCACATATGCGTGGTACTGGTTCATATTTTTGTAACGTAAGATTGACATTTAATCCTCTTAGAAATACATATATGTTGCATTTAATTACTGTGAGATTTGCTGGCTTCTTCTATGATTATTACATTTAGACTGTAGTTACGGAGATTATTGACCACTTACTTAATCTTATGTACATTAATTTGGTGTAAATGTGAAATGTTTACATATATGATGAAAACCAATCGTTAAATTTTGGTATATATCTTTTTGTTATGGTAGACAGCCTTTATATATGAAGGTTAATGATATATTAATATGTTCCTATTGATTGAATGTCTAAATACCAGTGATGAAGACCCCCTTGTTGGTGTATATCCTCAGTTGGGTCAAACCTAAAACTTTACAATTGATATTTTGCTGCTTTTTTGCTAAGCACACAGAGCTAAGACTGGCTGGCTGTGAATAGCAATAATGTATCTGAGTACAGTCAAATGTCTACCTGTGGAATGTATCATTATAAGCATACAACTCAAGAGTACAAAACAGACATCATGATCTCATCAAAAAGTAACTAAACAAAATGTTCTTGTCATGATATACATTTGGTAACTGAAAAATCTAGTATTCAACATGAATATGATATGTATTTAAAATATCTTTATTTTGGTAAATTGAATAGATTACTGTAGACATTAATAATTATATGTGACTTGTAAATTTTAAATAATCTAATGTATGAATTGTGAATATTGAAGATTGTTGACGTGATTTTCAACAGTAAACGCTGGCTGATATCAAGTGGTCCAAGGACTGTAAACCAAACTTTAATATTGTTTTCTTTTCACATTTGATTGCATTTGTATTCTCTTATGTATATGTGTGTTAGGGGGTATCAATTTGTATTCTCTTATGTGTATGTGTGTTAGGGGGTATCAATTTTTATTCTCTCATGTATATGTGTGTTGGGGAGTATCAATTTGTATTCTCTTATGCATATGTGTGTTGGGGGGTATCAATTTGTATTCTCTCATGTGTATGTGTGTTGGGGGGTATCAATTTGTATTCTCTCATGTGTATGTGTGTTGGGGGTATCAATTTGTATTCTCTCATGTGTATGTGTGTTGGGAGTTATCAATTTGTATTCTCTCATGTGTATGTGTGTTGGGGGGTATCAATTTGTATTCTCTCATGTGTATGTGTGTTGGGGGGTATCAATTTGTATTCTCTCATGTGTATGTGTGTTGGGGGGTATCAATTTGTATTCTCTCATGTGTATGTGTGTTGGGGGGTATCAATTTGTATTCTCTCATGTGTATGTGTGTTGGGAGGTATCAATTTGTATTCTCTCATGTGTATGTGTGTTGGGGGGTATCAATTTGTATTCTCTCATGTGTATGTGTGTTGGGGGGTATCAATTTGTATTCTCTCATGTGTATGTGTGTTGGGAGGTATCAATTTGTATTCTCTCATGTGTATGTGTGTTGGGGGGTATCAATTTGTATTCTCTCATGTGTATGTGTGTTGGGGGGTATCAATTTGTATTCTCTCATGTGTATGTGTGTTGGGGGGTATCAATTTGTATTCTCTCATGTGTATGTGTGTTGGGGGGTATCAATTTGTATTCTCTCATGTGTATGTGTGTTGGGGGGTATCAATTTGTATTCTCTCATGTGTATGTGTGTTGGGGGGGTATCAATTTGTATTCTCTCATGTGTATGTGTGTTGGGAGTTATCAATTTGTATTCTCTCATGTGTATGTGTGTTGGGGGGTATCAATTTGTATTCTCTCATGTGTATGTGTGTTGGGGGGTATCAATTTGTATTCTCTCATGTGTATGTGTGTTGGGGGGTATCAATTTGTATTCTCTCATGTGTATGTGTGTTGGGGGGGGGTATCAATTTGTATTCTCTCATGTGTATGTGTGTTGGGAGGTATCAATTTGTATTCTCTCATGTGTATGTGTGTTGGGGGGTATCAATTTGTATTCTCTCATGTGTATGTGTGTTGGGGGGTATCAATTTGTATTCTCTCATGTGTATGTGTGTTGGGGGGTATCAATTTGTATTCTCTCATGTGTATGTGTGTTGGGGGGGTATCAATTTGTATTCTCTCATGTGTATGTGTGTTGGGAGGTATCAATTTGTATTCTCTCATGTGTATGTGTGTTGGGGGGTATCAATTTGTATTCTCTCATGTGTATGTGTGTTGGGGGGTATTAATTTGTATTCTCTCATGTGTATGTGTGTTGGGGGGTATCAATTTGTATTCTCTCATGTGTATGTGTGTTGGGGGGTATCAATTTGTATTCTCTCATGTGTATGTGTGTTGGGGGGTATCAATTTGTATTCTCTCATGTGTATGTGTGTTGGGGGTATCAATTTGTATTCTCTCATGTGTATGTGTGTTGGGGGGTATCAATTTGTATTCTCTCATGTGTATGTGTGTTGGGGGTATCAATTTGTATTCTCTCATGTGTATGTGTGTTGGGGGGTATCAATTTGTATTATCTCATGTGTATGTGTGTTGGGGGGTATCAATTTGTATTCTCTCATGTGTATGTGTGTTGGGGGTATCAATTTGTATTCTCTCATGTGTATGTGTGTTGGGGGGTATCAATTTGTATTCTCTCATGTGTATGTGTGTTTGGGGTATCAATTTGTATTCTCTCATGTGTATGTGTGTTGGGGGGGTATCAATTTGTATTCTCTCATGTGTATGTGTGTTGGGGGGTATCAATTTGTATTCTCTCATGTGTATGTGTGTTGGGGGGGTATCAATTTGTATTCTCTCATGTGTATGTGTGTTGGGGGGGTATCAATTTGTATTCTCTCATGTGTATGTGTGTTGGGGGGTATCAATTTGTATTCTCTCATGTGTATGTGTGTTGGAGGGGTATCAATTTGTATTCTCTCATGTGTATGTGTGTTCTCTTTTTCTACATTTTTTCTATTGGATTGTTGAAATGCTCCCACAGTGTGGTATGTTTTTCATTTTTATCAATCTTAATATTATCAATTTCAGGATAGATACAATGGAGACTTTTCAACTTTATGTACAGTATTGTGGTGTTCTGATGTTACTGGTAATGGATATTGTCACACCCACACAGCTGGTGATGGTACTCTTTGTGGTAATAAAAAGGTGCTTATAAATCCTAGTACACTTTATGAGAAAGAAAAAATTGTTAGAAAAAATTGAAGAGACCAAACGTGTAATCAGAAGTTGTCAGGGACCAATCATATAACTTGCAGGGGGGGGGTTATGGTTTTTTGTTTCATGGAGAACATTTTGTTCGGACAACACGAGAGTTAGAATATTTTTTTTTTTTGTCACAAATTTTTTTTCCAGAATTTAACATTAGGTTATATGACAAAAACTCTGAATCAGATTTTTTTTTTTCCTCCACCAAAATCAGAATATTTTGTTCAGCAACATTGGGAATCAGAATATTTTTTTAGAAAAAAACCATAACCCCCTCATGGAAGTTAAATGGTCGGTCCCTAATTCAAAGAAGGACAAACAATACAATGGTCAAAGGAATAATGAGAAATAGACAAACAATGGTTAACAAAATACTACACAGAAAACTGCAGATTGAACAACATGAATCCCACTAAAAGCTGGGATTGAATTAATGTACTTCGGTAGGGTGAGCAGCTCCCGCTCCAGCACTCGTTGTGTTACTCTTGTTAAAAATTTGGTGATAAGTGATAAATGAGAAAAGGACAGGATTGAGGAAACATACGTGGTCATTTGTGATGCAGATATAAAACAGTCTACATCTAGTGTAGATATAGAAACATCATTATAGCAGATTATTATATAATGATGACAGAAACCTTGTAAAGGAATGGCCATTTCAAGGAGTACTAGCCTACAGTTGTTGACGGACTACATAGGTTTAGTCCCTTCAACATTTGGCAAACACTGATAAGAGTAATTCAGAAGTAATCTAGGACATCATGATAATGATTAAAAGGTATGAGAGTCGTAGTTGGATTTGCAACTACTTGTGCTATCAGTGCCTATCACCACTAAAGTTGTTAGTTCGAATCTCGCTCATGTCGAGGTGTACTCGATACGACGTTATGTGATAAAGTTTGTCAGTGACTTGTGCCAGGTCGGTGGTATTCTCTGGGTACTCCAGTTTCCTCCACCAATAAAACTGACTGCCACGATATAACAGAAATATTGTTGAAAGTGGCGTTAAGCACCATAAACTAAACCAAACCTTAAAAGGTATCAAATTCCAAGCATAAAATTCAGTTGAAGGATGGGAATTATTTCCTGGTATCACATGTTTTCGATGCTCTAACACACAAATATTAATATGTCTATAAATTGACCAGCTTGCCTTGTCATATATATCATGAAAAATATTGTGGGTGATTTATTTTATTGAAAGACAAGTTTTTTTTGTGTCAAAATCATGGCATGACACAACACATGCTTTTTCATAAACCATAGGTAGTTCATCCCCAGTTTTCGGCAGTCAAGGTGTTATATTAGACTTATGAACTCTGGTTTCTCAGTTTGTATAGCATCAATATTTACAGTATCAAAGACAAGGCAGGTGATAACACCAAAATTTATGTTGTAATAGATGGTTGGTGGTTAATCTGTGTACTCCAATTACTTCCACAATGAAACTACATATTATTATTATTTATTTTTTTATTTATTTTTTTATTTTTTTTAATATATTTTATTGATGAATTACTAATTTACTCCCTGTTTAGGGAAGATTATTTCTTACTACAATCAATACAGTGTAGGGTTGATGAATGTGGTTTTTCCTGTGTGAGGTGCAATAGATATAAAATAAAGGCAGATATGGAGATAGAGTCAAATATTATAACTTTTATCACATTGAATCTGGTTAGACATGATGCGATAATGATGTGAAGAACTTCAAAAATGATGTTATTGTTTTTAGTCCCCTATCGGCAAAATCCGAAGGGGAGTATAGTTTTAGGTTCCGTCCGTCCGTCTGTCCGTCCGTCACATTAAAATTTTAAGTTGTCCACACTTTTTTTTGACATCCTTTGATATATTGACTTGATATTTGGTATGTGGCTATATCTAGATAAGTTACAGTTTAAGTTCGAATTTCGTTCCGGTCGAATGATTTTTGACTGAGTTATGGCCCTTGAACTTGTATTTTAAAATCTAGTCACTGCAAGGTGATACTTCTAATATTTTAGGTCCTCTGATTTTTGCGGCCAGTAGGGGACAATGTATTGCTATGTGCAATACTCTCAGAATTCTTGTTATCTGTGACTTCACAATGGTCAGTCCGTTGATACTGAAAATATCCCTTGATGGGATCAGGGAAAAATGCATAGATTACCAATAATATAAAATTTACTGATGTAAGGGGCGTATCTACTGAAAATAACGCTTATGGCAAGCATTAAAATTGTTGTTTACATTTATTATTTATTAATAATTTCTCCAGGTATTCATGTCTATGTGTATTACATGGTTTTTGCAAAATCACTTCAAGAAAAATTAAAAAAAAAATTTTTAGGACGTTCCCATATAGGAACATTAGGCGCTAAAACCTCTCGTAGCGCCCCCTTCAAGTGGCACCCAGGGCATGTGCCCTACTTGCCATACCCTAGATATGCCACTGACTGATGTTAATGAGGCAGGTATATGGTATATGGTAACGATATTCAATGTTGTTTTAACTAACAAATCAAATATTATCACAAAAAAAGTATTCGGTCACGGTAATTTTTTACTATATATTTCATATAAACCACAATTTTTCAAAGCATTATTCCAAAGTCAATTCTTGTTCGATTTTGATGAAAGTTTTACCAACAGAAGCGAAAACGTACGTAGTTTTCTGTGATTATTTTAAAATATTTTTTGGAAGCACAGATTTTAACACAAACTTAAATTATTTGTCTTCAAATGTACTATCATTGTATTGTATTTTTGACATTCAAGATTTAGTTTTGTGTTTAAATCATGAACTCATAAAAATTATAGATTATAAAATTATGCTAAAATTACAGTGTAAAACTACATTTAATCCTGTTTTTGTTGGTAAAAAAATCATCAAAATCGAACAAGAGTCGACTTTGGAATAATGTTTTTAAAAAATGTGGTTTTATATGAAATATATAGTAAAAAATCACAGTGACCGAATACTTTTGGCACGTCTCTGTACATTGTATAAAATGAAATAAACAGAATTCTACAGGCAAAAAAATAAAGATTGAATGATAAATAGTAGCTGTTTGTCAGGTCAGTATTTTTACACTATAATCATATATAACAAGAATATCATTTCTTTTCAGTGGTGTAAAACTGGTGTATGTACCTCTGACTCAAATGCTCCATCTGGAAATGGTAAATAAATGTATTATTTAATTATCATTCTATCATATTGTGCATTTTAAAGTTAAAATAGATGTTTTATTCACATTTCAGGTTAAAAATTAACAAGTTGTGATACCATTAACTGGGATAACCACACTGCATTTTTTGCATGTTCCAAGACACCCTGGTTATATTGGCAGAGGAAGGGTTCTTCTTCATATGATTGTTTATGTTGTCGGCCATAGCTGTTTAACTAGTCAATGGTCTCGCCAAACAAAGCAAAACACATTTATTTTGATTCATATTGCAAATGTATTGTGCGGCAGTATTAAAAACATATGTATAGCTTATCTTTGAATATTTGTGATTTCCGTCAACATACATAGACAAAACCGCATATCTTGATTACTTGGTTTTAGTAGTTAAAAAACCAATACATTTTGAAGTTTGATCTATTTTGTCAGACTGCAGATAATTTTCAGTGAACAACATAGTAGGTGTTTTAGATTGGCTGGTTGGTTGGTTTATGGTTTTTAACGCTACTTTCAACAATATTTCAGTTATATCGGGGGGGGGGGCAATTTTATTGGTGAAGAAGTACCCAGAGAAAACCACCGACCTGTTGAAAGTCACTGACAAACTTTATCTCATAATGTTGTATCGAGTACACCTCTCTATGAATGGGGTTCGAACTCACAACTTTAGTGGTCATAGCACTGATTGCACAGGTAGTTGTAAATCCAACTGCCATACGATCACGACCACGACAATCCCATTTTAAATTCTTCACTTTGCAATTCACCACATTTTACCTTTGTTTGTGAAGAGAAAACAGACAGAAAAATAACTGATGAAATTAACATACATTTGTATGAGGTTCTAGCAGCAAAATTATATTTGCATAATTAATGAATGGTCAAGGGGGTTCGGATTATAGTTTTGATGCCACTTTCAACAATATTTCATATTTCGTTGCAGTCAGTTTTATGAATGGTCAATCATTAGCTAGTAGGTGTAATACTACTAAATATGGGAACCAGCACGAAGGATGTATGATTAAGTAGTACCTAAAATACAAATTGAATTCCTACACTGCTAGATGAAAAATAAACCCTATTAGATACTACAAAGTACTGAATGTCAGGCGATAGTTACATATTTTAGGATAATTTTAAGCCCATATTTGATGACATTGTGGTTTTAAATTTAAAATTGCTTGCATTGGAATGTAACCACCTGAATTTGTATAATAAATCAAAAGTGAAAGTATGATTTTCGAAGGTTGATAACTTCCAGCAAGCGATTTTTTAGTTCACCTGGACCAAAGGTCCAGGTGAACTATTGCCATCACTTGGCGTCCGTCGTCTATTGTCTGTCGTATGTAAACTTTTCACATTTCAAGCTTCTTCTCCGAAACCACTTTCGTTCCAGTCGGATATTCAATATGGCTGCCAGGGCCAATAATATGCTCTGATTGGCTGAAATTTCAAAGATCTTCTTCTCTGAAACTAATGAACTGACTGAACCCAAACTGTAAAGGAATGATCATTGGAATGTCCTTTACCAAGTTACTGTTTTTTATGCCGATCGGAAATCCAAGATGGCCGCCATCGCAGGACATAGATTAACATTGGACCCTATGGGAAAATGTTCAAATGCCTTCTTCTCAGAAACTACAAATATGATTAAAGCCAAACTGTACATGAATGTTCATTGGATGGTCCTCTACAATCTTAAGGTTTTTTGTTCCGATATGAAATTCAAAATGGCGGCTATGGCAGGACTTAGTTTAACATTGGACCCTATGGGAAAAATGTTTCAAAACGCTTCTTCTCTGAAACCACTTGGACAGTTGAAACCAAACTGCCCAGGAATGATCATTGGAAGGTCCTCTACAAAGTTTCTGTTTTTTATGCCGATCAGAAATCCAAGATGGCCGCCACCGCAGGACATAGATTAACATTGGACCCTATGGGAAAATATTCAAATGCCTTCTTCTCAGAAACTACAAATATGATTAAAGCCAAACTGTACATGAATGTTCATTAGATGGTCCTCTACAAACTGTACGTTTTTTGTTCCGGTATGAAATTCAAAATGGCTGCTATGGCAGGACTTAGTTTAACATTGGACCCTATGGGAAAAATGTTTCAAAACGCTTCTTCTCTGAAACCACTTGGATAATTGAAACCAAACTGCCCAGGAATGATCATTGAAAGGTCCTCTACAAGGTGTGTGTTTTTTATGCCGATCGGAAATCCAAGATGGCCATCACCGTAGGACATAGATTAACATTGGACCCTATGGGAAAATGTTCAAATGCCTTCTTCTCAGAAACTACAAATATGATTAAAGCCAAACTGTACATGAATGTTCATTGGATGGTCCTCTACAAACTTTACGTTTTTTGTTCTGATATTCAAAATGGCGGCTACGGCAGGACTTAGTTTAACATTGGACCCTATGGGGAAAATGTTTCAAAATGCTTCTTCTCTGAAACCACTTGGACAGTTGAAACTAAACTGCCCAGGAATGATCATTGGAAGGTCCTCTGTTTTTTATGCCGATCGGAAATCCAAGATGGCTGCCACCACAGGTCATAGTATTAACACAGAACCATATGGGGAAAATACAGAAATATATTATTCTCTGAAGCTATTGCACTGATTGAACCTAAACTGTGCATCAATCATTGGAAGGTCCTTTACAAACTTTGTGTTTTTTATGTTGATCGTAATTCCAAGATGACTACCACTGCAGGACATAGTTTTTACATAGGACCAATTGTTTTTTTTTATTACCAGGTGAACGATACAGGCTCTTGAGAGCCTCTGGTTCTTATTTGCCACTAAATGTATAATAATATTGGTAGTATTACTCCTAGAAAGACTAGATAAAATGTTTGAATTTATTTTTTTTAAAACATATTGAGTTCTCTCCCTTAGATAATTGTCTCTATGGAGACAAGAAAGGTGCTATTTATAGTGATGGAAGGACATGTGCAGATTTAGTTGCATCAAATGCTGCATTCTACTGTCAGTATGTAGGACAAGCATGTTGTGTATCGTGTGCTGCGTATATTACAACAACAACATCAACAACAACGACTCCCGGTCTAACAACAACAACGACCCAAACTTCCACAACAAGTGCTGGCAGTTCTGTTTCTCAAAGTACTGTAACATCTATTGCTATGACAACACTTCCAACAACAACAACACAGAGTAACCCTTTGGACGCTGACAGTCAGTGCGAAAGTAAACGAGGCACTGGATCACATATGTGCAGGGTAATTTAAGATAATTAACTCCGTCAAAAAGTGTGATCCTGTGACTTTACACAAAAATGACGTCATACTGTAGAGAGATTTGCCCTATTATACCCTATTTTTCAAGAAATTCGGCCCTATAAAAAGCCCTATTTTTGGACCAAAAACCACTTGAAGGCCTGCATACACAATGGATTTTTAATCAAAAGAAAAATCTTGTGACTTCAAATCATGTATTTGTGTAAGAAACATTACAAACTACCCATGATTCATTTAGTTTCTAAAATCTTGTGACATCAAATCATGTATTTACATAAGAAACATTACAAACTACCCATGATTCATTTGATTCATTTGATTTCTAAAATGACAAATACCTTTCTTTATTATTGGTTGTATACTACATTGTATTTAAATTTGTATATGCATGTACATGTATTAATTGGTGTATTAAATACAAATAAGGAGGTTATGGTATTTAACAAGGAGGATATGGTATTTAACCCCCTATTTGTATAGAATAAACAATTTAGTATGTGTACATGCATATACAAATTTAGAATTACTGTTTCAGATTAATTTAGAATTACTGTTTCAGATTAATATAGAATTACTGTTTCAGATTAATTTAGAATTACTGTTTCAGATTAATTTAGAATTACTGTTTCAGATTAATTTAGAATTACTGTTTCAGATTAATTTAGAATTACTGTTTCAGATTAATATAGAATTACTGTTTCAGATTAATTTAGAATTACTGTTTCAGATTAATTTAGAATTACTGTTTCAGATTAATTTAGAATTACTGTTTCAGATTAATTTAGAATTACTGTTTCAGATTAATATAGAATTACTGTTTCAGATTAATTTAGAATTACTGTTTCAGATTAATTTAGAATTACTGTTTCAGATTAATTTAGAATTATTGTTTCAGATTAAATTAGAATTACTGTTTCAGATTAAATTAGAATTACTGTTTCAGATTAATTTAGATATATGTTCTGATTTTTTCTTAACTATTGCCAAGGCAGATTTATAATTATGAATTTTGTCATCGGGAATGTTGATTTCACGCATACTTTCAATTAGATATGGAGGGGCTTGGGTGGGTGGCCTAGTGGTTAAGGTTGCTGACTACAAGACTTAATACCACTAAAAGCTATTGCATTCCATATACCCACCTCAAGTGTTATGATTCAAAGACGCTTATATGATGCTGAGTGTTTCACCGGTTAGGGACGGACCATTTAACTTGAAGAGGGGGGGGTTATGGCTTTTTTCTAAAAAAATATTCTGATTCCCAATTTTTCTAAAAAAAAATATTCTGATTTTGGTGGAGGAAAAAAAAATAATCTCATTCAGAGTTTTTGTCATATAACCTAATGTTAAATTCTGGAAAAAACAAATAAATATTCTAGCTCTCGTGTTGTCCGAAAAAAAAATTCTGAACGAAACAAAAAACCGTAACCCCCCTGCAAGTTAAATGGTCGGTCCCTTAGTTAGTCATAACTACAGACTTCTGACCAATAAGTCTGGAAGTCATGATATAGTGGAACATTTGCTGACATTGACAATAAACATTCAGTGACCTAACCAATTAGACATGGCGTCTAATGTACAAGTAGATGGCATTGATTAGCATGCTTGCCTCGAGTGTAGTATGTCATGGGTTCTAACCCTGATTGGGTCCAGCCAAAGAATTTTATAATTGGTGTGTGCTGCTTCTACTCAATGCATGCAGCGCTAAGGAGTAAAAGCAAAGACTGGTTGGTTCGGAATCTGGATAATGTGTACTATTGGAGTAACATGTCTATCTAAAGACTGTTGTTTCAGTGAGCGCTATAAAAATTCAACTAAGCAGTAATCGTCAACAATTCCACTGATATCAAGAAAACAAACAATTACCTCTCACCTAAGATCATTGAAAATGAAAAAGACACGTTATGTGATGTTGAAAATCCAGGTCCTGGCTTGGAACAGGCACAAAAATGGGACGGGTTTAAACCGGTTAATAGGATCCCAATCCTACCCATTCTGATAATTGGATCTCCAACAGGGGTTTCAAAGTGGGCCGGTACCCGGTACTTTTACCCACCTGAGATCGTGTATAGTACCGGCAGAAATTACTGAACCCCCAAAATTAGCGGTGGTCAAAACCACAAGTACGATGGTCGATTGGCTTGTGGAATATTTTTCATAAAAAATTAATGATCACGTCAATTGCTAAATTCTCGCATTCAAATCAAACAACTGCGTCACGACCAAGTTGATGGGATATTCCCTGTTTTAAAAATAACTTTACCTTAGAATCGTAAATAGCAGTTTGTGCATGCGGTAAATAGATATGTTTTCGCCCCAATATCTTTTCATCCTTGTGTAAAACTCAGACCGGAACAAGGCTGACATCATTTCAAAATAAAAAAATGACCGATTACAAATTTTGTTCAAATACAATTTAGTGTAATCTCCAGTAATATAAGTATGATCATTATGTATTATGAATATATGACTACACAATATTTTGTGCGATTTTTTTTATCCATTTAAAACCCAAGGTTGAATCATTCTGGGGCGTACTGTCTTGTTGCTTAACTCCGTCCATATTATTTAACTTCCGGTATAAAAAAATAAAAACCTATGGCTAATTTATTTACATATTTTGACGGGGCCCTACCGCGGTTGTTCACAGAAATGAAAGTGTGCTGAAAAACATTTTTAAAAGGGGGTACGAGGAGATAAGGGATAGAAAATTACTAGAAATCTTGAAAAAGGACCGGACATGGCTCAAATACGAATTACATTGTAATGTCAAAACGCCGGCCTCCCTTTTTTTCCAAAATAATTTAACTTTTGTGATTCAAATGTTAATAAATGTCTTCCCGCGAATCGTTTTTGTTCGAACATTTTTTTTGCACATAAGTCGTGAAAGTAACAATATATATTGTTTTTGTTTAATTATATTTGTATTCATCTATTAAAAATTATAAATTTTATTAAAGATTGATGATTGCAAATTAAATTTATATGTTTCATCAAGGACGTATTTTATATACGTCCTTGGTTTCATTAATTATGACACTTATATGTCTTGATCCTGCCAATGGTTTTTGATGAGTTTAATTACTGGTAATAAAGTAAAAAAAAACACACAAGCCAAGGTATTGTGAAAAAGTCCAACAAAAGAATTTTGAGAAGTTTAAGCTTTGATAACAATGGCTTGGTCAAGCGTAGCTGCGGAACCGTAGCTCTTTATGGTCCTTTTGTTTTTTTTTAAGATATGGCAGACTATCTATGAATAATCTTGGCTGAAGTCTGTAAACTGAAATATTCAATAAAGAGATTGGGGGGGGGGGGGGGGGAATCCAGGCATTATGCATGGTCTTCACTCTTGGTGAAATCTGAACTCTAAAGTTAATGGGATTTTTCTTTCAAAAACACTTAATGTTTTGCAGTCTCTGAAGTACATTTTTTGGTCCACAAAATGCTAGATTTCAGGAGCTTCCACCCCCTGGACCCCTTACGGCCCTCAGCCTAATTTTTTAGGTACCTTCTAAAATTTAAGAAGTACCTCCTATTATAAAAACTTTGAAACCCCTGCTCCAACGAATACAGCTATAAACAACCGAAAAAGACCTGCACAGATATGATTCCACTTGAAAAAAACACATACTATCATAATTATTTTTCTTTTTTTTTTAAGATACTGAATGTTACATATTTATTCTTGCACCTATTAGGGTCCATCATGGTCATAATCGTATGGCAGTTGGATTTATAATTACCTATGCAATCAGTGCCTATCACCACTAATGTTGTGAGTTTGAATACTGCTCAGGCGATGGAATACTCGATACAACATTATGTGAAAAAGTTTGTTAGTGACTTGCAGCAGGTCTGTGATTTTCTCCGGGTACTCCAGTTTCCTCCACCAATAAAACTGACTGCCATGATATAGATGAAATATTATTTGAAAGTGGCGTTAAACACTAAAACCCTAACCCATCTTGAATCTATTTTTCAGTTCTTCTACAGTGGGGATTATACGTCTATCTGTACGACTATGTATTGCGCTAAGCCTAACTCTAATACATGCTACACTGAAACTGCTGCAGAAGGCACTATGTGTGGCAATAAAAAGGTATGTACAGTGAAATGGACTGGAATTTGTACAAAATCCTGTCATAGAAAGTTTCATATGAATTAACTCTCTTTTAAGAAGTCACCTGTCTTATATTAAAAGGCCACTTTTTCTTTCTCCCAAAGGTGACCTCTTAATACAGGTTTTATTTGATATTCTCTCAAATTCCAAAGGTTTACCATGTCAAAATGTTAACAGTTGTAAAATAATTTGTAACGGTAGATGTTTATTCGAGAATATTTGAAAAGAAAACAAATTGTCATTGTTGTTTTTCCATGAATATATATTTGAAATATTTTCAAGCAACTATTATGATTATATATGTTTTAATTGTTGCAAAATTGAAATTACGAATATCCCCAAAAAAAAGTTCAACACATCGCTAATCGATCAGAAGATTACATTTCAAACATACACACATTGTCACCTGCGACAGGTTGGTGGTTTTCTCCTGGGATTCCGGTTTCTTCCATCAATAAAACTGACCACCACGATATAGCTGAAATATTATTGAAAGTGGCGTTAAACACCATAAACCTAAAGCAAACCACATTGTATGGCAAATCCATAAGTTTTTATTTGTGTTGTAGTGGTGTGTATCTGGAGTATGTACCTATGATGTCAACGCCCCAGCTGGAGATGGTATGCTTATGTAATCTTTTGTATATCACAACAGCTAGGCCTCAGTGGCATTATGTTTTACCTATGTCTGTATGTCTGTATATTCTTCCCACATTTGTTTGCCTCTCGATAAATTAATTTCCCCTGAAGCAGCTGGTTGATGACTTAAGCTCCCATAAAGCACATTTCAAATGAATGCACAAGGCAGCCTAAGTTCAATTTTAAACTTGACAATTTTTTCTGTTCTCTTGTTTACTTTAGCTGGAAGCAGGGGTATTTGTGTCTTATGGACATATTTTTTCCATTTTTTTTTTCAAAGCAGGCCATGATTTATTATAGGTCTGAACTATTGGGATGATAACATGAAAATACCTACTTTTTATGTATAAATAGAACCGTCATGGCCGTGATTGTATAGTAGATGTGGATATTTTGACTTATTCAAGCAGGGTCTGTCATCAATAAAGTTCAATTCGGGACCATGGCGAGGTGTACTCAATATAACATTGAACAATAAAGTTTGTCGCTGATTTACGGCAGTTCGGTATTTTCTCTGTGTACCTTGGTTTCCTGCACAAGCAAAATTGATAACCTCATTATGAATAAAACCGAAATACTGTTGGCAGTGCCACCAAAACACCCATTGCATAAACCCTAAATTATTATATGAAAATAGTGACCTGCTCATACATCTAGTAGTTTAAAGTCCATTTTACATTCCACCAATAAAACTGACAGTCATGATATAACTGACATATTGCTTAAAGTGACGTTAAGCATTACCATCAGAAAAGTGTTGTATTTCTTATCAAAACTCTTAAATGTAATAGGTTAATAGTATTTATTTATTTCTCTGTAGATACCTGTCTCTATGGTGACCGAAAAGGTGCTATTTTCAATAACGGCTGGACTTGTGCCGACATGGTAAGAATTGCTCCCAATAATTGTGCGAGTGTACCAACACAGTGCTGTGCTTCATGTGCTCCATCCACAACAACATCAACAACTGTTGCAACAACTACCCAGGCTCCTACTACTACCCAGTCTCCAACAACTACCCAGGCTACAACAACTACCCAGGCTCCTACAACTACTCAGGCTCCTACAACTACCCAGGCTCCTACAACTACCCAGGCTCCTACAACTACCCAGGCTCCAACAACAACTACTCAGGCTCCTACCACAACTACCCAGGCTCCTACAACAACTACCCAGGCTCCTACCACAACTACCCAGGCTCCTACAACAACTACCCAGGCACCCACAACAACTGAGGCTCCGACCACAACTACTCAGGCTCCCACCACAACTACCCAGGCTCCTACCACAACCACCCAGGCTCCTACAACTACCCAGGCCCCAACAACTACCCAGGCCCCAACAACTACCCAGGCCTCTACCACAACTACCCAGGCTCCTACAACAACTACCCAGGCTCCCACCACTACTCAGGCTCCAACAACTACCCAGGCTCCAACAACTACCGAGGCTCCTACCACAACTACCCAGGATCCCACCACTACCCAGGCTCCAACAACTACCCAGGCTCCAACAACTACTCAGGCTCCTACCACAACTACCCAGGCTCCTACAACTACCCAGGCTCCTACAACAACTACTGAGGCTCCTACAACTACCCAGGCTCCAAGAACAACTACCCGAGCTCCTACCACTACTACCCAGGCTCCAACAACTACCCAGGCTCCTACAACAACTACCCAGGCTCCAACAACAACTACCCAGGCTTCTACAACTACCCAGACTCTGACAACTACTCAGGCTCCTACCACAACTACCCAGGCTCCAACAACCCAGGCTCCTACAACTACCCAGGCTCCAACAACAACTACCCATACTCTGACAACTACTCAGGCTCCTACCACAACTACCCAGACTCCTACAACTACCCAGGCTCCCATCACAACTACTCAGGCTTCTACAACAACTACCCAGGCTCCTACCACAACCACCCATGCTCCAACAACTACTCAGGCCTCTACCACAACTACCCAGGCTCCTACCACAACTACCCAGGCTCCTACCACAACCACCCAGGCTTCTACCACAACTACCCAGGCTCCTACCACAAATACCCAGGCTCCAACAACTACCCAGGCTCCTATCACAACTACCCAGGCTCCTACCGCAACTACACAGTCTCCTATCACAACTACCCAGGCTCCTATCACAACTACCCAGGCTCCTACCACAACTACCCAGGCTCCAACAACTACCCAGGCTCCTATCACAACTACCCAGGCTCCTGCCATAACTACTCAGGCTCCAACAGCTACCCAGGCTCCTACCACAATAACTGAGGCTCCTACAACAACTACCCAGGCTCCTACCACAACAACACAGTCTCCGACCACAACTACCCAGGCACCAACAACAACACAGTCTCCAACTACAACTACCCAGGCACCATTAACTACCCAGGCTCCTACAACAACACAGTCTCCGACCACAACTACCCAGGCAACAACAACAACACAGTCTCCAACTACAACTACCCAGGCAACAACAACAACACAGTCTCCAACTACAACTACCCAGGCAGCAACAACAACACAGTCTCCGACCACAACTACCCAGGCAACAACAACAACACAGTCTCCGACCACAACTACCCAGGCTCCTACAACAACACAGTCTCCGACCACAACTACCCAGGCAACAACAACAACACAGTCTCCAACTACAACTACCCAGGCAACAACAACAACACAGTCTCCAACTACAACTACCCAGGCAGCAACAACAACACAGTCTCCGACCACAACTACCCAGGCAACAACAACAACACAGTCTCCGACCACAACTATCCAGGCAACAACAACAACACAGTCTCCAACTACAACTACCCAGGCAACAACAACAACACAGTCTCCAACTACAACTACCCAGGCAACAACAACAACACAGTCTCCGACCACAACTATCCGGGCAACAACAACAACACAGTCTCCAACTACAACTACCCAGGCAACAACAACAACACAGTCTCTGACTACAACTACCCAGGCACCAACGACAACACAGTCTCTGACAACAACTACCCAGGCCCTAACCACAACACAGGAACCAACAACGACAACAAGTAAGGAGTATAGTTTCTTCTGTTTTCACGCTAACCATTACATCACCGATGCGGTTAAAAAATGTAAAAAAAAAAATATCCAACAAAAAAACATCTTTGCAAAGATTGTACTGTGTTATTATTACAATATATTCATACACCCTCTTTTTGTATTTTCAGCGGTGGCAACAACTACATACAAAGTAGGTACGTTTCCTAAACCAGGTATTGTAGTCTGATACAAAATGTTTTACAAAATTAGGTAAGTGGTTATTGTTAAAGCCATCTATAGCATGACCAGAACAAGCAACTGTTTGGTGGGATTTTAATTTGCACTAGAGCAGTCAGCAGGTAGACATGTTACTCCACTTGGACATATCTCGACGACTGGTATTCCCTTCCTCCCTGAATGATGCATGCATAGCGGAGAAGCAGTAAATGGAATATTAATTGTCTGATTGACTCGACTGAAATTTGAAGATAAAAAGGGGGTAATCACACAAAGCCAACTTAAAACGGGTGAACTCTGATGCTCTGGATGTGTAAGTAGTTTTTGTTTTACTATTGACACTTGTTATGTTATTGTTAAACGGCTTGAATATAGCATTAATTTTCTCTTAAAAAAATATAATCTTCTGGCTTAGAACATTCACCTCTTTGTATTCAACATATATGACGAATTTGATTGGTCAATGATGTTTGCATTTATGTGACTGAGATGTCGAGCAAACTGTAAGTTGAGCTCGGGGCGAATCTATGCTTTGCTGTAGAAAAGATGGTAGGTAAAAAAGGTTGAAATTACCAAAAGGGTAATCAGAAGCCCTAAATTGGACAGACAACACAATGGCCAAAAGAAAAAGGACAAAAAGACAAACAACGATCTACAAAGCAATACATAGAAAAGTAATGATCGAGCACCACGCACCCCACTTAAAACTGGGGGTGAACCCGGGTGCTCCGGAAGGGTAGGCAGTTCTTGCTCCACATATATGCCATCAATCTTTTTTTTTTGTAATTTGTTTATTTTTAAAGAAAAGCAGAGGCAGATACAAATACAAAAACATATGACATGTATATACAATTTTACTTAGACAATAGACATTTCATTTATAAAAAACAAACATTTTCTAACACTGCATTGAAATTTCAAACACCAAGGACAGTTTCAAATGGTTGATGATCAATCTTCTTATCTACTAGACTGGCACAAAGTCGCCCAGATTGTAACAAGACTATAATATCATGTATTATGACTGTATTATACAATATAATGGTTTTTTTCCAGCTCCTAGAGAATGTAAACTGAGGTGTAAATTGAGATTAAGATTTACAGTAACCTTTAGCCTGTCTAATACAAATACACAGAACTATCGTAATTTATTATCGCAATGTCAGCTGGCTGTAAGTATAATTGTTTTTACGTTTTTGTAAATGAGTACCATATTTTATGGACGATAGGTTTAGTTTAAAAACTAAATTTTATTTAATTTAACATTCAAAATTATTTCATTTAAGACACATAAGAATAGTATTCATGAGCTAATAATACCTACAGATACTTTCCGAAGAACATCATTATAGGACAAATACTTATCGATGTAAATAAAAAACTTCCAAGTTATCATCAGCATCTTCGATTCCCCCCCCCCCCCCCCAAAAAAATATTTTAGCCGAAAAGCCGTATTTACACCTATTGGCTCCATCGACAAATAGTCTGTCAAATACGAAACTAGTATCGCATGCAAAACAACTTGACCTACAATATTGAAATGAAAAACTGGGCATTGTTCATACACCAGGGATAATGTGACCTTGTCCTTTGTTATCGAACACAGTGCCTATCACCACTAACGTTGTGAGTTTAAATCCCGCTCAGGGGAGGTGTACTTGAAACAACATTATGTGATAAAGTTTGTCAGTGACTTTCTGTGATTTTTACCAGGTACTCACTCCAGTTTCCTCCACCAAAAAATCTGACCGTCACGATATAGCTAAAATATTGTTGAAAGTGGCGTTAAACACCATTACCCTAATCTATTTCAAGATATGATCCTCAAGGGAATCCTAAGTATTAAAGTATGACCCAGCTTCTCCTCTGCAGAGGTACAACTTCTCCGGAAGGGGCCTCTGATTGTTATATCATGGCGGTTATTTTAAAAAATAAGTTACAACCATCAACAGATTAACTTTGAATCAAGGAAATGATTGAATAGTTGTTATCTATATGTTTACATCAGTAAGGTAACTTTATTGTGACCCTTATGCACTCTTACCCTAAATTTTTAAGAGGTATTAATTCCTTACAAACACCAAGTCAAATACAAAAAATGGGAATATAAATATAGGATTTAATTAGGGAACGACCATTTAACTTTAAGAGGGGGGGGGTTATGATTTTTTTCTAAAAAAATATTCTGATTCCCAATGTTGCTGAAAAAAATATTATGATTTTGGTGGAGGAAAAAAAATAATCTGATTCAGAGTTTTTGTCATATAACCTAATGTTGAATTCTGGAAAAAAAAATTGCGCTTTGCGCGACAAAAAAAAATAATATTCTAACTCTTGTGTTGTCCGAAAAAA
Source organism: Bathymodiolus septemdierum (assembly GCA_963383655.1). Classification (NCBI taxonomy): domain Eukaryota; kingdom Metazoa; phylum Mollusca; class Bivalvia; order Mytilida; family Modiolidae; genus Bathymodiolus; species Bathymodiolus septemdierum. The sequence continues at coordinate 22,002,625 of OY726531.1, read as the reverse complement.
AAATTCTGAACAAAATAAAAAACCATACCCCCCCCCCCCCCCCCCCTGTAAGTTAAATGGTCGGTCCCTTAAAGAAATGCTGAAAGTAAATTTTCAATCTGAAATATCCAGTCAAACCTGTATATAAAGGGAATCACTCGAGGGAATCTGAAAATGTGTCCTTTATTAACAGTTGCCTTGTAAAAACAGCTTAGAATTATATGCACATTTCATTCACGGGAAAAATTAGGCTGCCTTTTATAGACAGTGATTTGTTACAGAGTTTCAGCTTGACTTTGAAATCTTTAGGACAATTGCCAGTTTTATCAAAATTTATTTAGGGAAATTTGAGAAATAGATGGGCAAATGTCCTGAGACTGGTGCTTAGCTATATCACTGTGATATAATGAAATGCCGTTTAAGACATGTTTGACTGTATAATCGTTTTTAGTACATGTATCACATGATCATTTATGTGTCATTAAAAAAAATATCATAGTTTCATAAAAAATGCTGTTATAACCCCCACCAATTTTTCACTTTTCATTTTCACAATCTTGAAAAAATAAGTTGACAATTAGATTTTGCATTCTGTTTCCAGCTGACAAACTATTATAGAAGATCACGATCATGTGGATCAAGATTCAAGAGAATTATTATTTACAGAATAAGGTAAGTATGTTTTAAATGGCATCAAAAATATTTTTTAATCAGCACGCTCCCTTTATTTCGGTGTTATAATGTGATGTTTTATTAATGTCGCAGACAAACATGATACAAACATTATCGTTGAATTCTATGTGTCATAATGTGATGTTTTATTAACGTCACTGACGTTACCTTGTCAAATCCTCAATAAATATTCTATTGGTGATATGTTTTTTGCTCAAAATGTACTTCTTATCATATCTCACTCCTACCCCACGCTTCACCTTTGAAGTGACATTGCAATGACAAATCCAATCTCACAAAACCAATCAAAACAATAGTATAAATCAAATGTATCATATACTATATTTAGTATTTTATATTATGTATTTCCAAACATACATAGACACAATCACTGTCGTCAATAAGAAATAACATTTCAATTTGTATTCCACATATCAACAACTGAAATCTGATGATTTTGATACTTTATTGTAGAATTGGTAGTCTAATATTGAAGATTTTGGTACTTTATTGTAGAATTGGTAGTTTGATATTGAAGATTTTGGTACTTTATTGTAGAATTGGTAGTCTGATATTGAAGATTTTGGTACTTTATTGTAGAATTGGGAGTCTGATATTGAAGATTTTTTTACTTTGTTGTAGAATTGGGAGTCTGATATTGAAGATTTTGGTACTTTATTGTAGAATTGGTAGTCTGATGTTGAAGATTTTGATACTTTATTGTAGAATTGGGAGTCTGATATTGAAGATTTTGGTACTTTATTGTAGAATTGGTAGTCTGATGTTGAAGATTTTGATACTTTATTGTAGAATTGGGAGTCTGATATTGAAGATTTTGGTACTTTATTGTAGAATTGGGAGTCTGATATTGAAGATTTTGATACTTTATTGTAGAATTGGTAGTCTGATATTGAAGATTTTGATACTTTATTGTAGAATTGGTAGTCTGATATTGAAGATTTTGGTACTTTATTGTAGAATTGGAAGTCTGATATTGAAGATTTTGATACTTTATTGTAGAATTGGTAGTCTGATATTGAAGATTTTGATACTTTATTGTAGAATTGGAAGTCTGATATTGAAGATTTTGATACGTTATTGTAGAATTGGTAGTCTGATATTGAAGATTTTGATACTTTATTGTAGAATTGGTAGTCTGATATTGAAGATTTTGATACTTTATTGTAGAATTGGTAGTCTGATATTGAAGATTTTGATACTTTATTGTAGAATTGGTAGTCTGATATTGAAGATTTTGGTTCTTTATTGTAGAATTGGGAGTCTGATATTGAAGATTTTGATACTTTATTGTAGAATTGGGAGTCTGATATTGAAGATGTTGGTACTTTATTGTAGAATTGGTAGTCTGATATTGAAGATTTTGGTACTTTATTGTAGAATTGGGAGTCTGATATTGAAGATTTTGGTACTTTATTGTAGAATTGGTAGTCTGATGTTGATGATTTTGGTACTTTATTGTAGAATTGGTAGTCTGATATTGAAGATTTTGATACTTTATTGTAGAATTGGTAGTCTGATATTGAAGATTTTGATACTTTATTGTAGAATTGGTAGTTTGATATTGAAGATTTTGGTACTTTATTGTAGAATTGGTAGTCTGATATTGAAGATTTTGGTACTTTATTGTAGAATTGGGAGTCTGATATTGAAGATTTTTTTACTTTATTGTAGAATTGGGAGTCTGATATTGAAGATTTTGGTACTTTATTGTAGAATTGGTAGTCTGATGTTGAAGATTTTGATACTTTATTGTAGAATTGGTAGTCTGATATTGAAGATTTTGGTACTTTATTGTAGAATTGGTAGTCTGATGTTGAAGATTTTGATACTTTATTGTAGAATTGGGAGTCTGATATTGAAGATTTTGGTACTTTATTGTAGAATTGGGAGTCTGATATTGAAGATTTTGATACTTTATTGTAGAATTGGTAGTCTGATATTGAAGATTTTGATACTTTATTGTAGAATTGGTAGTCTGATATTGAAGATTTTGGTACTTTATTGTAGAATTGGAAGTCTGATATTGAAGATTTTGATACTTTATTGTAGAATTGGTAGTCTGATATTGAAGATTTTGATACTTTATTGTAGAATTGGAAGTCTGATATTGAAGATTTTGATAATATATTGTAGAATTGGGAGTCTGATATTGAAGATTTTGATACTTTATTGTAGAATTGGTAGTCTGATATTGAAGATTTTGATACTTTATTGTAGAATTGGTAGTCTGATATAGAAGATTTTGATACTTTATTGTAGAATTGGTAGTCTGATATTGAAGATTTTGGTTCTTTATTGTAGAATTGGGAGTCTGATATTGAAGATTTTGATACTTTATTGTAGAATTGGGAGTCTGATATTGAAGATGTTGGTACTTTATTGTAGAATTGGTAGTCTGATATTGAAGATTTTGGTACTTTATTGTAGAATTGGGAGTCTGATATTGAAGATTTTGGTACTTTATTGTAGAATTGGTAGTCTGATGTTGATGATTTTGGTACTTTATTGTAGAATTGGTAGTCTGATATTGAAGATTTTGATACTTTATTGTAGAATTGGTAGTCTGATATTGAAGATTTTGATACTTTATTGTAGAATTGGTAGTCTGATATTGAAGATTTTGATACTTTATTGTAGAATTGGTAGTCTGATATTGAAGATTTTGATACTTTATTGTAGAATTGGTAGTCTGATATTGAAGATTTTGATACTTTATTGTAGAATTGGTAGTCTGATATTGAAGATTTTGATACTTTATTGTAGAATTGGTAGTCTGATATTGAAGATTTTGGTTCTTTATTGTAGAATCGGGAGTCTGATATTGAAGATTTTTATACTTTATTGTAGAATTGGGAGTCTGATATTGAAGATTTTGGTACTTTATTGTAGAATTGAGAGTCTGATATTGAAGATGTTGGTACTTTATTGTAGAATTGGGAGTCTGATATTGAAGATTTTGGTACTTTATTGTAGAATTGGTAGTCTGATGTTGAAGATTTTGATACTTTATTGTAGAATTGGGAGTCTGATATTGAAGATTTTGGTACTTTATTGTAGAATTGGTAGTCTGATGTTGGAAGATTTTGATACTTTATTGTAGAATTGGGAGTCTGATATTGAAGATTTTGGTACTTTATTGTAGAATTGGGAGTCTGATATTGAAGATTTTGATACTTTATTGTAGAATTGGTAGTCTGATATTGAAGATTTTGATACTTTATTGTAGAATTGGTAGTCTGATATTGAAGATTTTGGTACTTTATTGTAGAATTGGTAGTCTGATATTGAAGATTTTGATACTTTATTGTAGAATTGGTAGTCTGATATTGAAGATTTTGATACTTTATTGTAGAATTGGTAGTCCGATATTGAAGATTTTGATACTTTATTGTAGAATTGGTAGTCTGATATTGAAGATTTTGATACTTTATTGTAGAATTGGTAGTCTGATATTGAAGATTTTGGTACTTTATTGTAGAATTGGGAGTCTGATATTGAAGATTTTGATACTTTATTGTAGAATTGGGAGTCTGATATTGAAGATGTTGGTACTTTATTGTAGAATTGGTAGTCTGATATTGAAGATTTTGGTACTTTATTGTAGAATTGGGAGTCTGATATTGAAGATTTTGGTACTTTATTGTAGAATTGGTAGTCTGATATTGAAGATTTTGGTTCTTTATTGTAGAATTGGGAGTCTGATATTGAAGATTTTGATACTTTATTGTAGAATTGGGAGTCTGATATTGAAGATGTTGGTACTTTATTGTAGAATTGGTAGTCTGATATTGAAGATTTTGGTACTTTATTGTAGAATTGGGAGTCTGATATTGAAGATTTTGGTACTTTATTGTAGAATTGGTAGTCTGATGTTGATGATTTTGGTACTTTATTGTAGAATTGGTAGTCTGATATTGAAGATTTTGATACTTTATTGTAGAATTGGTAGTCTGATATTGAAGATTTTGATACTTTATTGTAGAATTGGTAGTTTGATATTGAAGATTTTGGTACTTTATTGTAGAATTGGTAGTCTGATATTGAAGATTTTGGTACTTTATTGTAGAATTGGGAGTCTGATATTGAAGATTTTTTTACTTTATTGTAGAATTGGGAGTCTGATATTGAAGATTTTGGTACTTTATTGTAGAATTGGTAGTCTGATGTTGAAGATTTTGATACTTTATTGTAGAATTGGTAGTCTGATATTGAAGATTTTGGTACTTTATTGTAGAATTGGTAGTCTGATGTTGAAGATTTTGATACTTTATTGTAGAATTGGGAGTCTGATATTGAAGATTTTGGTACTTTATTGTAGAATTGGGAGTCTGATATTGAAGATTTTGATACTTTATTGTAGAATTGGTAGTCTGATATTGAAGATTTTGATACTTTATTGTAGAATTGGTAGTCTGATATTGAAGATTTTGGTACTTTATTGTAGAATTGGAAGTCTGATATTGAAGATTTTGATACTTTATTGTAGAATTGGTAGTCTGATATTGAAGATTTTGATACTTTATTGTAGAATTGGAAGTCTGATATTGAAGATTTTGATAATATATTGTAGAATTGGGAGTCTGATATTGAAGATTTTGATACTTTATTGTAGAATTGGTAGTCTGATATTGAAGATTTTGATACTTTATTGTAGAATTGGTAGTCTGATATAGAAGATTTTGATACTTTATTGTAGAATTGGTAGTCTGATATTGAAGATTTTGGTTCTTTATTGTAGAATTGGGAGTCTGATATTGAAGATTTTGATACTTTATTGTAGAATTGGGAGTCTGATATTGAAGATGTTGGTACTTTATTGTAGAATTGGTAGTCTGATATTGAAGATTTTGGTACTTTATTGTAGAATTGGGAGTCTGATATTGAAGATTTTGGTACTTTATTGTAGAATTGGTAGTCTGATGTTGATGATTTTGGTACTTTATTGTAGAATTGGTAGTCTGATATTGAAGATTTTGATACTTTATTGTAGAATTGGTAGTCTGATATTGAAGATTTTGATACTTTATTGTAGAATTGGTAGTCTGATATTGAAGATTTTGATACTTTATTGTAGAATTGGTAGTCTGATATTGAAGATTTTGATACTTTATTGTAGAATTGGTAGTCTGATATTGAAGATTTTGATACTTTATTGTAGAATTGGTAGTCTGATATTGAAGATTTTGATACTTTATTGTAGAATTGGTAGTCCGATATTGAAGATTTTGATACTTTATTGTAGAATTGGTAGTCTGATATTGAAGATTTTGATACTTTATTGTAGAATTGGTAGTCTGATATTGAAGATTTTGGTACTTTATTGTAGAATTGGGAGTCTGATATTGAAGATTGTTATACTTTATTGTAGAATTGGGAGTCTGATATTGAAGATGTTGGTACTTTATTGTAGAATTGGTAGTCTGATATTGAAGATTTTGGTACTTTATTGTAGAATTGGGAGTCTGATATTGAAGATTTTGGTACTTTATTGTAGAATTGGTAGTCTGATATTGAAGATTTTGACACTTTATTGTAGAATTGGGAGTCTGATATTGAAGATTTTGGTACTTTATTGTAGAATTGGGAGTCTGATATTGAAGATTTTGGTACTTTATTGTTGAATTGGTAGTCTGATATTGAAGATTTTGATACTTTATTGTAGAATTGGTAGTCTGATATTGAAGATTTTGATACTTTATTGTAGAATTGGTAGTCTGATATTGAAGATTTTGATACTTTATTGTAGAATTGGTAGTCTGATATTGAAGATTTTGATACTTTATTGTAGAATTGGTAGTCTGATATTGAAGATTTTGATACTTTATTGTAGAATTGGTAGTCTGATATTGAAGATTTTGGTTCTTTATTGTAGAATCGGGAGTCTGATATTGAAGATTTTGATACTTTATTGTAGAATTGGGAGTCTGATATTGAAGATGTTGGTACTTTATTGTAGAATTGGTAGTCTGATATTGAAGATTTTGGTACTTTATTGTAGAATTGGGAGTCTGATATTGAAGATTTTGGTACTTTATTGTAGAATTGGTAGTCTGATGTTGAAGATTTTGATACTTTATTGTAGAATTGGGAGTCTGATATTGAAGATTTTGGTACTTTATTGTAGAATTGGTAGTCTGATGTTGGAAGATTTTGATACTTTATTGTAGAATTGGAAGTCTGATATTGAAGATTTTGGTACTTTATTGTAGAATTGGGAGTCTGATATTGAAGATTTTGATACTTTATTGTAGAATTGGTAGTCTGATATTGAAGATTTTGATACTTTATTGTAGAATTGGTAGTCTGATATTGAAGATTTTGGTACTTTATTGTAGAATTGGTAGTCTGATATTGAAGATTTTGATACTTTATTGTAGAATTGGTAGTCTGATATTGAAGATTTTGATACTTTATTGTAGAATTGGTAGTCCGATATTGAAGATTTTGATACTTTATTGTAGAATTGGTAGTCTGATATTGAAGATTTTGATACTTTATTGTAGAATTGGTAGTCTGATATTGAAGATTTTGGTACTTTATTGTAGAATTGGGAGTCTGATATTGAAGATTGTTATACTTTATTGTAGAATTGGGAGTCTGATATTGAAGATGTTGGTACTTTATTGTAGAATTGGTAGTCTGATATTGAAGATTTTGGTACTTTATTGTAGAATTGGGAGTCTGATATTGAAGATTTTGGTACTTTATTGTAGAATTGGTAGTCTGATGTTGAAGATTTTGACACTTTATTGTAGAATTGGGAGTCTGATATTGAAGATTTTGGTACTTTATTGTAGAATTGGGAGTCTGATATTGAAGATTTTGGTACTTTATTGTAGAATTGGTAGTCTGATATTGAAGATTTTGATACTTTATTGTAGAATTGGTAGTCTGATATTGAAGATTTTGGTACTTTATTGTAGAATTGGGAGTCTGATATTGAAGATTTTTATACTTTATTGTAGAATTGGGAGTCTGATATTGAAGATGTTGGTACTTTATTGTAGAATTGGTAGTCTGATATTGAAGATTTTGGTACTTTATTGTAGAATTGGGAGTCTGATATTGAAGATTTTGATGCTTTATTGTAGAATTGGTAGTCTGATATTGAAGATTTTGATACTTTATTGTAGAATTGGTAGTCTGATATTGAAGATTTTGATACTTTATTGTAGAATTGGTAGCTTAATAGTAGACCATGATATTGTGGCAACAGAAAATTCCAATGGAAATATAATAGCTGCTGTAAATGATCTTGTCAATGGATATGGAAATCTGACGATAGGGAACGATTCTGATGTCGCGGCCTTGTCTGCTTCTATTACAAATGATGAAAATGTCACATGTAGGTGGATTACTAGTACTTTATCATGTAGTGAAGGAGAGTGTGATTGTTGTTTTACGCCAAGGTTTAGTTTATGGTGTTTAATGCCACTTAATATTATTTCAGCTATATCGTGGTGGTCAGTTTTATTGGTGGAGGAAACTGTAGTACTCCAGAAAACCACTGACCTGTCACAAGTCACTGACAAACTTTATCACATAATGTTGTATCGAGTACACCTCCCTATGAACGAGGTTCGAACTCACAACATTAGTGGTGATAGGCATTGATTACACCAAGGGAGCAATATTTCTGATATATATCATGGCAAGAACAAGTTTTATTTCTATGAGATGATCCTGATGATGTCTGCATTGTACTAGACAACCACGTTTAGTTGCATTTTTATAGTGCTAGCTCACGGAAACAACAGTTCTTGGTAGACATGTTGTCCCACCCGGACATATTAATCTGATTCCTTGGTAGACATGTTGTCCCACCCAGACATATTAATCTGATTCCTTGGTTGACATGTTGTCCCACCCAGACATATTAATCTGATTCCTTGGTAGACATGTTGTCCCACCCAGACATATTAATCTGATTCCTTGATAGACATGTTGTCCCACCCAGACATATTAATCTGATTCCTTGGTTGACATGTTGTCCCACCCAGACATATTAATCTGATTCCTTGATAGACATGTTGTCCCACCCAGACATATTAATCTGATTCCTTGATAGACATGTTGTCCCACCCAGACATATTAATCTGATTCCTTGGTAGACATGTTGTCCCACCCAGACATATTAATCTGATTCCTTGATAGACATGTTATCCTACCCAGACATATTAATCTGATTCCTTGGTAGACATGTTGTCCCACCCAGACATATTAATCTGATTCCTTGATAGACATGTTGTCCCACCCAGACATATTAATCTGATTCCTTGGTAGACATGTTGTCCCACCCAGACATATTAATCTGATTCCTTGATAGACATGTTGTCCCACCCAGACATATTAATCTGATTCCTTGGTAGACATGTTGTCCCACCCAGACATATTAATCTGATTCAGAGCCAAACAGTCTTTGCTCTTACTTCTTAATACTGCACACTTAGCAGAGAAGCAGCAAATACCAATTTGGAAAGTCAAATAATTTCAGTATGGTAGTTGGATTTACAACTACCTATGCAATCAATGCCTATCACCACTAATGTTGTGAATTCGAACCTCGGTCATAGGGAGGTGTACTCGATGCAACATTATGTGATAAAGTTTGTCAAATTATCAAGTAAACCAAAGAGCTTAAAGGGATATCCTAAATCTACTAAGGTTATCTTTGCCTGGGAGAGATTAACCTTAGTTAGAATAAATTACTTTATTTAGGAAGTTTAATTTTATTATTTTTCTGTTGGAATAATGATCAATTGATTTGATGTATTATTGTTGGTCATTGTAAAGTATGCAACAGCATTTTCAGCAAAGCATTTTAATTTTAAATTGGCGGTCTGTTTTATTGGTGAAGAAAAATCGGAATACCAGGGGAAAACTGCAGATCTTCTACAAGTCACTGACAAACTATCACACAATGATGTGACAAGTATGTCTCATCATGACAAACTATCACACAATGATGTAACAAGTATGTCTCATCATGACAAACTATCACACAATGATGTAACAAGTATGTCTCATCATGACAAACTATCACACAGTGATGTAACAAGTATGTCTCATCATGACAAACTATCACACAGTGATGTAACAAGTATGTCTCATCATGACAAACTATCACACAATGATGTAACAAGTATGTCTCATCATGACAAACTATCACACAATGATGTAACAAGTATGTCTCATCATGACAAACTATCACACAATGATGTAACAAGTATGTCTCATCATGACAAACTATCACACAATGATGTAACAAGTATGTCTCATCATGACAAACTATCACACAATGATGTAACAAGTATGTCTCATCATGACAAACTATCACACAATGATGTAACAAGTATGTCTCATCATGACAAACTATCACACAATGATGTAACAAGTATGTCTCATCATGACAAACTATCACACAATGATGTAACAAGTATGTCTCATCATGACAAACTATCACACAATGATGTAACAAGTATGTCTCATCATGACAAACTATCACACAATGATGTAACAAGTATGTCTCATCATGACAAACTATCACACAATGATGTAACAAGTATGTCTCATCATGACAAACTATCACACAATGATGTAACAAGTATGTCTCATCATGACAAACTATCACACAATGATGTAACAAGTATGTCTCATCATGACAAACTATCACACAATGATGTAACAAGTATGTCTCATCATGACAAACTATCACACAATGATGTAACAAGTATGTCTCATCATGACAAACTATCACACAATGATGTAACAAGTATGTCTCATCATGACAAACTGTCACACAATGATGTAACAAGTATGTCTCATCATGACAAACTGTCACACAATGATGTAACAAGTATGTCTCATCATGACAAACTGTCACACAATGATGTAACAAGTATGTCTCATCATGACAAACTGTCACACAATGATGTAACAAGTATGTCTCATCATGACAAACTGTCACACAATGATGTAACAAGTATGTCTCATCATGACAAACTGTCACACAATGATGTAACAAGTATGTCTCATCATGACAAACTGTCACACAATGATGTAACAAGTATGTCTCATCATGACAAACTGTCACACAATGATGTAACAAGTATGTCTCATCATGACAAACTGTCACACAATGATGTAACAAGTATGTCTCATCATGACAAACTATCACACAATGATGTAACAAGTATGTCTCATCATGACAAACTATCACACAATGATGTAACAAGTATGTCTCATCATGACAAACTATCACACAATGATGTAACAAGTATGTCTCATCATGACAAACTATCACACAATGATGTAACAAGTATGTCTCATCATGACAAACTATCACACAATGATGTAACAAGTATGTCTCATCATGGCAAACTATCACACAATGATGTAACAAGTATGTCTCATCATGACAAACTATCACACAATGATGTAACAAGTATGTCTCATCATGACAAACTATCACACAATGATGTAACAAGTATGTCTCATCATGACAAACTATCACACAATGATGTAACAAGTATGTCTCATCATGACAAACTATCACACAATGATGTAACAAGTATGTCTCATCATGACAAACTATCACACAATGATGTAACAAGTATGTCTCATGACAAACTATCACACAATGATGTAACAAGTATGTCTCATCATGACAAACTATCACACAGTGATGTAACAAGTATGTCTCATCATGACAAACTATCACACAATGATGTAACAAGTATGTCTCATCATGACAAACTATCACACAATGATGTAACAAGTATATCTCATCATGACAAACTATCACACAATGATGTAACAAGTATGTCTCATCATGACAAACTATCACACAATGATGTAACAAGTATGTCTCATCATGACAAACTATCACACAATGATGTAACAAGTATGTCTCATCATGACAAACTATCACACAATGATGTAACAAGTATATCTCATCATGACAAACTATCACACAAGATGTAGCAAGTATATCTCATCATGACAAACTATCACACAATGATGTAACAAGTATGTCTCATCATGACAAACTATCACACAATGATGTAACAAGTATATCTCATCATGACAAACTATCACACAATGATGTAACAAGTATATCTCATCATGACAAACTATCACACAATGATGTAACAAGTATATCTCATCATGACAAACTATCACACAATGATGTAACAAGTATATCTCATCATGACAAACTATCACACAATGATGTAACAAGTATGTCTCATGACAAACTATCACACAATGATGTAACAAGTATGTCTCATCATGACAAATTATCACACAATGATGTAACAAGTATGTCTCATCATGTGCAGGAATCTCACTTTTCAACTTTACTGGTGGTATGCACTGTTGGCATAGGCAGATGTTAGTCCAATTACCATACAATCTCAGTAACCGAATATTTCTTATGCCAATTATACTGGCTACCTGTCCCTAGATTTTCCATAGAAAATTATGGGAAAACTCTCCATGGATTTCCGTGATGTATTGGAATGCATTTTCCATTGTTTCTCCATCACAAAATCAAAAATAACTAGGATGAACTGTTGTAGATACCTAAAACTTATGTCTCCCCTTAAGGGAATACGATACAGTAGCAAGGGCAGATAATTACTTTGCCGAGTACCGCATGTTGTTTTTGCGACGTCACAGTAACGAGCGCAACATTTTCCGCGGAAGTTGCATCGACGTCATAAAAAGCCGATTGCGTAAAAATTTGAAAGCACCTGCTTCAAGCCGAATAATCATAAATGCCGTTTTTAAAAGAAGGAGAAATACGCCGTTGAAAAAAATGTTCAGAGCACTTGAAAGAGTTGGATAGGAATGTTGGTGAGACAGAGGTAGACCAGACAGACGCAAACCCTGGAACTGATTATAAAGATATATGCTGGCAGGATGGGAGACGAATAGTTGAACTAAAAACACTAGCAGAGCAAATAAAGGCGTGTGACGGTTGTGATACACCGTTAAATCTAATGAACATCGAGCAAGAACGTTTGCATGGGTTCGGCAGTTACGTATCTATTCGCTGTACAACTATAGCCGTTCTCTTTCATTTATTTTATTCTCCGGTTGCGTTGCCCTTTCATCCAATCCAAAGAAAACGGCGGGAAAGACTCCACGACGTTTTACCTATTAAAATACATTGTAGGGTAATTTGGCACCGAAATTGACGATGTCTAGGTTTGTCATGAAATATGCACGGTTTTTGTTCTGTAGCTAAAAAACAAGCACATGTACCCCATTACTTTTTGTTAAAATTCTAAATAAAATCATTGCGAGAATATCATGACAAAATATTAAGAAAATATCAATTGTCATTTTTTTTCTACATGCAAATTTATTCATGAAGAAACCACTAAATAATCCATATTCCACAAATAAGTAGAATTTTTGGACTACTTAATCAATTATTGGCAATGTACATGTTCATCATCTTTGAACGAAATTATCATAGGAAGCTATGCAAAAAAACCGGATGCAATTATCTTTTACCGTTTTGAAATTGTGATATTTTCTTTACCGCTATAAAAATCCTTATTTTAAAAATTTGTCGAAAAATGGTCGAAATTCGATCGTAAATATCTCGAAAACTAAGTCACGAAGGTATATTTTTCTTTGCATATTTGGAAAGAGCATGTCGAAATTGACCAAATCTCGAATTTTCATGAAAAAATCAATTGGCAATCCCTACTGTATCGTATTCCCTTAATGCGGCTATCTGTACAACAACCTATCTCGAAAGACAAAAATGTTATGGCCCGGGCAAGAAAATACTATTTAAAAAACAATTATTTGACCTTGAGGTCAAAGGTCAAGGTCCCACGAAGGTCATTATGGTATGTGACACACCGCCTTATGGTCATGCACCCACATACCAATTAAATACTATTTAAAAAACAATTATTTGACCTTAAGGTCAACAGTCAAGGTCCCACGAAGGTCATCATGGTACGCGACACACCGCCTTATAGTCATGCACCCACATACCAAATATCGTTGACCTATCTCGAAAGACAAAAATGTTATGGCCCAGACAAGAAAATACTATTTAAAGCAAAATTATTTGACCTTGAGGTCAAAGGTCAAGGTCCCACAAAGGTCATTACGGTATGCGACACACCGCCTTATGGTCATGCACCTACAAACTATCTTCCAATGAACAGTTTTGTTGGATTTATTTGAATTATTTTATCTTGAGGTCAAAGGTCAAAGTCCCATGAAGGTCATTACGGTACGCGACACACCGCCTTATGGTCATGCACACACATACCAAATATCATTGACCTATCTCGAAAGACAAAAATGTTATGGCCCGGACAAGAAAATACTATTTAAAAAACAATTATTTGACCTTGAGGTCAAAGGTCAAGGTCTTGCAAAGGTCATTACGGTATGTGACACACCACCTTATTGTCATGCACCCACATACCAAATAAATACTATTTAAAAAACAATTATTTGACCTTGAGGTCAACGGTCAAGGTCCCATGAAAGTCATTACGGTACGCGACACACCGCCTTATGGTCATGCACCCACATACCAAATATCATTGACCTATCTCGAAAGACAAAAATGTTATGGCCCAGACAAGAAAATAATATTTTTAAAAAATAATTACCTTGAGGTCAAAGGTCAAGGTCTCACCAAGGTCATTACGGTATGCGACACACCACCTTGTGATCATGCACCCACATACCAAATATAATTGACCTATCTGGAAAGACGAAAAAGTTATGGTCCGGACAAGCTTCGCTGAGAAGAAGCGGAAGAAAAAATCAGACTAAAACAATATGTCTCCCTTCGTTCGAAGGGGAGACATAATTAGGATGACATCTCATATGAAAGGGAAATGATATCATATGCTAATTATTATTTTGCTAATACACCTGTACCTTTATTTTAGCTTCTCTGAACACTGGGGATGACCTTTGTCAACTGTTTAACCAGATAGACAGCTGTCCAAGTGATTATGAATGTAAGATCAACACAACTGATAATTCACCTTATTGTTTGTAAGTTTATTTTGTGATACTTTTTTATTGGCCACTTTCATTGGTCAATCACTGTGTATAAGTTTATTATGTGATACTTTTTTATTGGCCACTTTCATTGGTCAATCACTGTGTATAAGTTTATTATGTGATACTTTTTTATTGGCCACTTTCATTGGTCAATCACTGTGTATAAGTTTATTATGTGATACTTTTTTATTGGCCACTTTCATTGGTCAATCACTGTGTATTATATGTTAAGTTTTATTCTGTTCAGCGTGATTTTCTGCATTAATATGATACTTGTACCATCATTAAACACAACGAATGTAGGATTTTAAATTTCATTTCTTCTGTTTATTACTTTTTAGCTTACATGTGAGCTTTTGCCATTATCATGTTTTACTGGAAATATTTTACTTTGATTATTAAGTTAAAATGGTAATAGTCAAATGGTACCGATCTTCCACACATAGATGTCATTGATGACAAGGTTAAATCTTATTATTGTTTGGTAAAAGTGGAAGTAAGTTGGCAATCCATTTCTGTAGGCAGTAATCAAATGCAAGCTAGTTGATGTCATCAATGTCTTAACTCATGTGACAGCACATTCCAAAATGCCTTAACTCATGTGACAGTGCATTCCAAAATGTCTTAACTCATGTGACAGCGCATTTCAAAATGTCTTAACTCATGTGACAGCACATTCCAAAATGTCTTAACTCATGTCACAGCACATTCCAAAATGTCTTAACTCATGTCACAGCACATTCCAAAATGTCTTAACTCATGTGACAGCACATTCCAAAATGTCTTAACTCATGTGACAGCACATTCCAAAATGTCTTAACTCATGTGACACCGCATTCCAAAATGTCTTAACTCATGTGACAGCGCATTCCAAAATGTCTTAACTCATGTGACAGCGCATTCCAAAATGTCTTAACTCATGTGACAGCGCATTCCAAAATGTCTTAACTCATGTGACAGCACATTCCAAAATGTCTTAACTCATGTGACAGCACATTCCAAAATGGTGACAGATTTAAGGAGATAACAGGATATATATAATAGTGCAATATTTTCACATAAAAACAGAATAATTTTGGCTATCAACGTACACAGTAAGGGAACGACCATTTAATTTAAATGGCGGGGGTTATGTTTTTTTTCTAAAAAAATATTCTGATTCCCAATATTGCTGAAAAAAATATTCTGATTTTGGTGGAGGAAAAAAATAATAATCTGATTCAGAGTTTTTGTCATATAACCTAACGTTGAATTCTGGAAACAAATTGCACGACAAAAAAATAAATATTCTAACTCTTGTGTTGTCCGAAAAAAAAATTCTGAACGAAACAAAAAAAACATACCCCCCCTTCAAGTTAAATGGTCGGTCCCTAATCTTTTACGTTTATGTTTTCTACAGTCCATCCTTGTCTAGAACTCAGATAAGTCCTCTGATTGGACTCGAAATAAAACCTGCATCCATTTGAAGTAACCTTTTTCTTGATTGGTGTCCCTGACTTCACCTCAAAGGAAGTTTGTTTTTAGGGGCCATCATGGCTTTGATCATACGGTAGTTGGATTCACAACTACCTATGCAATCAGTGCCTATCACCACTGATGTTGTGAATTCGAATCTCATTCAGGGTTAGGTGTACAACATTATGTGATAAAGTTTGTCAGCGACTTGCGACAGGTCTGTGCTTTTCTCCTGGTCCTCCGATTTCCTCCACCAATAAAACTGACTGCCACAATATAACTGAAATATTGTTGAAAGTGGCAGTAAACACCATCAAACAAACAAGCAAACATCAAAGGTGGTTTGACAGTATAGATTTTGTAGGTTACATAAAAAACAGAAAATGAAGATTTGTGGTTTTTTTCTTAATTTGTTATGAATATTATACATCATATATTCCACACTTATATCGGGTAGAACACACTAATGAACTTGTCACTTGTGAACACCTTCTTTAAAACAATTAGACATATATAATCTTTTAATCTTTTAAACTTACTTGTCTTGTATATTCTAATTTTCTCATTTCTATTTGTAGAGCTTTAATGAGTGCAGGTAAGTCAGTAACATTTACATTTACTCAAAACCAGAGAATGTTGTCATAATACAAAGACTTACAAATCAAAACTTGTAAAAGTTCCAAACCTTGAACAAAACACATGAATGTTGTCAGAACTCAATGACAGACCAATCAAACCTGTAGATGTTAAGAACTTAAAGACCAATGAAATTCATAAAAAGGCCATTGAGCTAAGGGTTTTTCTGGATGCCAAAAAAACCATGATCATTTCCATCAGTGAAATACATTTATGGAAATCCTAAGAAATTTCCTGTCACACTTCCCATACATCAGCTAAGTATGCAGAATCTTAACATTTAAGTCTCGGAAATATGTTTGATTCCTCAGTGTGCAAAATTTAAACCTCGTAAAAATTACCACATGTATTTATACAGTATTATTACATAGATGCCCATGAAATACTGAGATTTCACAGTGAAAAAATAAACGGTAATCAAACCAATGAAGTAAAACACTTATTTCGTTGTCACGTCACATGACCAACGTTGTCACGTCACATAACCAATGTTGCCACAATTGAAAACATCATTGAACATCAGACAATGAAAAATAAGTACAGACAAACCTGTATTAAGAGATCACATTTGGGGCAAAGAAAAGGTGACCTTCTAAAATAGGTGACCTATTAATAGAATTAAATTCTAATGAAATTTTCTATGACAAGACAAGAAAAATGTGACCTTTTAATACATATGACTGCTTAATAGAGGTGACTGCAAGTGTAGGTTTGACTACATACCTTTTAAAAAAAATGTTAAAATCTATGTAATAAATAGTATAACTATGACATTCTAAATATTGAAAATATATCACTCATAAACAACGACAATTCACTCGTGCACTTACAAGCAATCATGAATTACTGTGTCGTTCTGTTACTCATTATATATTTCCCAAATTCGGAACACATTAGTAGTTATACTATAATTCTTTCATTCATTTCAGATTATTATGCTCTATTGATGGGACTTGCTATTGGAATACCAGTTTTTTTCCTATTTCTTGGAATCGGTCTGCTGCTATCTGTGTATTGTAAATATCAAAGACATACACAAAAACGTTCAAAAGATAAAGATCAGGATCTTGATAGGTATTGTATCACTTGTATAAATGTAAACATATTTGTGCCCCGGAATATTTATGCAATCTTGTTACTTGTAACATGAATGCATTCTTTTCCTTTGATCTTTTTATGGTTTATATACCAGAATGTAAGCAACAGCTAAGAACTATGAAATAATACACACAGATACGAGATATTCCACACTTTAAATCTGGGCTGTGGTTTTATTACACTCAGAGCCATGCAATAATCAACGACCTAGATATGGTACTGCATGGCTTCATGTTACAAATCATTAATACCACTGTTGAGCGGTTAAGCAATCTTTCTGATTGCATTCGATTGTTTGACACTTTAACTCTGAAAACCATGGTATAAATATATTGTTGCATGCAATTGACTGATTATTATTTAAGACCTACCAATACTAGCAATTTATTTGCACCTAGACCAAATTTAAATTTTATGAAAAGAACATTGCATTATTCAGGTAATATTTTATGGAATGCATTACATGTACCTTCAAACTTGAAGACGGTAAAAAATGTAGACATCTTCAAAAAGAAAAAAAATGTACGGAATATTTGTATAATTACAACAAGAACATAATTAAATATATTTTAATATACCATATAAAACATGTTGTGTGCTTGTTTTGGGGATCGTAAAGAAAATCCACAAAGTTCTACAAATCTTTTTTTTTTTTTTCGGCAAGACGATTAACGAGAACAAATACTAGTGAATTGTGAAAAGCAATATCCTATAAACACAAGTATTTTAAAGTTTTTAAGGTTTTAATAGTTTACGAGAGAGTAACACAGAATATCATATGTCGGAAGATATTTAAGAGTAAAAAAAATGATACCGTGACAACATTAGTATGTACACAAAATTAAAACAAAACAATACAATGAGCTGACAACAAGAACTCACACAGTGGGATTGTGACCAGGTGTTTAGGAGGAATTATCTCTTGACGTATACATGCCATTCTGTGTCAAGTGTTTCCATGCAAAAGTTAGAAATGAAAATGTCTACATGGTTCTACAAGTATTGTAATAAAATTCCACATTCGAAAGTTTTGGATTTGCTTATCTTTTAGGATGAAAGAAAGATTTCGTACAAATAAATTTCTGTAAATATACTATACGTTTAAGGATTATTGAATGCTAACAGCGTCTGTTCAAAAGGAAATATTTATATGTTGTATAAAAAATAAAGAAGCAGATATCTAATTTAATGCACACGAGATGTTTCTAGAATAACCTTCAGCAGGAATGCTCAAGGTCAAAAAGATTGGAAAGTCAAATAATTTAGAAAACAAGAAAACCAAAGGATCTAAACAGTAAGAAAAATAAATGTCTATGTTGCCTATGTCTGAGTGTATTAAGATCAAATAGTCATAAGTCATTTTCTTATTCCAGAGAACATTATGTGACAAAGTTTGTCAGTGACTTGCGACAGGTCGGTAGTATTCTCCGGGTACTCGGGTTTCCTCCACCAATAAAACTGACCGCCACTATATAACTGAAATATTGTTGAAAGTGGCATTAAACACCATAAACCAACCAAGCCAACCTTATTCCTCGGTGTATTAAGATCAATTAGTCATTATTCATTTTCTTATTTTGTAGAAGCGGTCGCCCAGATCCACAAATTTTTGCAAGCAATATGCCACATCGTTATAGAAGTTTTGGTAGGAAATCTGATCAAATGTTTCATAGTTATTGGGACAATGGAGGGTTTGAATCGTATGGTGACTATGGTAGTGCCTTCTATCAACCAAAAGATTTACCTGGTAAGATACACCAATAATATTCTATTATTGTTCTTCTCCTGAGCGAACTGTTTTCCTATAGTGTTTTCTGGTGAGATATAGTGCTCGAGCCAATGGCAAGGTCACTATACCTCACCAGAAAACACTATAGGAACGCTGTTCCCGAGGGAGAAGACAATAATATGTTAAGTACATAACATCTCATTCTGGACATAAAAGAAAAATACACTCAAATTCAACATTATAATAATAATAACAAAATTGCCAAACCTCGTCATATTGACAGCAAATGACAAACAGACTATAGTGCCCACTATTTCAACAGAGGTGAATCTTGCCAAAATTATATGAAAAATAACGTGGTATAGTGACTGCGGGAAATCATTTCAAACTTGTATAGTGCCTGTCGCTAGGTATAGTCACCTGTTGCCAATATTAAGCTTACACTGTTCAAAAATAATAAACACTAATCATCCAATCAAAATAAAGCATTTTCATATGTTATGTGCTAATAAGTACATATAACTCTATAATTACATGTAATCAAACATGATCAACATTACTATATCATAACAGGGACCGTCGTGATTGTATAGCTGTTGGATTTATAACTACCTATGCAATCAGTGCCTATCACCACTAACGTTGTGAGTTCGGATCCCACTCGGGCGAGGTGTACTCGATACAACATTATGTGATAAAGTTTGTCAGTGACTTGCAACAGGTCGATGGTTTTCTCCACCAATAAAACTGTCGCACGATATAACTGAAATATATTTGAAAGTGGCGTTAAACATCATAACCCTAACCCCTGTAATCTATCATGATCAACACTATTTGAAAGACTATATTATAATGGATGGATGAATGTGTGTTTACACGTTCAAATGTTTTCTTCAAATTTGCTTCAAACTTGACCTCTGAACCTGTTTCAAACACAAATTTGACAGTTTATGTAACTGACATGGCAACATAAAGCTTTCTTTTAGGAATGTTGTTTTATTTCGTATCTGAAAAGGAAGCAGGGTAGATAGTAGTTAATGTCGTTATAACTTAATCGTGTTTTCCTCCATGTATAAGTTAGGTAGCTACAATATACCTAAACATGCAATAAATACTAAATTACTCCAACCCATATTCTTGAAAATCGACCAATTACAGACTACAGATCATTTGAGATGTAGCTAAATCTACTGATCTGATTGGAAGATATTAAATTACAAGTTTCAAATTGTTTGTTTTCCTTTTCAGCAAATGGTCGTAATAGTGATATAAATACACATGTACATATTCCTACAGCAAAGCTTTTCAAATCACATGCCTGGTAAGTCGAGTTTAGTAGATTTTTATTTCTTTACAACTACGGTTTCTCCGTATTTTCTACGATTTTTTTCCATAAAATACGGACTGCATTTTTTTTCTGAATCTGAAAAAAGAAGAATTACAGATCAGCATCAGGAAAACGCTTGTGACGAAAAGAGCTTATCCTATAATACCCTGGATGTTGGTAGTGGGTTTATTCGACCATAAAGTGCACTGGGAAAGATGACAATAATAATTGACATGGTCCACAATCACCAAAAATGTACTGTCAGAGATACCAGGAATGTTACAAAGACATATTTCCTTGTTTGGGAAAGTCGAAAAAGGGTGAAATGTATGTCTTTTTGCTCAACGTGTGAGCTTGATTTTTCTTGTGCTTGTGGTGGAAAGGGTGACTGCATACAACATGTTAAATCCAAATCAAACTTGGATTTTGAATAGATGAAGATAATACAAAAGTCTTTGTCTTCGTTTTGTAAAAGTGCAGAACTTGACAAAACATGAGCAGTGACAAAAGCAGAGGCAATGATGTGCCAACCAATAACAACATATCGTTGTCAAGTGCCAACTTTTTCTCAAAGTATTTCAAAGTTATGTTTCTTGATTCTGGATAGAAAACTGTTTGATCTTAATCTATCTCTATGCAAAGAATATGTTCCTTGAGGATAAGGGGAACTGTCCCAATTCTTTGCATTATTTCTCTCTCTTTGTCCAAACTTCAGACCTAAACCTAGTTATGGTGGTTTGAAATTTACCTTTTTTCTAGGGGCCGTTCTACCCAATTATCTTATTCATTTTCTGTAATTTTTACCATTTGACAACCAACTTGGCAGGAACGTTCCTCAGATAGTCCTTACATAATGTTTGTTTTTTGTGTTTATCAGTAATCCAAGATAGGTACAACCACATGGCATAATTCTATGTTAATATCGGCTAAGATCACCTATGCCTGAGGAGAACCTTAGTTTTTTATTATCAGTTACATATTTTAGGAACAAATCATACAAAGTAACGTAGGTGTTACAAATCATACAAAGTAACGTAGGTGTACATCCATACTACAGTTTAAATAGCATAAAGTAAGATCTGGGAAGTCAATTTTCTCATTTGTAAATATTAATCTATTACCATGACACTTCTAAAATAATGTTAAGACCCAAAGTTGCTAGAGACAGTAATATCTCCCACAAAATATGAGACTAGATTTCTTAATTCTGTTTGTTTTCGTTTTTTTTGTTAATGTCTCTCACAATATATTGAGACCACATTTCTGAATTATGTTTTTTTTTTCTTTTTCAGACACAAAGTGAAACGTCATCTTATATATAAACTTGGTGCATCTCATAGATGTCTACACCTTAAAAGATATTTTCCTACTTCAAGAATCTATACTGTACCTATTTACTGAATGTGAAAAACAAACCAACACATTGTTCCATTGCTTAAAGCTAATCTACAGAACTCAGTCATAATAGAATTCAATGTTGATTACTGTCTATAGTTACAGATAATTATAATAGTATTATAATTTTACGTTAAGCTTGTAAATTTGTTGTTACCTTTTAACGGTGATTTACGACAGATCGGTGGTTTTCTCTGGGTACTCCGGTTTCCTTCACCAATAAAACTGACTCCCACAATATAACTGAAATATTGTTGTTGCACAACATGAACGAAAGTATTTAGTAATTTGAATTAAAAAATACTTGCAAGTTCCCAGTTTTCATTTTCTCGAATTGTATGAAAAATTTGAAGATACCAATGGGACAAAGAGAAAATGTAAATCAGACAGACAATATAACAGTCTAAAGAAGAAACAATGATCAACAAAACATTACATGGAAAACTTAAGATTGAGGGACACGAATCCCTTATATTGGAAAGTGAAATTAGAATCGCTGAATGCCAGTCACTAAACTTTCCTCAATTCTTCCTGTAGGGATCCTGTAGAAGTGTTGTGTCTTTCTGACGCGATTAAGAACCCAATATTGCTGCCCGAGCCTCTGATTCTCCAGAACTACTGCATATAAAGTCAGCACTGGCCAGAAATATTCCTCTAGGAACCCTGAAGATGAATTGTTAATTTTCAGATAGATTTGAATCTAAATTTATGCCGCTGCCTCTGGGACATTTTTGACTATTTTTCTTTTCAAAACTACTTCATATGAGAAGTCTGCTGATTTGTCAGAGATTTTCCTCTATGGTTTTTAATGAGGTGTTTTTACTTTTTGGAGAGAGTCGAAATCCAAGAAGGACCTTTGTGGTCGTGTTGTATGGTAGTTGGATTTACAACTACCTATGCAATCAGTGCCTATCACCACTACTTCGGTTTCTTCCACAAATTAAACTGACCGCCATGATATAACTGAAATATTGGTGAAAGCAGACTTGGGGTCAATTACTTTCAAATGTAATCAATTACATTACAATTACTTTGCAATTTTCATGATTACATTACATTACAATTACATCAATTTTCAAATGTAATCGATTAGATTACAATCACTTTGTAAATGTAATCGATTACATTACTGATTACATTTAATGTCATGACAACCAATATATTAGTGTTTTATGTTATTTTGTCTCGTGTGCATCTGTCCAATATCTCTTTTTTTTTAAATGTATTTCTTAATCAGAACTATGAATTACAATTCAGTTGTAATGTGATCATTACATGCAATAACAAACAGTTCATTGTAAATTATAAACAGCAATTCTCATTTTCCTATTTTTCATAAAATATGTCTCTCTTATTACAAAAAATGTACTATATATGACCAATATTGATTCCATCTTATACTATTAGTAAATATTATAACATGCATTTGCACATTTTAATAATATATATCAAATAATTTCAAACATCCTGTGAAAATCTATTGAGGATAATAAACTAGCAGTTAATTACCTGATAAAATTTGTTATTAAGGTATTATGACACCAAATTATGTAACAATCACCATTACTAAATTTCACACCATTTGAAAGTTTGTCCTTGATATATAATTCAGAAGATAGAAAAACAAAAATCATTCTGATTCTAAAAACTTGCTTAAAAATGTACATAATTTCTCAGTCTAAATATGAAAACTAAATCCTTAATTTATGTAAATAGGTTTAATAAAATATCCATTGCAAGTTGCATAGTAACCCACAAGTAATGAAATTGTTTTCATATAATCCAATATTAAAAGGAAAATCAGCACCAAAATAAAAAGCAGAAATATCACATATATCTGGATGAATTAGTACCAGATTACCGAATCCCAGATAGCCGAATACCATATTGCCGAGTCTATTTTGCCAAATCCCATATTGCCAACTTTTGTTAAAAATGACAAAATTTCATAATATTATTTTTTATTTAAAAAAAAATATTGATGATGATTGATGATTTTATTGAAAGCAGTAATTTTTTGTGCAATTTTAATTAGAAAAACCATGATCAAATGCATACTGATTGATGAATAGGAGATGCCGATACTCTGACATTACTCAAACAATTGAAGAACAATGGAAATAAACTACAAATAAGTAAATGTTTATTTAGAGTTTTACTAAGTAAGAAAGAAAAAAGAAATTCTAAAAAATTGTCGTTAAATAGCAAATTATTTAGAGCTGATTGATGATTTCGGTAATCTAAAAATGAACTAGTCCTATACCAACAATATCCAAGCTTATCATAGGTGATTATGGTAGATTTTAATAAATGATCGGCAATCAATTAACTTCAAACAAATTTGATTAATTGAAATCATGTATAAAAGTTCTTCTGTCTGCCTGCACAATCATTCTTTAAAAAAATCACCATGGATGTTCCTACCATAGTAAGGCAAGGCAGAGGCGTCAACCTTCTACACAATGGCTACCGTTATTCAAAAGACAAGAAAAACACAGCTGGTGTACAGTACTGGAAATGTGCCGTAAGGAGCTGTACTGGCCGTGCCCACACTACTGGAAATGATGAAGTACAGCTACTTAAATCTACTGATCATGACCATGAACCTGATATGGAAGCCGCACTTTCAGCTAAGATGAAATCAGATCTCTGAGAGACCAGCAGATAACCCAACTTTACCAATGAAAGAAGTGTACAACCAGTACATGTCTTCAGACGCACCACTCCTGGAAGATGATTTATTAGAACCACAACTCAGGTCATGCAAGAGCCAGATGTATAGGGCCCGGAGACAGAATATGCCACCACTACCTGCTACCCGCGAAGACATCAACTTAGAGGGACAATGGGCAATGGGGAAATGTGTATTCTCTCATGTTTATGCTAGTTATTATTCACAGAGCATATGTTTTGAAATTATTTCTTGGCATCATTCATCTTGACAGAAATCATGGTTGTCTGCAGGACTAATCCACGGCATATCCTTTTGACTTTGTCTTTGAGCTCGAATGCTATAATCTAAACTCCCTGGTATGTCGGACCATTTCAAAAGAAATATTTATTTAATTATTTACAATTTTCCTTCATAAATTAGAAGAATTTTTCTACTATATTTTTCATATGTCGGCAATTTGGGAAGCGGCTAATTGGACTCTGCAATTTGGGATGCTACCATCTGAATATCAGATACAAGCCCCATTAGAATATTCTTTAAAAAAAAATCCAAAATTTTACAAATATTGCAACTTGCTATTTATCAGTTAATTTGTAATATACATGTATGTACGAGCATCATAAATAAATGTTTCTGAAAATCATCATTTACATTTTGCTTTTTATATAATATCTTTATTGAAATTTAAATCTCTTTTTAAACTTGTATAAGAAATCTTCATGAGATACCTATGTTTTGGTTTATATAAAATATTTCTTTATCTTATGCGAATCATGAGGACATGGTGATAGTCTTTCATAGAAGCAATTTCATATATGAAATCTTGAAAGTTGTGTCAGATAATTTAAAATTTTAGAGCTTGTTGTGTTTTACACAAGCCGACAAACTATTTTCACTGAATTTTTGAAACCCTAAAGAAATTGAAATTGAGATATTATTTGTTTGGAGATCAAGTCTTTGAAGTCATAATTTATACTTAATATTCTTTGTAGCTGTGATAGTTTTGATTGCAATTAAGCATATAATAATATCTACATTATTTGTTTAATAAATTTCATGAAGAAAATTCATTTACATAAATCATACATTAAATATCTAAGGAGATATATGTTTCAGTTAATTAGACAAAACAAGTCAAAATGATGAAAAGTAATCTAAATGTAATCAGAAAGTAACCATGATTACAGGGTCAAAATGAATGTAATCGATTACATTGCGATTACATGTAATCTAACAAATGTCTGATTACATTTGATTACATGAAAAATGTAATCGATTACAACCGATTACGATTACAAATTATGATTACCCCATGTCTGGGTGAAAGTGGCATTAAACACCATAAACCTAATCCTAACCTGAATTCCAAGATAGCCACACTGGTTCCCTGAAACATTTTTCTATTTCTTTTCCAGAACAATAAGTTTCCTAACTTTCTATAAACGCTCCTATTGGTGATCCTGTCTTTCTCATATTACAGCTGCATCGTCACATGAGATGAACTATGAACTCATATACATCCATATCATTATCTAAATTAATTCTATATCGGCAAAGCAGAATTAAGTCATATTGTAAACATGTTTATTCATTAACAAAAAGGAAGGGAGATAACTTTGATCATTTTAACGGGAATGTAAATTGTATGTTTGTTTGTAGTGTTTAATGCCACTTTCAACAATTTTTCAGTTATATCGTGGCAGTCAGTTTTATTGGTGGAGGAAACTGGAGAAAACAAAGTCACTGACAAACTTTATAACATAATGTTGTATCGAGTACATCTTGCCATGAGCAGGATTCGAACTCACAATGTTAGTGGTGATAGGCACTGATTGCATAGGTAGTTGTAAATCCAACTATCATACAATCATGACCACGACTGCCGCTCAATAATTTGGAAAGAGTTATGTGGAGCATTTGGCAGACACGGCAATATACAGTAATGTTAGTAACCTGTGTTATTTAGGAATCTAGTAGATTGAAAGAAGATCTTTGCCGCACCGGTGGCGTAATGGTTAGCGTGCTCCTCTCAAGTGTGGTAGATCGTGGGTTCGAGCCCCGGTCGGGTCAAGCAAAAGACTATAAAATTGGTATTTGTTGCTTTTCCGCTAAGCACACAGCATTAAGGAGCAAAAGCAAATACTGGTTGGCTCGGAATCAGAATAATATGTAGAAGTGGAGCGACATGTCTATCTGCGAACTGTTGTTTCAGTGAACTCAGTGTGTTGGTCTAGAACAAAGCGGACCTCATCATCATCTTATTGAAAATTAACTTGTTCTCACTATGATATAGCTGAAAATTTGCTGAGTTGGCATTAAACAACAATCACTCACTCGCTCACTCCAGTTCTTCATATTTGGAACAGATTATAAGTTTCCAGGATTTCCTCTTTCGTAAATGTCTTGGGGGGGGGGGGGGGGGGGGGGTATATATATAGGGTTGTCAAGTGAATTGGTAATAACTAATTCCTCTATCAAGCAGTCAGTGAAGTGTGACTTGCATACACAAACGGTATTGTTAGAGGCCATATCTGCAGGGGCAACAACATACTTGTCATGGAGGTAGGGAAATGTGCTTGGCAACATTGGGTATTTGTGTAAATGATCAATTGAATACATTGGATACAGTAAAAATGATATTGAAAGCAATAAAATATGATCTAAATGTATTTAATCATAGAATTTTAAAAATATATAAAATTCCTTTTCTTCCGAAAGAATATTCAGAAACTTGTTTCCTTTGTATAACTTCCCATTTGCTATCTTTTTCTAATCTGTACATCATTGGTTCCAAGATATTATCATAGCAAGGGTCTTTCAAATATTCCTCTCTCATTGCAATAACAATGTATCCTCCTTAAAAGAAAAAAAGCAATAAGGAAATTCACAGTCGTTAACCATGGAACACATGTACTCACTTTCGGTTTTATGAAATTTGGTCATGCCTAATCTTTAGTTCCTTCGTTATTCGAAAAGTTTGAAGATGCCAAATCAGAAGCAATAAATCTAACCAGGGCAGACAACACAATGGCCAAACGAAAAATGACGAACAACGATCTACAAAGCATTATACACAAAATTAAAGATCGAGCAACGCGGAACCCAACTAAAAACCGGTGGTGAATTCAGGTGCTCCGGAAGGATAGGCAGTTCCTTCTGCACATGTGACACCAGTTGTGTTACTCTTGCTACAACCCGGGTTATAGGTCATGAATAAAGAAAGGACCGGATTGTGATTACAACAAACAGAACAATTCATTTTGTATTCGTGTCTTCACTTCCTATGCTCGAAAACCTCTTATTGTTTGTGTACTCTGTATTAGTCCTCAAATTACATTGTTGAGTTTGTCCTCTGAATGCATATTGCTCATTTAAATTTGGGCGACATTTAATTTTAGCAATGAAGAGGGTAACAAGTAGAGGCAGTTACTTACTATTCCCTAGCGACAGAAAAAAACATAAAAGATGTGTTTGATTTGTAAAATTGAAATGTGTTGTGCCATCGAGATTCCCATTATAAAGCCTATTTGAAATGAAAATGATACCCTGTGTTTATTACCAACTTTTGATTTGGCAATCGAGATTTATATAACAATTTTTCAATGAATAAATCTTTGTGAAACCAAGCCTAGTGAATACTTAAGTGATGTATGATTCAACCATGCAAAAATTACTGTGAAAAAAAGTAGATATCGAATATTGTTTTTAAATCCTTTCCACTTATTTTTGTAATTCTCAAAAAGGCAACATATTTAAATGACTATAGCTTGTTATTTAATGAAACGTCTCACTTTACCCAAGATTGACCTCATTCTTCGTCATAGACATCAAAATCAGAGGTTCTCTAGGACTTGCATCGGTCACCTGATTTCTACATTTGTATAAGCAATCAGGGAATTATAAAACAAGTTTATAATTCCCTGAAGCAATGAATAAAACAAATCTGAAAATTCTCATCAGACGTTAACGTTCATCTTGGATTTCAGATTGGCTCCAAAGTCACAAGTTTGGATGGTTTCACAGAAGAAGCTGTTCGTTTTTATTACCGTAGTGTTCTATGTCAGACTATGTTCTTTGGTGGTGGTCATCTTTGATTTCAGATTGGCACCAAAATGACAAGTTCGGATGGTTTCACAGAAGAAGCTGTTTGCTTGTATTTCCCGTAGTGTTCTATGTCAGACTATGTTCTTTGGTGGTGGTCATCTTTGATTTCAGATTGGCACCAACATCACAAGTTTGGATGGTTTCACAGAAGAAGCTGTTTGCTTGTATTTCCCGTAGTGTTCTATGTCAGACTATGTTCTTTGGTGGTGGTCATCTTTGATTTCAGATTGGCACCAAAATCACAAGTTTGGATGGTTTCACAGAAGAAGCTGTTTGCTTTTATTTCCCGTAGTGTTCTATGTCAGACTATGTTCTTTGGTGGTGGTCATCTTTGATTTCAGATTGGCACCAACATCACAAGTTTGGATGGTTTCACAGAAGAAGCTGTTTGCTTGTATTTCCCGTAGTGTTCTATGTCAGACTATGTTCTTTGATGGTGGTCATCTTTGATTTCAGATTGGCACAAAATCACAAGTTTGGATGGTTTCACAGAAGAAGCTGTTTGCTTTTATTTCCCGTAGTGTTCTATGTCAGACTATGTTCTTTGGTGGTGGTCATCTTTGATTTCAGATTGGCACCAAAATCACAAGTTTGGATGGTTTCACAGAAGAAGCTGTTTGCTTGTATTTCCCGTAGTGTTCTATGTCAGACTATGTTCTTTGGTGGTGGTCATCTTTGATTTCAGATTGGCACAAAATCACAAGTTTGGATGGTTTCACAGAAGAAGCTGTTTGCTAGTATTTCCCGTAGTGTTCTATGTCAGACTATGTTCTTTGGTGGTGGTGGTCATCTTGGATTTCAGATCGGCACCAAAATCGTTAGTTTGGTAGAGGTATCAATTATGCATGATTTGGTTTAGATGTGTGAAATAAAAACATAGATATCAAATTAAGTGGCCACGACGCATTTCTGGAACAAGCTTCATCAAGTAGAAAGGTTGGAAAGACAAATAAAACAGTTTTTGATGAGAAGCTGATTTTACGTATTTCAAATAGGATTATATGTCATGATATAAGCCACCAGGGTGTAGCTAGGTATAAAATGAAATGTAGGCATAACTTGCTGCGATGGGTCTGGTCCAGGGTAGAGCCCTGGTGGGGGGTTCAGAGGGGGCAAAGCCCCCCAACGGAAAACGATTTTAAGCGTAAATAGATGCAAAAATGACGAAATCTGAACATATAAAAGACATGAAATCTATTCTTATTTTATCACCGCTTTTCAGAATAATTTTAACAGTTACAAAAATTCAGCATCACAAAGCATTGAATCTATAGCGAAAATTATCATAAATGCAAAATGTAAGAAAGAAACATTCCTGGAAACATTCAAAGAATAAAGTTTCAGAGTTCATGTAAACACATGCAGCCATCCTGTCCAGCAACACGAACTGGTAATTAAATAAAGTCCAGACGTCTATTTGTTCTCACTGCAAATTTGTTGATAACATCTTCGACGCTTAGATTTCTTGTTCTGTGGATGTGTAATAACGATAAATGTGATAATCTCTCATCACCCATTGTAGCTCTAGGACAGTTTTTTTACGCGGCGCATCGCACTGAATGAACGCTCGCTAGACGCCGAAGACACTGGCATTGTTATTAATACTGGAAAAATTGCATAAATATTAGGGTACAAGTCTTGGTTTGTGACATTGAGTGTCTCCAGTAATGTTTGTGGTTTTTGCCCATCAACCATATTCCAGGTGTTTTCCACCTAGCAACTTCATCAAGAAACGCTTGTCTGTCGCCAATATCCATACGAAAAGAATCAAAGATTGAATTAGTTGTCTGATCTTTTAATGTGTGGAGCTTATCTTTTTAAACGTTTCATCCAAAGTTCTAACTTTAAGTTTAGGTTTAGAGCCAGACATTTTTACACTGCAAGCCAATAGTCCGACAACAGTTCTGTTGACAGTCAATGACAAACTAGTAAATGTATCAATTCATTTCTAGATTCAGATGTTAAAAAGTGTGTGAAAAACAAATTGTGTTTTATTTTATGTCAAGACAAAGCCTTCGAATTCGAAGATAAAATGAACTGTCAATTTCAAAGAGTTAGTTAAGGTCACAGTACTCATTGCAAATGTTTATCTTTCAACTTGTGGAAGCTTATCACCAGTACAATAAACATGAAACAGGCATAATTAAAATATGTAATGCGTTGTTTGTCATTTTTCATCAATAAAAATATTTTGGGGAACAAATTATGTGTAGGCACGTGCCTAAAGTGCCTTACGGTAGCTACGCCCCTGGCCACTTATGGCAGTTATCGATGTGTTTTGTAAAGATATGTCCTTCTATCATTTCTGCGTGATTTGGTGGTTTTTATGTCTAACGGTTTCTGAGTTGTTTGTGTATATTTCGAATACGGTCCTATGTTAAACTAAGTTCTGTGTTTGTACAACTATCATTGATTTTTTTTTATCATAAACCAACCAGATTAACATAGTATCACACATGTCCCACAAGACAAAGAGCCAATCACTGGCAACACATGTCACACAAGACAAAGGGCCAATCACTGGCAACACATGTCACACAAGACAAAGGGCCAATCCAGAGAAACTGGCAACACATGTCCCACAAGACAAAGGGCCAATCACTGGCAACACATGTCACACAAGACAAAGGGCCAATCACTGGCAACACATGTCACACAAGACAAAGGGCCAATCACTGGCAACACATGTCACACAAGACAAACAAAAAGAAAAACACAACACAATATGTGTTGGACATCACTATATGCAAACAAACGTAAACAAAAATAACGTAAACAAGATGTGAACTCTCTTTAAAGCAACTAAATAAAATAAAATTAGCTTAAATAAACATCAAAACTGATGACAATTGTATGCAACGTCCAATAAAGCTTTAGTTTTTTTGTTCTTGCTGCCTGTAACCGAACCCACTGGTAATGTTCTGTAGCAACGTTTCCATTGGTTAATCTCAAGCTCACGTGGGGTTAAATCAGGTTTTGACATATGTTAATAGAGCAAGCTATCTTTACCTTTTTTTGTTAGACGTATCATGTCATGTAATGCAGAAACTGGCAGATGTCCTTGACCAAACCCTCCACTGACGGTAATACAGTCATAAAATCCTACAAAGAGTAATGTTTAGTAGTCTTGGAATCAATTAACATATATACATCTATTTTTGCAGCATTTTTGACACGCGAAAGGTGGTGTTTAACTACATTTTCAACAATATAATATCATGACAAACATTTATCACATAATAATTACATTATTTTACGGTGTGCCTAATTACCAAATCGGATCAATCCGGACCAAAACGGACTAAATCAGAACAAATAGAACCAATACGGCACGAAATCGGTAACTTAAAATACCAGATCCGATCAAATATAAGCAATGAAAGGAGTTGCAAGTACAGTGAATATGCTATTTTTGTATTTATTTCATTGATTTTTGAACTGTTCCGACATTGTGATATTTTTTGCTTATCATTTTATTTCATTTGGACAATAAACGTTAGAGAAAACTGAAGGGCAATTAAGATTTAACAATCCAGAGATACTGGCAACACTGAGCACAGGACGAAGACAAAAACAAAATAATAATAAAACACAACACATAAAACTAAAAAGATGAGCAACACGGAACCTACCAAAAAAACGGTGATGAACCCATGTGCTCGTGAATGGTGAACAGTTGCCGCTTCTTATAAGACACCTACCGTATTACTTATATACTATACACAATAAAACAAACAACACAAATAATAGGAAACGGATTAATATAAGCGTTACGCTTGTTTCTGAATCCTATGTTATATTGTATTGTGAAAAAAAAATGTAATATGTAATTCATCAATAAAAATATGTTTAAATCAACACAAATAAGATATAAGCTCTGCTACAAACAACTGGGGGTAAAGTACACAACAAATATTCAATTTTAACTATTTTGATAAAACCACTTCCTTGTCTCTGCACCATTTTGGATTTGGTATTTTCCTGTTATACTTGTTATTGTGTTATTAACAAATTATACCAAAAATAACTCTTCACAAAGGAAAAGGACTATACATTGTGTCTGTTAAAACGCCATTTTCAAGATAAGAACATGAATAACAACGGTACAGTTTCTTTTTTTTCTTTGTTACAATAATTGGTTTTCTTACCATTCCGATCTGTTAAGACGCCATTTTCAAGATAAGAGCATGTATAACAACGGTACAGTTTCTTTTTCTTTGCTACAATAATTGGTTTTCTTACCATTCCGATCTGCTAAGACGCCATTTTCAAGGTAAGAGCATGTATAACAATGGTAACGTTTCTTTTTCTTTGTTACAATAATTGGTTTTCTTACCATTCCGGTCTGTTAAGACGCCATTTTCAAGGTAAGAGCATGCATAACAACGTTACAGTTTCTTTATCTTCGCTACAATAATTGGTTTTCTTACCATTCCGATTTGCTAAGACGCCATTTTCAAGGTAAGAGCATGTATAACAACGGTACAGTTTCTTTTTCTTTGTTACAATAATTGGTTTTCTTATCATTCCGGTCTGTTAAGACGCCATTTTCAAGGTAAGAGCATGTATAACAACGGTACAGTTTCTTTTTCTTTGTTACAATAATTGGTTTTCTTACCATTCCGGTCTGCTAAGACGTCATTTTCAAGGTAAGAGCATGTATAACAACGGTAAAGGTTTTTTTTCTTTGTTACAATAATTGGTTTTCTTATCATTCTGGTCTGTTAAGACGCCATTTCCAAGGTAAGAGCATGTATAACAACGGTACAGTTTCTTTTTCTTTGTTACAATAATTGGTTTTCTTACCATTCCGGTCTGTTAAGACGCCATTTTCAAGATAAGAGCATGCATAACAACGGTACAGTTTCTTTTTCTTTGTTACAATAATTGGTTTTCTTACCATTCCGATCTGTTAAGACGCCATTTTCAATGTAAGAGCATTTATAACAACGGTACAGTTTCTTTTTTTTTGCTACAATAATTGGTTTTCTTACCATTCCGATTTGCTAAGACGCCATTTTCAAGGTAAGAGCATGTATAACAACGATACAGTTTCTTTTTCTTTGTTACAATAATTGGTTTTCTTACCATTCCGATCTGTTAAGACGCCATTTTCAAGGTAATAGCATGTATAACAATTGCACAGTTTCTTTTTCTTTGCTACAATAATTGGTTTTCTTACCATTCCGATCTGTTAAGACGCCATTTTCAAGGTAAGAGCATGTATAACAACGGTACAGTTTCTTTTTCTTTGCTACAATAATTGGTTTTCTTATCATTCCGGTCTGTTAAGACGCCATTTTCAAGGTAAGAGCATGTATAACAACGGTACAGTTTCTTTTTCTTTGTTACAATAATTGGTTTTCTTATCATTCCGGTCTGTTAAGACGCCATTTTCAAGATAAGAGCATGCATAACAACGGTACAGTTTCTTTTTCTTTGTTACAATAATTGGTTTTCTTACCATTCCGATCTGTTAAGACGCCATTTTCAATGTAAGAGCATGTATAACAACGGTACAGTTTCTTTTTTTTTTGCTACAATAATTGGTTTTCTTACCATTCCGATCTGTTAAGACGCCATTTTCAAGATAAGAGCATGTATAACAACGGTGCAGTTTCTTTTTCTTTGTTACAATAATTGGTTTTCTTACCATTCCGATCTGTTAAGACGCCATTTTCAATGTAAGAGCATGTATAACAACGGTACAGTTTCTTTTTCTTTGTTACAATAATTGGTTTTCTTACCATTCCGGTCTGCTAAGACGTCATTTTCAAGGTAAGAGCATGTATAACAACGGTAAAGGTTTTTTTTCTTTGTTACAATAATTGGTTTTCTTATCATTCTGGTCTGTTAAGACGCCATTTCCAAGGTAAGAGCATGTATAACAACGGTACAGTTTCTTTTTCTTTGTTACAATAATTGGTTTTCTTACCATTCCGGTCTGTTAAGACGCCATTTTCAAGATAAGAGCATGCATAACAACGGTACAGTTTCTTTTTCTTTGTTACAATAATTGGTTTTCTTACCATTCCGATCTGTTAAGACGCCATTTTCAATGTAAGAGCATTTATAACAACGGTACAGTTTCTTTTTTTTTGCTACAATAATTGGTTTTCTTACCATTCCGATTTGCTAAGACGCCATTTTCAAGGTAAGAGCATGTATAACAACGATACAGTTTCTTTTTCTTTGTTACAATAATTGGTTTTCTTACCATTCCGATCTGTTAAGACGCCATTTTCAAGGTAAGAGCATGTATAACAACGGTACAGTTTCTTTTTCTTTGTTACAATAATTGGTTTTCTTATCATTCCGATCTGTTAAGACGCCATTTTCAAGGTAAGAGCATGTATAACAACGGTACAGTTTCTTTTTCTTTGTTACAATAATTGGTTTTCTTATCAATCCGGTCTGTTAAGACGCCATTTTCAAGATAAGAGCATGCATAACAACGGTACAGTTTCTTTTTCTTTGTTACAATAATTGGTTTTCTTACCATTCCGATCTGTTAAGACGCCATTTTCAATGTAAGAGCATGTATAACAACGGTACAGTTTCTTTTTTTGTTGTTACAATAATTGGTTTTCTTACCATTCCGATCTGTTAAGACGCCATTTTCAAGATAAGAGCATGTATAACAACGGTACAGTTTCTTTTTCTTTGTTACAACAATTGGTTTTCTTACCATTCCGATTTGCTAAGACGCCATTTTCAAGGTAAGAGCATGCATAACAACGGTACAGTTTCTTTATCTTCGATACAATAATTGGTTTTCTTACCATTCCGATTTGCTAAGACGCCATTTTCAATGTAAGAGCATGTATAACAACGGTACAGTTTCTTTTTCTTTGCTACAATAATTGGTTTTCTTATCATTCCGATCTGTTAAGACGCCATTTTCAAGGTAATAGCATGTATAACAATTGCACAGTTTCTTTTTCTTTGCTACAATAATTGGTTTTCTTACCATTCCGATCTGTTAAGACGCCATTTTCAAGGTAAGAGCATGTATAACAACGGTACAGTTTCTTTTTCTTTGCTACAATAATTGGTTTTCTTATCATTCCGGTCTGTTAAGACGCCATTTTCAAGGTAAGAGCATGCATAACAACGGTACAGTTTCTTTATCTTCGATACAATAATTGGTTTTCTTACCATTCCGATTTGCTAAGACGCCATTTTCAATGTAAGAGCATGTATAACAACGGTACAGTTTCTTTTTCTTTGTTACAATAATTGGTTTTCTTATCATTCCGATCTGTTAAGACGCCATTTTCAAGGTAATAGCATGTATAACAATTGCACAGTTTCTTTTTCTTTGCTACAATAATTGGTTTTCTTACCATTCCGATCTGTTAAGACGCCATTTTCAAGGTAAGAGCATGTATAACAACGGTACAGTTTCTTTTTCTTTGCTACAATAATTGGTTTTCTTATCATTCCGGTCTGTTAAGACGCCATTTTCAAGGTAAGAGCATGCATAACAACGGTACAGTTTCTTTATCTTCGATACAATAATTGGTTTTCTTACCATTCCGATTTGCTAAGACGCCATTTTCAATGTAAGAGCATGCATAACAACGGTACAGTTTCTTTTTCTTTGTTACAATAATTGGTTTTCTTACCATTCCGATCTGTTAAGACGCCATTTTCAAGGTAAGAGCATGTATAACAACGGTACAGTTTCTTTTTCTTTGTTACAATAATTGGTTTTCTTACCATTCCGATCTGTTAAGACGCCATTTTCAATGTAAGAGCATGTATAACAACGGTACAGTTTCTTTTTTTTTTGCTACAATAATTGGTTTTCTTACCATTCCGATCTGTTAAGACGCCATTTTCAAGATAAGAGCATGTATAACAACGGTGCAGTTTCTTTTTCTTTGTTACAATAATTGGTTTTCTTACCATTCCGATCTGTTAAGACGCCATTTTCAATGTAAGAGCATGTATAACAACGGTACAGTTTCTTTTTCTTTGTTACAATAATTGGTTTTCTTACCATTCCGGTCTGCTAAGACGTCATTTTCAAGGTAAGAGCATGTATAACAACGGTAAAGGTTTTTTTTCTTTGTTACAATAATTGGTTTTCTTATCATTCTGGTCTGTTAAGACGCCATTTCCAAGGTAAGAGCATGTATAACAACGGTACAGTTTCTTTTTCTTTGTTACAATAATTGGTTTTCTTACCATTCCGGTCTGTTAAGACGCCATTTTCAAGATAAGAGCATGCATAACAACGGTACAGTTTCTTTTTCTTTGTTACAATAATTGGTTTTCTTACCATTCCGATCTGTTAAGACGCCATTTTCAATGTAAGAGCATTTATAACAACGGTACAGTTTCTTTTTTTTTGCTACAATAATTGGTTTTCTTACCATTCCGATTTGCTAAGACGCCATTTTCAAGGTAAGAGCATGTATAACAACGATACAGTTTCTTTTTCTTTGTTACAATAATTGGTTTTCTTACCATTCCGATCTGTTAAGACGCCATTTTCAAGGTAAGAGCATGTATAACAACGGTACAGTTTCTTTTTCTTTGTTACAATAATTGGTTTTCTTATCATTCCGATCTGTTAAGACGCCATTTTCAAGGTAAGAGCATGTATAACAACGGTACAGTTTCTTTTTCTTTGTTACAATAATTGGTTTTCTTATCAATCCGGTCTGTTAAGACGCCATTTTCAAGATAAGAGCATGCATAACAACGGTACAGTTTCTTTTTCTTTGTTACAATAATTGGTTTTCTTACCATTCCGATCTGTTAAGACGCCATTTTCAATGTAAGAGCATGTATAACAACGGTACAGTTTCTTTTTTTGTTGTTACAATAATTGGTTTTCTTACCATTCCGATCTGTTAAGACGCCATTTTCAAGATAAGAGCATGTATAACAACGGTACAGTTTCTTTTTCTTTGTTACAACAATTGGTTTTCTTACCATTCCGATTTGCTAAGACGCCATTTTCAAGGTAAGAGCATGCATAACAACGGTACAGTTTCTTTATCTTCGATACAATAATTGGTTTTCTTACCATTCCGATTTGCTAAGACGCCATTTTCAATGTAAGAGCATGTATAACAACGGTACAGTTTCTTTTTCTTTGCTACAATAATTGGTTTTCTTATCATTCCGATCTGTTAAGACGCCATTTTCAAGGTAATAGCATGTATAACAATTGCACAGTTTCTTTTTCTTTGCTACAATAATTGGTTTTCTTACCATTCCGATCTGTTAAGACGCCATTTTCAAGGTAAGAGCATGTATAACAACGGTACAGTTTCTTTTTCTTTGCTACAATAATTGGTTTTCTTATCATTCCGGTCTGTTAAGACGCCATTTTCAAGGTAAGAGCATGCATAACAACGGTACAGTTTCTTTATCTTCGATACAATAATTGGTTTTCTTACCATTCCGATTTGCTAAGACGCCATTTTCAATGTAAGAGCATGCATAACAACGGTACAGTTTCTTTTTCTTTGTTACAATAATTGGTTTTCTTACCATTCCGATCTGTTAAGACGCCATTTTCAAGGTAAGAGCATGTATAACAACGGTACAGTTTCTTTTTCTTTGTTACAATAATTGGTTTTCTTACCATTCCGATCTGTTAAGACGCCATTTTCAATGTAAGAGCATGTATAACAACGGTACAGTTTCTTTTTTTTTTGCTACAATAATTGGTTTTCTTACCATTCCGATCTGTTAAGACGCCATTTTCAAGATAAGAGCATGTATAACAACGGTGCAGTTTCTTTTTCTTTGTTACAATAATTGGTTTTCTTACCATTCCGATCTGTTAAGACGCCATTTTCAATGTAAGAGCATGTATAACAACGGTACAGTTTCTTTTTCTTTGTTACAATAATTGGTTTTCTTATCATTCCGATCTGTTAAGACGCCATTTTCAAGGTAATAGCATGTATAACAATTGCACAGTTTCTTTTTCTTTGCTACAATAATTGGTTTTCTTACCATTCCGATCTGTTAAGACGCCATTTTCAAGGTAAGAGCATGTATAACAACGGTACAGTTTCTTTTTCTTTGCTACAATAATTGGTTTTCTTATCATTCCGGTCTGTTAAGACGCCATTTTCAAGGTAAGAGCATGTATAACAACGGTACAGTTTCTTTTTCTTTGTTACAATAATTGGTTTTCTTACCATTCCGATCTGTTAAGACGCCATTTTCAAGGTAAGAGCATGCATAACAACGGTACAGTTTCTTTATCTTCGATACAATAATTGGTTTTCTTACCATTCCGATTTGCTAAGACGCCATTTTCAATGTAAGAGCATGCATAACAACGGTACAGTTTCTTTTTCTTTGTTACAATAATTGGTTTTCTTACCATTCCGATCTGTTAAGACGCCATTTTCAAGGTAAGAGCATGTATAACAACGGTACAGTTTCTTTTTCTTTGTTACAATAATTGGTTTTCTTACCATTCCGATCTGTTAAGACGCCATTTTCAATGTAAGAGCATGTATAACAACGGTACAGTTTCTTTTTTTTTTGCTACAATAATTGGTTTTCTTACCATTCCGATCTGTTAAGACGCCATTTTCAAGATAAGAGCATGTATAACAACGGTGCAGTTTCTTTTTCTTTGTTACAATAATTGGTTTTCTTACCATTCCGATCTGTTAAGACGCCATTTTCAATGTAAGAGCATGTATAACAACGGTACAGTTTCTTTATCTTCGCTACAATAATTGGTTTTCTTACCATTCCGATCTGTTAAGACGTCATTTTCCAGGTAAGAGTATGTATAACAACGGTACAGTTT
The DNA here is from genome assembly GCA_963383655.1 of Bathymodiolus septemdierum. Classification (NCBI taxonomy): domain Eukaryota; kingdom Metazoa; phylum Mollusca; class Bivalvia; order Mytilida; family Modiolidae; genus Bathymodiolus; species Bathymodiolus septemdierum. Next base: position 21,962,688 of record OY726531.1, on the reverse strand, counting down.
CTTTTTCTTTGCTACTTCTAACATTCCTCTGGATGGGTCTAACGCATCTATTCTCTTAAACCCATGCATGTGTAGCTGGAAAATAATTATGAAAACGTGATTATTTTTTTGTGTATTATTATTCTTCTTATTATTATTTCACTTTTATTATTGCTCGCCTTTTAGCAATAGGTGCAGACGTGTTTGTGATCATGTGGTAGTTCGATTTACAACTAGACAGGTCGGTGGTTTTCTCTGGGTACTCCGGTTTCCTCCATAAATAGAAATTGACCGCCACGATATAGCTGAAATATTTTTGAAAGTGGTGTTAAACACTACAATCGTTACCTCAACATATTGAAAGCGAAGCTCTGGATTCTCAACGTGATATCACATCGAAAGCTAGGTCTGCTCCAAACCTTGAATTACACCTAGAAATTGACAGTAATGGTCGGTTAAGAACGATTTCAATTTTCCAATTGTGGATTTACCATTCATACGTAGCAACATTCCAGCAACACCTGCATATATAGTATATATCTCTCAGTTGATACGATATTCCAGGGGTGTTTCCTATCATGATTTCCTTTGTAGATGGTTGCTGATAACAAGGAAGCTACTGTACCAAGGATTCGTAGTGGTTAAGTAGTTAAGTTGAAGTGTCTAATAATATTACTACTGCACATAAGCTGTACACAATGTCTGAAATTTCTCAAAGTTTTCCTTTATACAGAACAAAGTTCGGTGTACCATGATTGAAAAGCGCTTACATTCTTACATATACATATTGTCTCTAGAAAATGAATGGAAGCTCTTGTATGATAAAACTGTAATTGAGAAAAGTTAGAAGATACCAGAAGGAGTAATCAGAAGCCGTAAATAGAAGACGGACAAACAATACAAAGATTGGCAAATATCACTTTGTTCGTGTTGAAAACGCAATACAATCAAAAGTAAACAAGTAGATACACTGTATGACAGACGATAACCAAAATCCCCCACCTCCTCCATAAAAAAGAGTAAACATATGGATGCATAGTACTATTGTATTATAGATGATAACCCCCCCCCCCCCCCTCCCCCAAAAAAAACCATTCAAAGACAGAATAAATTATTTTACCTGCTCTGCCACAAAACCAGTTCCAGCGGCAATGTCCAATATGTTGATATTTTCACGATGATCCTCGTTGTAAAGAGAGGCGACTGCTTTTGCAGCGATTTCTGGGCCTTTATAATATACTGGACACAAATCCTGGAGAAAGTCAAATTGAAATTTCAAAAATATAAATGATCTCTTCCCGCCATTAAATAAACTAAAGCCAATCTGATTGACACCAGCTGTTATACGTTACGCTTCTCCTAACATCTGACTGAACCCACACTCATAATTAACCAATGAAAACACCACTGATAAATCGTCACAGCGTGTCGTGGCCGTGATCATATGGTAGTTGGATTTACAACTACCTATGCAATCAGTGCCTATCACCACTGATGTTGTGAGTTCGAATCTCGATCAGGGCGAGGTCTACAACATTATGTGATAAAATTTGTCAGTGATTTGCGATAGGTCGGTGGTTTTCTCCGGGTACTCCAGTTTCCTCCACCAATAAAACTGATCGCAACGAAATAACTGAAATATAGTTGAAAGGGGCATTAAACACCATCAAACAAACAAACAAACAAACCTTTCACGCTTTTTTTTAATTATTGCAGTACAAATGTAAAGCTCACTGATTGGATGTTTTTTAATGTATTCCGACACTGTGGTATTTTTTTGTTTTTCATTTTTTTAGCGACAGTTCATCGGGATCTCTAATCGGTTTCTGTCAGATGTTAGGGGACGTAGCTTATTATAGCATCTGATATTTTAATCAGTTGGAGAAATAGCATAAATATCATTTGAAAAGAGATAGTTGCTTCAACATCAAATGGCAATAAAGTAGTCATATTGGGTAAACAGTAATACCAAATCTTTATGTTGAAGCTTTTCAATTATTTAATAGAACACTTCCGGTATTAATTTTATCATGGTTTCCGGTCCGGTTGGATGTTTTATTTCATTTTTAAACATCAAATGCCAAATATTGTAATATTTCGTTTTAGCTTCATTCCACTTTTTGAATTCAGTTTCGCAATATTGTGTTTCTATGCTATGTTTTGTGTTGTTGTTGTTTTGTTTGTCTTTGTGTCTTTGTGTCTTACCTACGTCTCTGGGTTGTCCATCCTTCATTTCCCCTTCGATCTTCTCTAAGGTTTATATAGAACATTGTTGAAGTTATTGTTTTATTTTGAAGTATGTAAACTGCATCGGTAGTGTAATGGTAAGTGTGCTCGCCTCGCGTGCGGTAGATCGTGGGTTCGAACCTCGACCGGTCAAACCAAAGACAATAAAATTGGTATGTGTTGCTTCTCCGCTAAGCGCGCAGCATTAAGGCGAAAGAAAAAAGATTGGTTGGCTCGAAATCAGGATAATGTGTCCGAGTATCTCGACATGTCTATCTGCGAATTGTTGTTTCAGTGAGATAGCCCTATAAAAATAAGACTAAGCGTGTTGGTCTAGTATAAAGCTGACATCATTATCGTCTCATTGAAAATTAATTTGATATAGCTGAAGAATTGCTGAATTGGCGCTAACCAACAATAACTTACTCATTCAATCACGTGAAGTATGTATAATTGTGCTTGATTTGGGTTATTAGTGTTTGTCGTCACTTCCGGTAATATTTCATCTCTATCGTAGCAGACATGGGGTAATCGTAATCGAGTGTAATCGATTACATTTTTCATGTAATCGAATGTAATCTGTAATCGAACATTTTTTAGATTACATGTAATCGCAATGTAATGGATTACATTCATTTTGACCCTGTAATCATGGTTATTTTCTGATTACATTTAGATTACGTTTCATCATTTTGACTTACTTTGTCTTAACTGAAACATATACCTCCTTAGATACTAGTATTTACTGTATGATTTATGTAAATTAATTTTCTTCATGAAATTTATTAAACAAATAATGTAGATATTATTATATGCTTAATTGCAATCAAAACTATCACAGCTACAAAAAATATTAAGTATAAATTATGACTTCAAAGACTTGATATCCAAACAAATAATATCTCAATTTCAATTTCTTTAGGGTTTCAAAAATTCAGTGAAAATAGTTTGTCGGCTTGTGTAAAACACAACAAGCTCTAAAATTTTAAATTATCTGACACAACTTTCAAGATTTCATATATGAAATTGCTTCTATAAAAGACTATCACCATGTCCTCATGATTCGCATAAGATAAAGAAATATTTTAAATAAACCAAAACATAGGTATCTCATCAAGATTTCTTATACAAGTTTAAAAAGAGATTTAAATTTCAATAAAGATACTTATTATTAGCAAAATGTAAATTAAAATTTTCAGAAACATTTATGTATGATGCTCATACATACATGTATATTACAAATTAACTGATAAATAGAAAGTTGTAATATTTGTAAAATTTTTGATTTTTTTTTAAAGAATATTCTAATGGGGCTTGTATCTGATATTCAGATATATGTGATATTTATGCTTTTTATTTTGGTGCTGATTTTCCTTTTATTATTGGATTATATGATATTTTTTTCATTACTTGTGGGTTTCTATGCAACTTGTAATGGATATTTTATTAAACCTGTTTACATAAATTAAGGATTTAGTTTTCATATTTAGACTACATTTTAAAGCAAATTTTTAGAATCAGAATGATTTTTGTTTTTTTATCTTCCGAATTTTATTTCAAGGACAAACTTTCAAATGGTGTGAAATTTAGTAATGGTGATTGTTACATAATTTGGTGTCATAAATAATACATTAATAACAAATTTTATCAGGTAATTAACTGCTAGTTTATTATCCCCAATAGACTTTCACAGGATGTTTGAAATTATTTGATATATATTATTAAAATGTGCAAATGCATGTTATAACATTTACTAATAGTATAAGATGGAATCAATATTGGTCATATATAGTACATTTTTTGCAATAAGAGAAGACATATTTTATGAAAAATAGGAAAATGAGAATTGCTGTTTATAATTTACAATGTATTGTTTGTTATTGCATGTAATGATCACATTACAATTGAATTGTAATTCATAGTTCTGATTAAGAAATACATTAAAAAAAAAGAGATATTGGACAGATGCACACGAGACAAAATAACATAAAACACTAATGTATTGATTGTCATGACATTAAATATAATCAGTAATGTAATCGATTACATTTACAAAGTGATTGTAATTTAATCGATTACATTTGAAAATTGATGTAATCGTAATGTAATGTAATCATGAAAATTGCAAAGTAATTGTAATGTAATCGATTACATTTGAAAGTAATTGACCCCAAGTCTGCATATCGTAGCTGACAAGTTTACTGGAGGAAACCGAACAGACATGAGGAACTAAACGTGGGTAAGCTTCTGAAAATCTGAACACATGACGTGGACATTGGGTGTGATAGTGTTAGACTTATGGTCAAATGTCAACAATTTTAGCCATTCGATCACATATGCCCTCGCAATTTGAAGAATGTATAAATTCTTAGTAACTAAAAATATTTCTTTATAAACTTATTTAAAAAAATGAATAAATATGTTGGTATCATCTTTTCATTTATATGTTTTAATAGATTTTGTTATCAATGCTGTTGTATTTAGGAAGAGCTTGAAGATACCACAGGGGTAACCAGAATCCGTAAATCGAAGAACAGACAACACAATGGCCAAACGAAAAAGGACAAAAGGAAAAACAACGATCTACAAAACTAGTACATATAACACTAAAGTTTTAGTAACATGGACCCCATCAAAAACCGGGAATGAACTCATGTGCTCCGGAAGGGTAAGCAGTTCTTACCTTTATATAGTTTCCAGTTTTAGCCCAGTTATCATACTCTGTCTTAATGGCGTCGGCCGGCAAACTTCCCGAGAATAACACATCGTTTACAATTCTGGATTTTTCCATGATTCTGACTCAGTATGATATATCTGAAAATAAGAATAAACAATAGTAATACAAATATATGTAATATCTACACTGCGTAAGCGGGGTTAGGGTTATGGTGTTTAAAGCCACTTTCAACAATATTTCAGTTATATCGTGGCGGTTTGCTTTATTGGTGGAGGAAACCAGAGGACCCGAAGAAAACCACCGATCTGTCGCAAGTCACTAACAAACTGTCACATGATGCGGTATCGACTATTGAGCCCACCACAACTGGATGGAATTCGAACTCACAGCGTTACTGGCGATAGGCACTGATTGCATAGGTGGTTGTACATCCAACTACCATATGATCACGAGCACGACACCCCCTGTGTAAACGGTGTCCTCTGTGAAATTCAGTGTAATGTGTATAACATACACATGTATGACGATGGGACATTTAGCGTAGAAAGAATATTGCTTTATTTTGCATTAAATTTCCAATTTTAAGTATTGCAACTTGCTATAGAATAAATTTAGGATACATATATTACATTTTGTTTTTGGAAAGATGTTGCATTCAATAATAAATTCGGCTGTTGTTTTAATGTTCATCGTCATGGAAACGATATTTGACAATTAATTGTGTCACTGTGAATGTCGTTTTAAATGCAAATTAGTGAATTAAACCCCGTATTAGAATTATTTATTTTTCATATCCAAAAAGAAAAGATACCGAATGAGTGACCAGAAACCACAAATTGAAGAAGGACAGACAACACAATGACTAAAACAAAGAAGACAAAACGACAAACAACGATCGACAAAACGTTACACAGAAAACTAGAGATCGAACAACACGATCCTCACAAAAAAACGGGAGTGAACTCAAATAGTGTTGTATACTGCTACATAAAATGAATATATTTGACAAATGAAACGTCGGTGTATACTGTGGCTTCGTGTTCATTATCAACACAAGTGTACAGGAGGGGTGGTGGAGGTTGTATGGTAGTTTATTATCAACACAAGTGTACAGGAGGGGTGGTGAAGGTTGTATGGTATTTAACGCCAATTTCAACAATATTACTGACAAACTTTATCACATAATGTTGTATCGAGTACACCTCGCCTGTGTGGGGTTCGACCTCACGACGTTAGTTGTGATAGGCACTGATTGCATATAGGTAGTTGTAAATCCAAATAATTACATTACTTCCGTTTTTCATTGAAATGTTACAATTTGATTGGTTGTGAAGTGGTCACATGATTATAAAAGTGATGTTTCACATCCCAATGAAACTCAAATCCGAACTTGCACGTGCCTCCACGACGACGTCAGATGTAAACAATCAATGGCGTAGTAATTTCCAACAGCAAATAAGCTAACAAAAATAAAATTAACAACGAAAAATTCAACCATATTACATTTTGGTGTGTGATTTAAATATAATTTTAAGAATTGAATGCATTCTTTTGAAGTTTCATTGGGGTATGAAAGCGTTGATCGAACTACATTTTTAACATGAAACGCTATCGCGCTTCATTGAAAATGTACTTCGGTCAACGCTTTCATACCCCAATGAAACTTCAAAAGAATGCATTCAATTCTTAATTACCATACGACCACGACGGCCCCCAAGTGTACGGTGATTACGTCTTTTTTGTACAGTGACTTCGTGTTGCAGAGACAAATTATAATGATTTTGTATAGAGTGGACGATTAATACAAATTTATGTCGACTTGAATTGGGTATTTTTTGTCATCTACAAAAACTTTCATGCTGAACTCTATAACTTGAAGAAGAGTTTGAAGATACCAAAAGGGAATCAAAATCCGTTAATCGAAGAAGAACAGACAACTTAACGGCCAAAAGAAAAAGGACAAAAGGACAAACAACGATCTACAAAACATCGACATAAAACTAAAGATCGAGTAACACGAACTCCACTTAAAACCGGGGGTGCACTCACATGCTCCGGAAGGGTAAGCAGCTCCTGCTCCACCAGTGGCACCTGTCATGTTATTCTAGTTACAAACCCGGTGATAAGTCATAATCTCGTACAATTTCAAAATCAATCCGTTTTGTCTCGTGTTGTAAGGTAGTAATGAAAATGTAACATTAGACATTGGTGGCTATCTTATTTAGGCTCTTAATTTCAATTGTTCCAAGAATTGTATATTATTTGTCTTTCCAATCGTTTTGACTATGTATGCACGACAGGTACTGGTGAAGGTTATATGTCATGTGTACTGAATTAGATATGTCTACTTTTGTTATACGAGTCACTAACACGAATGTCTGTACATCTTACATATTAATTTGATTTGATTTATTGTATTTAACGCCACTTTCAGCAATATTTCAGCTATATCATGGCGACCACCTTTAGTGGTGGAAGAATACCCGGAGAGAACCACCGACCATGGGCAAGTGACTGGTAAACTTTATCACTTGCGGCTGCGAGTCGAGTGCACCCTTTTTTTTAATTTAAAAAGCCGGGCGCGAATCCACGCCGTATTGGTGATAGGCTTGTATGCATTGAGTCACCTGGACCCTTCTTATATATTAAAACTAAGGTTCTCCACACTCAGGAATACGTGACCTGAGCTGATTTTAGATATCCTGTTTAAGCCCTTTGGTTTTCCTGCTCCCAAAAACTTTTAAATTATTTGGCTTTTAAATATTTTGGCTTTGAGCGTATCTAGGTTATTCCAGAAGATCGTCGTGCGCACTAAATTTGATATCTACGTTTTTGTTATTCAATAGCATTGAAGTTGTAGATTCATAAAATAACCTGGCAACCCCCATTGAGAGAGCTCCCCCTATTCACCACACGTGGACACGTCAATCATGTCTGCAAAATGCGGACAAACCCTCCAGCAAAGATAAAACCTCAGAAGCAAGGGGTAAAAATACTGGTCTTCGAGTGGAGTTTTGCCGATTTTAGTTTCTCCCGCTTTTATTTTGCATACTTTAAGCAGATTCTCACTTTATATTGTGTTGGTGTTTAGTGTGTATTTGTTATCGTTAAATAAAACTCAATATAAATACGAATGTCACTTAGTACGCTAGGTAAAGCGATGTTCGTTTAGTTTTGATTCCCGTTTGTTTTATAGGGGGTTCTTTTTTCATGTCATTTGTAATTATTTACCCATACTGATTCCCAACGCGATTTCTGTATCAAATTATGGAGAAAGGAAGGTTATAACGCCACTTTCAACAATATTTCAGTTATATCGTGGCGGTCAGTTTTATTTGTGGATGAAATCGGAGTTTCCGGAGTAAACCACCGACCTACCGCAAGTCATTGACAAACTTTATCACATAGAATGTTGTATCGAGTATACCATGCGATGAGCGGGATTCAAACTCACAACTGTTGTGGTAATAGGTACTGATTTTATAGGTAGTTGTAAATCCAACTACTATGCGGTCACGACCACGACGGCCCCTATTAAATAATGTACTCAGCGTAACAAAGATAAATACTATTATTATCATTTGAGAGGAATCGTGGACAACATAATATTAAAAGAAATATGTTATATTTAAAAAATGGAAACTCGAAAAAGGGAAAATAAAAATCCAATGATTAATGAAACAAGTAGAGACAAAAATCACATCAGGTTTAGATTTTCATGAACGTGAATTTAGGATAACTTCTTTTTTTGGGGGGGTTATTTTTACTTTCTGTTGCAGTATAGCAAAACATATTTATGGTGCATGTGCACGTGCATAATACTATTTATATTATTACTCACATGCAACAAACATCTGTTAAACTATCAATGGATAAATATAAAATGTAAATTTTTGGAAAACGCACCTTTAATCCAGTAATTCGTCATATAAATTCACTCAATTATTTAAATTTCAATAAACGATGTGAACAAATACACAAATTTAGACTTGCGTGACACATTAGTTCTCTTATTATTATCAATCTAATTTTGCATTCATTGTAAATAAAATTGTGGGCTTTTCTACAGCTTTGAAGAAGCAAAAAAAAACTAGTTCTATTAATTATTAAACATTCTATTTCCTTTTCAACACTGAGTAGAAGAGGATATGATGTAAATATTGGTAAATAAAAATAATTACGAATACAATGGCGCTGGTTCTCGTTTGAGAATATAAAGTATAACGTATGGGAATATAAATGATAAGTTTTGAAATTAATTACTGTCTTCACTTTGAAGCTTTAAAATTTATTAATTAAGCAGTTTACGCTTAATAAATCGTCACAATACGAACCCAGGTTATCAAGTATAACCAAAATACAACAGAGATGAACAAATTCTTCAGATCAGAGAAATTCCTCTATTTGAGCATGGTATTTGGACAATAAATTGTGGAAATCTTTCATAGGCTGTGGATTGAGGGTATTGTCGTCATTCTAGTGAGTGTGTACGATCTTTACAGTTACAGAGAAGCTGTGCAGGTATGTTAACAGTTTGTTTATTTCTGTCTAGTCAGTGCAAATTTATATATCAAGAGAGGAGGGGTAGGATAACTTTAATGATGTGGACCCTCTCTCCATTATTATTGACTAAAACGACGGCATGATGTCCTAGCTAATTTAGATATCAAGAGATGAGGGGTAGGATCACTTTAATGATGTGGACCCTCTCTCCATTATTATTGACTAAAACGACGGCATGATGTCCTAGCTAATTTAGATATCAAGAGATGAGGGGTAGGATCACTTTAATGATGTGGACCCTCTCTCCATTATTATTGACTAAAACGACGGCATGATGTCCTAGCTAATTTAGATATCAAGAGATGAGGGGTAGGATCACTTTAATGATGTGGACCCTCTCTCCATTATTATTGACTAAAACGACGGCATGATGTCCTAGCTAATTTAGATATCAAGAGATGAGGGGTAGGATCACTTTAATGATGTGGACCCTCTCTCCATTATTATTGACTAAAACGACGGCATGATGTCCTAGCTAATTTAGATATCAAGAGATGAGGGGTAGGATCACTTTAATGATGTGGACCCTCTCTCCATTATTATTGACTAAAACGACGGCATGATGTCCTAGCTAATTTAGATATCAAGAGATGAGGGGTAGGATCACTTTAATGATGTGGACCCTCTCTCCATTATTATTGACTAAAACGACGGCATGATGTCCTAGCTAATTTAGATATCAAGAGATGAGGGGTAGGATCACTTTAATGATGTGGACCCTCTCTCCATTATTATTGACTAAAACGACGGCATGATGTCCTAGCTAATTTAGATATCAAGAGATGAGGGGTAGGATCACTTTAATGATGTGGACCCTCTCTCCATTATTATTGACTAAAACGACGGCATGATGTCCTAGCTAATTTAGATATCAAGAGATGAGGGGTAGGATCACTTTAATGATGTGGACCCTCTCTCCATTATTATTGACTAACACGACGGCATGATGTCCTAGCTAATTTAGATATCAAGAGATGAGGGGTAGGATCACTTTAATGATGTGGACCCTCTCTCCATTATTATTGACTAAAACGACGGCATGATGTCCTAGCTAATTTAGATATCAAGAGATGAGGGGTAGGATCACTTTAATGATGTGGACCCTCTCTCCATTATTATTGACTAAAACGACGGCATGATGTCCTAGCTAATTTAGATATCAAGAGATGAGGGGTAGGATCACTTTAATGATGTGGACCCTCTCTCCATTATTATTGACTAAAACGACGGCATGATGTCCTAGCTAATTTAGATATCAAGAGATGAGGGGTAGGATCACTTTAATGATGTGAACCCTCTCTCCATTATTATTGACTAAAACGACGGCATGATGTCCTAGCTAATTTAGATATCAAGAGATGAGGGGTAGGATCACTTTAATGATGTGGACCCTCTCTCCATTATTATTGACTAAAACGACGGCATGATGTCCTAGCTAATTTAGATATCAAGAGATGAGGGGTAGGATCACTTTAATGATGTGGACCCTCTCTCCATTATTATTGACTAAAACGACGGCATGATGTCCTAGCTAATTTAGATATCAAGAGATGAGGGGTAGGATCACTTTAATGATGTGGACCCTCTCTCCATTATTATTGACTAAAACGACGGCATGATGTCCTAGCTAATTTAGATATCAAGAGATGAGGGGTAGGATCACTTTAATGATGTGGACCCTCTCTCCATTATTATTGACTAAAACGACGGCATGATGTCCTAGCTAATTTAGATATCAAGAGATGAGGGGTAGGATCACTTTAATGATGTGGACCCTCTCTCCATTATTATTGAATAAAACGACGGCATGATGTCCTAGCTAATTTAGATATCAAGAGATGAGGGGTAGGATCACTTTAATGATGTGGACCCTCTCTCCATTATTATTGACTAAAACGACGGCATGATGTCCTAGCTAATTTCGAATTGCTTTTTCTTTTGATCCTTGTTTTTTATCAGAAAAAAATATACGATCTAATTTGACAATGTCACCAAGACAACCTGACTTTTAATCTCTCTAAGGGTTCTGGTCTGTGACTATAATTTGCTGAGCGTTTCCTCTGACGAGTATAGTACATTAGCCCTTCAGGATATGAAGGGAGTTTTTTTAAGTATATTTTCTGAGCATTTCCAACCAAACAAGACAAATTAAGTGACAGAATACACCCGAAATTTATACCAAACTTTACGTCGATATCGTTAGGAGCTTAGAATGATGTTCGGTTCGTCTTTACCTCCAGTTGTTTGGAGGATGGCTCATGTCTTATTTACGTTATTAGTGCTTGTTTAAGCATAGTTATCTAAAATATCAAAGTATACTTCCATGCCAAAACAATCTGTAGTTTATAGCTTTTGATGCATCATTTAGTAAAGAATGCCAATATTGTTCAAACTGATCTTGTAGGTTTCTAATAATTGTAAGGCGAAGTCAGTTTGGGTAAACAAAAGTTTGTGTGTTCCAAATATATGCGGAGCACATTCATTTAGAATTTTTTAGCATGATCTAGCCACGTTAAATGTTCGTCGTTTGTGATTCACATATGATAACATAAATAATAAACTATTTTTGACAATTTTAGCTCTTTTCCAGAGATTATTCTAGCCCAAAATGATATAATTCTACTTTTTATGTCTATTTCCAAAGGATATCTCCCAAGTTCACCATATATCATATATGATGGTGTAGTTGATTTTAAATGAAGCAGTAATTTACAGAACTTCAAATGGACTTTTTCAATTGTATCGTTATTACTGAAACCCCATAAAATTATTGACTATTTCTAGTTTTTCTCCATTTAATGAAAAGTTAAGATTCCTTGGGAGTTTACCTTTAGAAAAACCATAATTTTACTTTTATCTGTATTCAATTTAAGCTTCTAGACAGAACAATAATCTTGGAATGAATTTAGCCCATCTCTCCAAACTTTATCGAATACTTTCTCAAAGTATATAAAGGCGCAAAACATTTTATTCTTCTTGTTTTTGAGAATTCCAAAAAAGTTAAAGAGTACAAACAAGTTATCAAGCGTAGAGTAACCCTTTCGAAACCTACATTGATTTTCATTTAAAATGACAAAAAAATCATCTGTATTTTGTCAGCCGTTCACTCAGGACTGCAGTGAAAAGCTTTCCGAGACAGCTAAGTATTGTTATTGGCTTATAATTTTTTGGATCCATTTTATCACCTTTGTTTTTGTAAATCGGTTTTATATTACACATAAACCAGTTATCTGGAACAATGTCCGTTTCGAAAATAATATTAAATAATTGCTCATACATTTCTATAATATAAACGTATTTGTTGTTGATTTGATATGTTCATTTATTACTAAATCTTCCCCACAGGCTTTGTTGTTTTTCAGTATTTTAATACATTTAAGTGTTTCTTCTTTCGAAATTTTCATGTTTATGTTTTCATTAAGCTGATTTACATCACACGGGTCTAATAAAGGAATATTTATGAGGTCTTCATCTGGTTTTTCCTTTAACTTTTTGAAAAATTAAAATAATTTGTCAATAGGAGAGTTTGGTTGTTCTCTAGTTTGACCTTTTTTCAATAATTACCAGAATTCCTGAGAATTACTCGAAGTCATCGAAATTTGTATTAGTTCTACTTTTTTGGAATTTTCTCTTTACTTTTTCTAAAGTTTCTTCTCTCAAAGTGACAGTCGTCGGTCGATAAACCAATTTTTTTTTTAATTTCCCCAATTTCTTTTTTCCTTTGTGCGAAATTCAGTTAAATATGACATCCTGTAATCATATATAAAATGTAAGAAAAATCAATTAAATAATTATTGTATATTAAAGTGTTGACGAAAAAGACTACAATGTATTTTTTTCTGAAATGTCTCTTTGAACATCCAGAATATATGTTTGTTTAATTAGAAAGAAAATATGGCTTTCATGTTTAATTTACAATTAAGAATTTATTAGCGCTTGTTTGTACCATTAAATATAGTAGAAAGTTAATAGTCTATTATTCTAGTGAGTGTACAGTTACAGACAAACATCTGTGCATGTATGTTAACAGTCTGTTTATTTTTGTTTCGTCAATGGAAATATAGATATCAAGAGAGGAGGGGTAGGATCACTTTAAATAATGTGGACCCTCCCTCTATTATTATTGACTCAAATGACGGCATGATGCTACATTTTGTAACTAATTTCGAATTGCTTTTGATTTTGATACTTTTTTTTTATAAAAATGAAATAAAAGATCTAATTTAACAATGTCACCAAGACTCTTATTCTTTCTAATGGTTCTGGTCTGTGGTGACTATAATTTGTTAAGAACCAATGGTTAAACGTTTCTTCTGACGTGTTTCGTACATTAACCTTTTAGTATATAAAGGGAGTTTTCTAACAAATCAAAAATCTTATCACTTCCAACCAAACAAGACATTACACGTGAAATTTATACCACGAAGAGTTTGAAGATACCAAAGGGGCAATCATAATCCGTAAATCGAAGAAGAGCAGATAACACAATGGCCAAAAGAAAAAGGACAAAAGGACAAACAAAGATCTACAAAACATACACATAAAACTATAGATCGAGTAACATGAACCCCACTAAAAACCTGGGGTTAACACATCGTTACGTCGATATCGTTAGGAACTTAGAACGATGTTCGATTCGTCTTTACCTCCAGTTGTTTGTAGGAAGGCTAGTAGTATATGGGCACAGCTCAAGTCGCATTTGCGGGGGGATTTGTAGGGTCCATGATCAACGACAATTTTTCGAATGTCCACATTGCACCTCGTCCTTTACGAGAGAACGTGACCTGAGACGACACGTGTCCAACCGTCACAGGGACATCAACAGACCAACTTCGAGTGGACGTTCTGGAGAGAGATCGAGAAGCCCCATCCGCCGCTCAACGGAACGCCCGTCCGTCCGTCAACCAGTTGTCCAAGATGAACCCCAAATCCTACGCGGGTGTGTTAAGGCTGTTTCACGTCGGTTTGTTTCATACAGTTGCTCCCCTTTGTAATAGTTTACGTAATGACGTTGCATCCATGGAAACGTACTCTTCATGGATGAACTACCCGAAGGAAAAATGTGTTTCTGCAGATCTAATGCACTTATTCCTTGTTCGTTTTGTGACAGTAAGATTAACATATATATTTATTGACTATCCAGATTGTGAATATATCATTATTTTGAATACGTCGATTGTAATATATGATTTTTGGCGCTTGTCAGTCTTGCGAAACTCCACCCCTTCAATGCCCATATTTGGAAATCGCCATCGCCAAAAAGCTTGTTTGTTGACAAATACGAGAATGATACACACGCACCTGTTTACTATCAATATGATACTTATGTAGCAGAATTTCACAAAAAAAGGAAAATGTACACATTGTCAGTTGCAGACAAATGATGCTGAGAGGTAAACCTTAGTTTAAATTAATAATGACAATCTCCTGAAGCACATTTATACTGAAAAAAGGGGGTCGTATACTATACCTACCGAACTTGAAGAAAGCACATGGAGAATCAAAATAAGATACATAAGCCTAGAACTCTATCATGTCAATACCAACATTTTCGTGATCTTTTTTTTTAAGATCGAGATGTTTGATTTGCATGCAGTATCTATTTTTGCCACAGGCACAGGTGAATCAGTCACCACCACACCCTTTTTTTGCAAGTTGTGGAACACAATTTATAGAGAAATAATCAATATAAGGACTATAATGATGAAAACCATTAAAAAACGTTTGAATCTTTATACAAAAAATATCTTGATAGGTTGGGGGTCCTGTTTATTTTTAGAATTTACATTTGTTTTCTTTACAAGTAACATACAATCTCCATAACACCTTGGCTTGGAAAGGCAAATTGTCCATTCTGACAACTTGTGCAGGACCAATTCTCAATGCATACTAATAATCGACAACCAAAAAGTATGTATGTATTATCAGAGAATAACATCCCTTTTCAGAGGTTTTTTTTCCCTCAAACAAATCGTCTGCCAAGTTACTGGGGAGGATGACTTCAATTTCATAAACATTTAAGCTTCTGAATTTTTTTTTGATCAAAATTAATTTGCACATAACAGATTTGATCAAATAAACAAGGGCGAAAACTGATCTGACACCAGTTAGTTATTCTCTAAATCCAGTTTGTCTTTTTACCAACTAACAGTTATTACATAAAACCAAAACCTGAAGTGAAACTTAATTATGTACATTGTAATTTAAATCCAATTTTTAATTAAAGGTGGGTGATCTGGTTGTGCTACAATATCACATTTTGATCAAAGAAATTTTTATTGAGACATATATTAAGACAGATGCTCAATTCCTTTTAATATACATATTGTAGTTTATTTAGTTATGCCAAAACATGTTCAGTAAAATTAAACCTTTACATAATTAAAAATTGCATTGATCAAATTGTATAAGCATTGATACCGATATTAAGTTTTTTTCTTAGAAGACATACCTGGTTATGCATACATTGTACAGTGTACTGTTAGTGTTAATTCTAAAAAAAAATGTTTATATAAAACCCGATTGTAGAATGAATTTATCCTGAAATTGTGTGATTTTGAGTACTAATAGACAGGTCAAATAAACTTAAGTGTTATTTAATCATTGTATGCTTTGACAATATATTGTGTAGGCATATACAATGTATACAGCATCTTACATTAATAATAATTTTAGAAGATGGTCAATATTCAGCATTTTCATTGGATTTACAAATGTAGTTCAGTAGCTGAGTATCATATTAACTGTCTCTGCACTGTTATGCATTGTTATGCATTCAATCATCTTGGTGATATATTAAGGGTATGATAAATGGGCATCAAGGTAAGATGCTGAACATGTTATACATGTACATATTGATCTATTGATGAAACAGATTGATCTTCAGAGCAGCCATCAATTGATTTTCAAACCACTCAAGAAAGACAACACTATTCATCTCCTGGTGATGGTCACCATCCTTTGATTTGGCCAGAAACACTAAATCGCAGCCGTCAATCCTCACTTCGCGTACCTGCATGCAAAACAATCAAGCGTTTGCCTTTACCCGAGGGTATTTTTGGTGCATCAGACCTATCATTCGGAAGCCACATATAATCTGTGCAGTGATTTTGGTTAACCCATGTTTCATCCATGTACACGATATCATACCCTGCTTCCCTAAAAGATTTGATCTTTCTTAGATAATTACACCTATAATTAATAATAAACACTTGATCGTACAGAACTCTTCGATTATCACCTATTTTTTATAAGTATATCCAAGATCAATGAGAGTTAGAGTAAGCTTAGACTTTGATATTTTAATAGAATCTTTTATTTCCTTATATATTATTGAGACGGTCGGAGCAATTTTCCGTGAATATAAACCGTGGATTGTTCTTTTAATAACACAATGATCAAAGTCGTCAAAAAATTCAGCTCTTTCTTTGGGTCTATTTGACTTACAAGGCCTCTTACTATTCATAATACGGTGCACTGAAGTGTAAGACACACCCAAAGCTTTAGATGTCTTGATATACCCTATCAAATGAGACAATTGGCTTCTTCGTTGCCTTTTCCTTACTATAAAAGGCAAACAACTTTTTTACAAACTTGAGATAAGTCAGACTTTTTACCCATTTTACAAAAAATGCAAAATATAACAATAATTTATGAGAGAAATGCTTGTCAGGTTCGTCTAAAGTACACGTGGCTGAGAGAAAGATTTTACAGGTAAGATACATCACGTACTGATGACTCTTCTATAAAGTACATCTACTCCCACCCGAAAAATGACAACAAAATAGGACCAAAATATAAAATTCCATCCGAGTGCAGCCTCAGCCAAAACAATAAGAAGCATTACTGTGACATATTTAGTTAGCACTTCTAATTCTAAATGAAACTCTCGTTTATTTTGCAGTTCAAAAATCTATAGTTCACTTTCAAAAGATATTTGGATTTTTCGTTATTCTAATCAAAAAATTATTACTTTCAATACAATTAGCTTCTTGGTAAGCACATGTGTGTACTTGACAAATTAACATAACAAATAATAAGAGAAGCTTAAAATAGAAACAAGCAATATATTCCTTTTAAACCATATAGTCGTGTATATAAATAATTGTTCATACAAAAGTAAAAGTATTTTATTTAAACCTAATAAAATAGATCAAGATCAAATACAAAGAACAGGATGTCTGTGTAAATCCTGTGTTCATCTTTTATTGTACATATCCCGGATGCAAGCCATATATGCTGATGTCTTAGATAAAAAGATCAAAGCTTTGCAAAGCACATCCTAGTACCATAAATTAAGACCAAATTATGAGGTATAATTCGTAAATGGATAAATTTTTCACCGCATGACAACTTTTTAATCATCTTTCTTTATGATGGTTTCTTTTTAATATTTTAGGTAGAAGAAATAGTTTTTTTATATTCTTGATTGATAGTTAAGTTTTTATAGAACTGAAATGTTTTATAGACATGATTTAAAGTTTTGATTTATTGAAATTTATATAGTCTAGTCTCTCATAATTCTTTAGAGAATGGCACTTGTATTTTATCTATAAAACTTCTGTTTTAATGTATATATTGTGATGATTGTGTATTATATGTATTACAAGTGGTGAGACTTTAATAAAATATTAAATCTGAATCTTTTAAAACATTAATATTATGAAATTAAAAGACGCTTCTTTCTTAAATAGAATTTATTCTTTTTTGATGAGTAACAATAAAGTAGAGCCCGTTAACTGACATGATAAATATTTTTATGACGTTATACGAAATAGTATTTCGCATAAACTAAATTAAAAAAAATTCTATAAACGAAATAAAAAAAAAAAAAATCATGTCAGAAAACGGGCTCCGTAAACTATTTGGTATAAACAAAATTAAAATTCTCATGTCAGTTACTTGGCTCCACAATAAAGCAACATATTAATATGCATTTAGCTTTTCTATTTCTTTTTTTCCTTTCATATGAATTTCAAATATAAATATTTGGTGCGGACAGCAGAATCATGAACGTTCAACGATGGAAACTGGCAGAGCATCAGCATAACAAACCTGGATATTGCCGATGGCATAGTTGCCTGCAAATTCAATAAGCCATGTGAGGTAGAAATCACTAAATTAGATCTGCGTTCAACAACATCGCAACTGTATAGCGAAATCCGTTCATAAAAAAAATAAACCGAATTGTTTTCCTTTTTTCTTGGAAAATTTTACGTTCTCGATTTATTGCTTATCATTGACTGTATGGAATTAATATTGATAAAGTGTCTGTGTTCAATATAATATTGCAAGTATGTGTTGCGTCGGTAGAAAAAAAGTCACAGGAAAGAAAGTCACAATAATTTTTTTCCACATTTACTATACCCCGAAAAGTCAGTGTGTAAAATTATTTTTGCTTTGTTTTTGTTTTTGACGTTTTGTTTTGTTTTTTCTTTATTTGTTTGTGTGTTTTTTGTCTTGTTTTTGTTTTGATATTTATTCAAGACCTTGATTGAGAACCAAATTCGATTGATGTCTATGTATTCAATCCCAACTCTTTCTAATTATAAAGGAATGATTCTTAATGAGACCTTGATATATGAGAACCAAAATTTGACTCATTGATATTCACCCATCTAACTCTTTCTAATTAGAAAATAATATAAAAAAAACAATGAATTAGCATTTACATTTAATTAATCACATCAATGATTGGAGTCATATAACAAATAACATATGAAATATATCAAATCAACGATATAATGATGAACATACAAACATTGAATATTTCCAGTTTAAAATTGTAAATGTTCATAATGTCAATTGTCTCTTAAGCACTAATATTGGTGATTGAGTCTGATGTTCCACCCAACTCCACACAAGTACTCGGCAATGGTCTTCTGGCCAGTAGTGAGGTCTCTGCATAGGTTCTGTAAACGCTCCTGCAGCTGAATATGTCTCTGTTGAGTACGCTTAGCTGGTGGATTACCGACGGCATCATGCTGGATAATAGTACGGACAGTAGCTTCTTCCTTTTGACACCACTCGATGACACGCCATATAGACGGATGGGCATGTCCTACCAGGTTGAAGAAATTGTTGTTCC
Source organism: Bathymodiolus septemdierum (assembly GCA_963383655.1). NCBI lineage: Eukaryota > Metazoa > Mollusca > Bivalvia > Mytilida > Modiolidae > Bathymodiolus > Bathymodiolus septemdierum. The sequence goes on along the minus strand of OY726531.1, from coordinate 21,943,156 downwards.
AGCCCTCGCACATGTTGTTGGTTCTGGCATCACCGTTGAATGTGGCATCATATACGTTCCAAATGGCTGGTGGAAACATAGGTGGGCTACGTGTTAAGACCAGACGGACTGCTTAATTTTATGCTGGATTCTGCTGTCTAAGTCTACCACTGATGTAAGTTGAATCAAAGTAATATAGGAGCTCAGCTGCCTCTGGTGGGTCATCAGGGCATAGTGGTCTAAGCAGATGAATACCATTGGTCAAATCAGGTACTGGTAAAAAGGCAAGACCATCCATCATACCACAGAACACTCTGAAGTCGTCGTCGTTCTTGTAGAGAGGCACCAAACCAAGCTGCTGTATCTGTCGCCATGATGCTTGTGTCAGGTGGTAGACACAGCCCTGGTGGTTGGTGTGGCGACCAAATACAGCTGTAACTGCACGAAGAACTACATCTTCAAAGTCTGGACATTGAAATGTAGGTTGCTGGCATGGCAGTTTAAACAATAGACTGGAAGAGTTCCCTGTAAGTATCTTGACATTTATTTGGCAGGAACGCATATACTGCAGTGCCTGTTACATCTTTGAATGGAACCCGGATGGTGTATAGCTGTTTAAATGGGTGCGGAAGTACAGAGAAGGTACCATCCATGAAGGTGAAGAAGGTCTGGGCATTGGCTAATCTTTCCAAACTCTCTGGTGAGTAGAAGACTAACATTCTGTTTTCTCCATTCTGGCCGTTGTCGTATTGCAGGAACTGTTGGTTGTTGTTGTGTACTCCTCAGGCAATCTGACATCTGCATAGGTGGCTGGGACTGAAGGAGTTGGACGCTGGTATCGAATTGTGCGTTTGGAGTTTTCTTCACGGGGCAGCAAGGCTTGGACATTGTCGTCACACTGGGACACAACCTGGGCAAAGATCTGGCTGGGTTTGTCTCTGATGTTGGTTGCCTGGTCTTTCATGGCATTTCTGGTTTTTGAGTACTTGATGCTTGTATCACTGGGAGCGTGATTGTGTGGCTGCCCAGGGACTGGATTTTCATTCTGAAGTGTAGTGCTAAGGTTTCCTCTGCATCCTATGCTTGACCGTTTAACACACTTCCACCACTGATTGGTCTTCCTGGTAGCATGTTTGGTATACATGTACCCCTGGTAACACAGCTTGGTACCACCTCTGTTGCTTGGTATTTTCTCCATTTTCGTTTAATGATAGTGAAAGTTAACTGTTTCCTTTTATACAAAAAGTGAAAGAAACCATACATTTTGCTCTGAATTGACTAGGGCATTGAATACACCAGGTATGGTTTCACCATATGTTGATGTTCAACAATTTCTTTCATAATTGTATTCTTAACTATTAAAAATGACCTATGTATGTCTGTGTATAAACATTATGACAATAGCAATCAAGTGGCTTCTTTTTATAAATAAGGGTAATAACAAAATTACCGAACTCCGAACAATCTTACAAAGGGAAAGTCAAATTACCCCTTTCCATTTAAATCATTATGGTTTGAGTCATTTATGAATTAAATACATGTACTAAATAAACAACTGGGTCTCTATTCAGGAAGAATATATTAATTACAGTATAAACAAATTAAAGATTAAGGCATTGAAATAATTTTTACAAACAACTTTAATTATCTGAAAGATGACATTATATATGCGAGTTTTTTTCCTGTGACTTTTTTCTTGTGACTTTTCATCCATGGCTTTTTTCCCTACATTCTCTCCATATACATTGTTATTGTCTGTAAGTGTATTGGTATAGTGTGAACGTAAAGGGTCTCCTTTCCAATTCAAATGGACTTACAACCGACGATCACCGCTACAATTTTTTTTTCTATTATACTACGCCAAATTGATAAGAAAACGTAAAACGTTTCCCTTTTTATATAAACTTACAAAATAAGGAATAGAACTCTATATTTGAAAAGCCCAATTTTCATACACTTCGGTAAATTAATGACAATACCATTTATGATGAACAAAATCATATATGCTGTACAAATAATTATCTGTTTGTCCCATAATTAATTTCTACGCTTCATTGTGACATATATGACAATGCAGACTGTAAAGACTCTCGTGTATATAATTTTAGGAAGCTTATACATTCCAAATAAATATTAATATTAGGCATATTAAACCTTTTAAAAATATGTTCCACGATATAGCGTGGAAATCATCGTGGAAAAGATTAATATGTCGTGTTCACCACACATATATTAATCTCTTCCACGATGATGTCCACGCTATATCGTGTTCAAAACACATATATTAATCTTTTCCACGATGATTTCCACGCTATATAGTGGAAAAAACACACGTATAATAAAAGTTAATCCCTTCCACGATGATACCACCGCGGATGAAAAATTTCAGTTTACCTGTTCCGTCGTGTTTTCAGCGACGGGGCCATCGTATCACATTTCATTTCTTACATTAGCATTAGGGGAAAAGGGTGTATTTAACTCTTATCAAAAAGATTTCGATGCTACATTTTTGTAACTGAAAAAAAAATGCACTCTGAAGCAGAATTTTTGTTCCAATCTCGATCTAGACACCTTTTCAAATAACATAGTTGGTACTTCATTTCATTTAAAGGGGAGCTTATTCAAAATAAATCTCAAAACGGCTAATGATAAAAAAAATTAATGGCAATAATAAATTTATGTTTGTAATAAACAATCCAAAGGGAACACATTGATGATTATTTTCCAAAATTTTCCAACAAAATATATTCTTTATCTGTATGATATATCCAGTTTAAGGAAAGGAAATCTTAATTGACCTTCCCTACAATATTTAACTCAGTAGTCCGTTAGAGGCCTTCGTGGACGTGATCGTTTGGTAGCTGGATTTACAACTACCTATGCAATCAGTACCTATCACCAATAACGTTATGCGTTCGAATCTCGCCCAGGCGATACAACATTATGTTGTAAAGTTTGCCAGTGATTTGTGGCAGATCCGTGTTTTTCTCTGTGCACACCGTTTTCCTCCACCAATAAAACTGACCCCCACGATATAACTGAAATTTGTTGAAAGTGGTGTTAAACACCAAACCCAGTAGTCCGTACGTTTACATTTTATTTATGTTTTTTTTATTGTATAGAACGCTGGGTTTTATTCAAATTCCCGATTTTTTCGTAGCATTTCTGAAATTGTAATTCAAATCGTTTGACTGTTCATTTCAATAACATGCAGCTAACTAAAGTTATAAATAACGTTTATACCTGCATTATAATGGAATAAACCCACAAAAAATAATGTGGCATATATACTACAATGAAATAAATTTGATAATTGAGATAGTATAGTGGTGCGTGAATATGTCAACAGATAAGAACAGTTTTTTTACCAAAAGAGTTATCGGAATGCAATGCAATGGACAATCGAAAAAGGAAAAAATGATAAACAGTGGTCTAAAAAAAAATACAAAGAAAACTGAAGATTGAGCAGCACGAATCACACTTTAAACCCTGACAGAACTCTGTCGGTGACAACTAGTTTTACATTGTATGGCAGTTCCAGGTTTTGTACCATGGTCCGCCAGTCTGATTGTACAAAATAGTTGAGTGCTACCAAAATCTGTCGAAAATAATTTAAAATAGTAAGAAACAGCAAATTTTCTTTATTTAACTATTTATCATAAGTTATGCCATTCATAATACATCTGCTCAAAATCTTTCCAAAATAAATGCTATGATTAATCCGCTTGTTGTCGAATCTTTAACAGTTAATAACACTGCACGAAGAAGGAATATATTATATGTATAATTTTGTACCAATTAATTTTAAAGGGTGTGATTTAGATTTGAAGATTGTTTAAATATAGATAGACCTAAATATATTCATGATTCAAAATTTTGTATTTGGAGACGGTGTCTTTATCATTCTATTTTGTTCACTTAGAGGTAGTATTTCCCAAAATACAGGTACTTTACAATGTTGTAATGAAGTTCATCAGTGTTGCAGTTTGAGTAACCAAACATCATGTACACCTTGTATAGGCTACACCAAGATACATGCCAATATGGCTTGTAAACGTCCGTTGTATTTCTTAATATGTTCATAATAAAACTCTTTTCTTACGACTTAATACCCATTCTCTGTAAGGAATTCAATAGCTATACAGTGGGCTGGAAATGCATGTCTTCAGATATTGGTGTTATGTTGTCAGATCACTTACCTGACCAAGTTTAACAACTTAAGAAAATAAAATTTCAAAAATTACGATCCGTTGCCATGGCAACCATACCTCCTAAAATTTGGTCCTAGAGAGGGCATTATTCAGGGCAAAATATTATGTTTTTCCATGTTATAAGAATAAAACCGGCTGTAAATGAAGGAATTTTATCTATACATGTTAGTTAAATATATGTTAAGCTTTCTTTCTACAAAAACCATTTTGTTACACAATATCATTTTCCATTGGTAAATCTGGGCCAAGAATGGGAAATTTTCCGAAATTTGCAAATTGGAAATTTTTGCTTTTTTTGCGTTTTTCAAATTGAATTCTAAATGACATTCATGATTTAATGACCTTTATTACCAATAAACAAAATACAAAGCGAATTTGGGTGGGACCTTTCCAATTTAACCTCATAAAATGTTTCTAAAAATAGCACAGGCTAGCCATTGGCTGATTTTCCTCAACATTTAATGATAGTATTTATTCATAAAAAATGGCAATTTTTAGTTGAATTGTTATGATTTGATGACGCTTGTGATAGATAAACCAAATTCATAGCAAACTTGGATGGGATCTATCCAATTTAGCACCTTAACATGATTCTAAAAATAGCACAGGCTAGCCATTGGCTGATTTTCCTCAACATTTCATGATAGTCTTTATTCATAAAAAAATGGCAATTCTTAGTTGAATTGTTATGATTCGATGACGTTTGTGATAGATAAACCAAATTCATAGCAAACCTGGATGGGATCTATCTAATTTAGTACCTTAACCTGTTTCTAAAAATAGCACAGGCTAGCCATTTGGCTGATTTTCCTCAACATTTAATGATAGTCTTTTTTCCATTAAAAATGGCAATTTTTAGTTGAACTGTTATGATTTGATGACGCTTGTGGTAGATAAACCAAATTCATAGCAAACCTGGGGGATCTATCCAATTTAAAGCCCTAAGGGAACGACCATTCAACTTGAAGGAGGAGGGGGGGTTATGTTTTTTTTCTAAAAAAACTATTCTGATTCCCAATGTTGCTGAAAAAAATATTCTGATTTTGATGGAGGGAAAAAAAATAATCTGATTCAGAGTTTTTTCATATAACCTAATGTGGAATTATGGAAAAAAAATTGCGCTTTGCGCGACAAAAAAAATAAATATTCTAACTCTTGTGTTGTCCGAAAAAAAATTTCTGAACGAAACAAAAAACCATACCCCCCCACGCCCTTCAAGTTAAATGGTCGGTTCCTTAGGGCTTTAAATTGGATTTAAAAGAGTTCTAACGGGTCTTTGATTGGCTGAAACAGATTGTTCAGCCAATCAAAAAGCCCGTTAGAACTCTCAATTTTCAAGTCTATGGCGTTTGTAAAGGATGCAGAGGGGATTTCTTTCAAAAACAGATTTAAAGGGCATATAAATTGGCGAAAGGTAAGGAATTTTAACGTAATTTGAATGAATGAAAGTATTTAGCTAGTAAAAATGACTCGTTTACGCATGGGAAAGTATGTACACAGATGGGAAGTGGTCAACCCAACAGCTGTACGACTTCGGATTTTCACGCCGTTTAGTTTTGGTTCGTTATGATACCTCAGCAGTTTGGAGGCCTACACTAACAATTGGGGTCTCTTTGGAACGGAAAATTACTTGACTTTCGACTGGTGAAAACATTTTTTGAAAATATTAAGGCGTTCCGAAGTTACGATCAATTTAACACGACGACTTAAAAAAATGGAAGCAAGTGAGTTCGCCTCCTTGTAATATTATATAGTATTTTTTTTTTTCGGACGCACCTAGCCCCTGTGCTATTTAATGGAGGAAAAAACTTAGTGTAAAGGTACATGTACCGCTGTATTTCATTGCCCCTTTCTTCAAGTTTATTTAATCTAGCATACACACATAACGAAAACAAGATTACATACATAACATTGAACCATATATATGTAGATATACAGATATACTAAAAATGTATCAGTAGACTCAGTGCCATATTAACGCATGGGCACGCTGAGCCGTTGCCCGGGGGCCCCATGAGCATAGGGATCATATGCTAATCTTTGTATGCTGTGTGTGGCATGTTTTTTAATGTTTAAACACTGATTTTTTTGGAAGTACCTATACAATAACTATATATTTAATTTAATCGACATTTACATTTATATTCCTGCGAATGGTTGTATAGGTAGCCGTCTCGGTGTACTGCTATGCCCGGGGTCCTATAATGCTGTTAAGACGGCCCCGAGTAGAGTAGCTTTCCCCAGATTCACAAAACATATACAAAACAATGTAACCCAAGATTCATTTTTATTTAATTAAGATTTAATAAATTTAAATATTCCATCAGTTTCATCCGGTTCAAGTTCTAGATATGAAAATTTACAGGAATAGAAAATAGACTTGAGGGTTACGAGTGTTATCTGGGTTTTTTTCCACTTCATCTGTAGGCCATTATAAAAAAGTAACATTTTATTTTGTAAAAAAGAGATGTGAGGGGAACAAAAGAAACAAATCTATCATTACACCATGCACACTCAGATATTCACTATGTTTACAAATATATCAATTTTTGCCATTTTTTTTCAAAGTATTTCAACTCAAAATATAATTTAACAACTTATTTTAACAGAGAGTTGTCGAATAATTCAATATGAACATCTACTGATATACCCAATACATGCAGAGACATAATTGTGTTATATGTCTCTGATTCATGAATAAGTAATACATGGATATTCAATATTTTGTTTTGTACATGACGCCCAGGACCAGGTACAAGATTGTGTGATACTGATAGTGATAGAAGTTGACATGGATAATTACACCATTTTACAATTGATTAGCAATCACTTCACAGAAAACTTTTTTTTTATATATGAAATAAACAATTGATTAATTATCGAATCGACGACAAATTTAGTTTACTTTAATTAAATGAAGCAAAAAATTATATTGTTTTCATATTTGCCGCCGATAGAGTTAACAAATATTGTTACCTCCCTTTATCGGTGCGCCGGATCACTTGAGTGTTTTATTGTTTTCGAAATTGATTAATTATTGAGTACGTACACTTCGACATGAAAGTTCTAGAATATACGTGTCAATAAATTCACAGTTGAAAACATATTAATAAAGAGCAGTTAATAAAGATATATGATTTTGCTACGAGACCAATGAAAAACTTGACAGAAGACGATGATTTACAATTTTACACCATTGGTCAACAGGAATCGTCAATTTTCCGCGTGTTATCTTGTCTTAATCTGCATTGTTGGCTGTATAGTAGCTCTCGTAGCACTTTTCTTAAACAAAAACAAAAAATCTTTCAGAAAATATCCAGTTTTTAATTCAACTTTCACTCTAAATACTAGAACTTTTCGAAATTAGTTAAGGCACTGATTGTAGTCACGTGACCATCATTTTATCAACAGAAATCCACGTTGACTCGCACAAAGTTGAAACATTTTCACTTTCGAACATGTATAAATAACTGGTTGCAATATGCATCAAATATTGTTATGTTTTACTCATTAATTTGTATTACATACCTGACCCCCCCCCCCCCCCCCCCCCCCCTTTTTATTGCTTGCAATCTTAGAAACAGCCTTAACACACCTGTGTACCTGACGACCCGGAAACCAGAATACTATATCTAAGACACTGGAATACCATCCAAACTTAGGAGAACAGTGGAAATCGTGTCCAGGACAGGTATAATTTTACCTTAAACGATATAACAGCGTCCACCTTTCCAGAGATAGTACATCGGATCTTTAGACAGCAGACCACAGCCTTCAAGATCAACATGTCGTTTGTTTTTTTCCGACGACATATGGAAACCGGTGAACTACGCTACCACCACTCCAACCAGAACAACTCCAGATTGTTTGATGTTCCACACCTCATCAAAACTGAAGAAGTATTGATTTCTTATAGCAGTTTCATCGTTTTTAGTAAAATGGGGTATCTTGCAAGCAATATATATTGCAGTTTTTGGATTTCAGGTAGTCGAATACATATCTTCGCTTTTCAACAGAATTTAGACCTTGACAGTTGTAAGAGTCAATCTGTAAGATATTATTTTTCATATTTCATAATCTTGTAAACTATACAACTTTAAAACAAAAGTCAAAAACATTTTTAAGTTGTCTCTCACATCTGGCCTGTCTGCAATAACAACATATGTGAAACAAATGCATCTGTTCATTTCTGGTCTCAACCTCATTCCTGCTAAACGTGTCTTTTATTACTAAGTGTAAGCATAGAGAATATTCAAATATTTTGCCAATAATAACAATGAAATAGAAACAAATCATGAATGGAGACCAAACAGTTTTCTATATTTTTGTTATGAAAAAGAACTGATTTTGGGATTAAAACTTTTCAGCAATTTGAAAATATTAATAATAATATCCAATTACCATACGATCAAAACGGACACTAACTATAATAGTAAATAAACTTCAAAGAGAATATGGATCTACAATATTTTGCATCATTAAATTTACAACGGAATTAGCTTTGGTTTGACCAGATCAGGGCTCAAACCAACAATCTACAGCACTCTAGACAAGAACGATAACTAGTACACGCCAATTGCAAACCACACTCAATGGGAGCATGCTAACAATATCACCACTGAGGCAATTCTATTTAGCATTTAGAGTAAAATTTGTCTAAACCGAACCCTGAACTGAAATCTGGTCTGATAAAAGGGATGACATGTGGTGTGAGAGATCTTATAAGAGGAGAACTACTGTATCAACTTTGGTATAAATCTAATAATAGTATTATTCTTACCTGCAGCAATAATATTTCCACACACACCAATAAACGGTAGCAAGTGGGAGATATTATTTTAATAAGATTGGGAATGAAGAGGCTAATGCACTAAGGCTATTTTATTCACTTCATCTAAATTTCACAAACAATTTTTGAAAATTCTGGGTTTCAGATATTGCTGTTAAAAAACTTATAGGATTTTGGGATTTAACTTAAGAAATGTAAAACCTTTGTGATTTAACAATAACAATCATCAACTATTCCTTTATAATTAAGACATAATTAGATCTAACAGTCATGGTGTTATAACTATTGAACAGACGACCATGGCAGGTAGTTGTCTGCTTTTATTTTATGATGTTATCCACCTTTAATCAAGATTTTAGCAAAGCTTGTGGCCTGCACACTTCAAACACCACTTAAAAAGCAAAAACGGTCAAGAAAAGTCTACACTTAAGCAGCAGCAGCCATACACGTTTCCTTTGAAAATATACAAAAATGGCATTTAGCGGGAGTTGGAAGCATGTTAAGAGTTTCAAAGTAAATCATACCAAAATGACATTTAACGGGAGACGGAAACAGGCTAAAAGTAAAATATGCAAAAATGGCATTTAACGGGAGGCACAAGTACGTTGTGTGGTTAGAAGTAAAATATGTAGAAAGCATGTTGAGAGATTAAAATAGAATACAAATATATCAAGTAACGATGATGGAAGCATGTTGTGAGACTAAGTAAAATATGTATATCTATAATTCAGCTAGTGACGGAAGCATGTTGTGAGCTAAAGGTGAAGTATATTGTTATGCTAAAAATAAAATATACAAAAGTGGTATTTAGCGCATGGCACAAGTATGTTGTATGATTTGAAGTAGAATATGCAAAAATGGCATTTTGAAAATGGTAGGTGCGGCATGAAGAAGAATAATATACACAAAATGCAATTAAACGGTTAGAGAAAGCATGTTGAAAGGTTAAAAGTAAAATTACAAAATGAAATTCAACGGGTGACGTAACCATGTTGTAGCATTTAGCTAAAAGAACAAAAATATAGAAATGTAATTTACCATTGGGACTACACTTATTTTATTGTTAACTATACAAATAAAATTCACACCCCCTTTTTCCCCTTTTTTCTTGTTTAAATCAATGATCAACAATATTCCAGAATCAAACAGATTTCTTTTACATGCATCTTTTTACCTTGCGGAGTCAGTGTGTTTTAAATCGGTCATCCAATCAGGACGCTCATTATTCTTGTCCAAGATAAAAATACATCGTTAAAATTACCTTCTTGTCCAAGATAAACATACATCGTTAAAATTACCTTCTTGTCCAAGATAAACATACATCGTCAAAATTACCTTCTTGTCCAAGATAAAAATACATCGCTAAAATTACCTGTGGGTGTTTCCCCACTTCAACTCGTAAATTTACATAGAAATCGGAGGTATTTCGTCATAAAACTTCACACATGGTTTTGTCTATCATATTTCTTGAAGACAAACATACAATTTTATTGCATTTATCAATATTTTATGAGTATCAACAGTTTTTTCAACACCGTATCTGTTTCTCGATACAGCCGCAACTTCAACTCGTAAATTTACATAGAAATCGGAGATATTTCGTCATAAAACTTCACACATGGTTTTGTCTATCATATTTCTTGAGTCAAACATAAAATTGTATTGCATTTATCAATATTTTATGAGTATCAACAGTTTTTTCAACACCGTATCTGTTTCTCGATACAGCCGCCCGATTACAGTGACCCGTGACCCACTTTAGCACGTTCGACCAGTTTTTTTCTAAATAATGTTGTTTAATAAAATAATAGATATGTACATACAGAGGCTAAATTTTTCATATTTTGCAAGTATTTATTTATTATTTCGTTTGGTAACAAAATCATCGATAAATACAATATGGCGACACCTTTGTCTAATAAAAACCTGTGCAATTCCGGGACGGATAGGAAATAGTTGAGGATAGGATGAAGACGATGTATATTGTGTAGGATGTATTTAATCTGGTGTTGGGTTTTTTTAAATATCCTAATAATTTACAATATTGAATGAAACTCATATAAAGAAACTTTTATTTTTATTTATCTTCATACAACAATATCATTGAAACAATTTAATTAATTTGTCTAACATAAATTGTTTCATAAGAGTCTGTTAAAAGGGGTCACCATGTAAGCTAGTAACAATCAAACAAAACAACATCGCTGTTAATTAATTCCAATCAAAATCGATAATGACATATATATGATCAGACCCTAATTAACGATTTAAACACGGTGACATGCTTGTGTTATTGACTACCTGATAGGTGGTATTGATTGGATTAACCTACTTCAATAAACTAATTCAAGCGCGTGTCTTAATTAAATTGTGATCGCAAATACTCCATATCAACCCGCAATTCTTCTTATAAGAAGCGGGTCACGTGGTTTAATTCCGAACCTGTTATAGCCACTGCAATTGTAGAGTATATTGGGGAGTATGCCCTATGTAGTACACGGCAATGCCCAGCATACTACAGTCCCTTACCGTAGCTTGACTTCCCATCAGAAGTCCATTCTCCGTGATGGGATTCAACACGGTAAGGCTCCAAGGGAGATCAGGAGAGACGTCAACACGGCTACTCCTGATGACATTATATCATACCGTGTTGCTCAAAATGCTAGATATTATCAGCATAAGAAAGACCGACCCGAGAGCACGCACCGTTTGAATGTGGCTGATGACGTTCTTTCTGTCCTGAACATGTTTAAGAACAGTCCCTTTCTTAGGGAAGTCATCATGACTTGTTCATCTAAGTCACCTAGTATCATTCTGTATATTGACTGCAGTTAAGGCAGTTAACTTATCGTTTTCCAGTGCAACGCGCGTCCTTTGTGCGAAGCACAGGACAACGCTATTGTTAATCTTGGTAAGTCACTACCTCAGCTAGAGGTTACCATTTTATATAAGGCAACAAGTGTGGACACAGAAATGTGCTGTCCAAAAGGCAAGTGTGGATGTCAATATTTCATATTATTAACTTTAAAAAAAAAATCCTGGACTCAGGGTCCTGGATTTTTTTAATAAAAAACTAATCCTGGATTATTATTTTTGCTTAAAATCCGGTCCTGTGTTTTTATTTCAAATTTTCATCATAGCCTCCCTCCCCCTTCCAAGGGATATAACATTGTATCATTAATAATAAATTAATAAATAATAAATTCAGATTTTCTATTTAAAATAAATCTCATTTACAAAACCACTGATATTTGTTCAATTTTTAACGCTGATTTAAGCTTTAGTCGCAACAAATTTTTATTTTTCTCTTTAACTGTCGAAACATAACATTTATTTAAACTGTAAAATTCACAAATAAAAGTTTAATGTTTTTAGAGTAAATAATAAATACCTACCCTGTGATTAATCAATCTGACAGTAACATCTGAGAAAACATTGAAACTTGTTCGGTCATGTTAAGCGGCACGACTAAATATTTAATGATGGTAATTTAAATAGTGTGAATTATCCGATAACTTAAAACGTAGCCAAAAAAGAAAAAAAAAGTAATGTGCGATAATTAATAAAGCCATCAAAGCGAATTTACATATTTTCAATAACTACTTTTGAATCCATGAATGGCAACCTTATTTATTCATGTCGATCTGTCAAGGTACATAAGCTATTAAAATATAATTAAAAGTATCATCTGAAACATACAATTAAATAGGAATGTAGCAGACTTTTATCAAAGGACATTTTAAATATCTTGATTATCCGATAACATAAAATCAATAGATTTAGCAGACAAAAAGCTTGTCAAGAATATAACGCTAATTAAATTCTTCAAAAGAAAATTCTTAATATGATATGCAAAAATTACTTGCATTTTATATTCTTAAATATAATAACAAGGCAGTCAAAGCCATGACAAGTAAATTTACACTCCAATTGTCACTATATATATATAATTTATGTACATTGTCCGACAATATATTATTTATTTGCATGAGCTTTAGAAATGGGAATAAAAGCAAACTTCTGATGAGTATCACCCCTTTTGACCATTTGGATATTGGCCCTGTATTCATCGGTACATTTGTAAAGCAAAATAATGTCCTATGAAATAATGGTATAGTTATTGATTGATTCATTCACAAAAAATATAGTACAATCATTAACAAATCCACCGACCACGCAGCTGCATTTTCCATTATATGATAATCTGTATAGTATGCTGACAACAATACGTCATCGTATGCTGATGAAAATATAGAAAATATTATTATTACCCTCGAATATGAAAGTTTAATTTAAATAGAAAGTTTTAGTAGCAACCAGATGCAAGCCAATCCAGACAATTGTTGGATTCAAATAGAAAGCATACGATTGGTTGGTTTTGAATTCGAAGCAAGAAGGGCTACGATTGGTGAGATTCAAATATCAGAAGGCCGACGATTGGTTGGAATCAAAATTCCATTGTTCGTACCTAGAATCTAGAGGAGTTCCTGAAAAAAATGCTGGAAATACGGGGTGAAAACGCGGGAAATTATCTGCCTTTAACTTCCGGTTCCGGTGATGTCATTTCCAGTGATGCAACTTCCGGTCATTTCCGGTGATGCAACTTCCAGTGACGTCACTGTTCCACAAATCCCCCGCAAATGCTACTTGAGCTGTCCCTCTATACTACTAAGGTTCGTATCTTATTTACGTTATTTGTGCTTGTTTGCGTATAGTGGTGTCCAACACATATTGCGTTGTGTTTTCGGTTTGTTTTTATATTGTGTACTCTATGTTGCCAGTTTCGCTGGATTGTCCATTCTTTATTGCCCTTCGGTAATCTCTAACGTTTTTTAAAGCTTAGAAATATTGCATAATGATAAATGAAGCAATCGTTTTGAGACGCTACTCGTGTTTTAGTTGTAAACCAATATATTTTTGAAGATATAAAGACGGATCATGGAACCATCAAATAGTGAGAAGCGAGTACTTCTCATTGGGGCTGGTCTGACCGGCATTTGTGTTCTACGTCGACTATCGGAAAACAAAGATTTCAAATTAACATGTTTTGAGAGAAACTATGACATTGGCGGCCAATGGCTGTACACTGATCAAACGGTAGAAGATGGTTTTGGTAGACCTATACAAACTGCCATGTATAAAAATGTGAGGTAAGCTCTAAAGTAAAAAAAAAAAAAATCCGTCCACTACAAAGGACAAATGTTGACAGTCTTAAATTTTTAGTCTGGCATTTTGACAATAGCATTTTTATGCTTGACTTTAAGATCGACAACATTTGTACTGAGAAGAGTTTGAAGATACCAAAGGAGTAATCAGAATCCGTATATGCCCAAAATATGGAAGAACAGATAACACAATGGTCAAACGAAAAAGTACAAAAGGACAAACAACGATCTACAAAACATACACATAAAACTAAAGATCGAGTAACACGAACCCCACTAAAAACCGGTGGTGAACTCAGGTGCTCCAGAGAAGGTAAACAGTTCAACACTACTGCTGTGTTGCTTTGCAAAGCAGAGATTACCCAATGGCTCCTCACAAATATCATATGGATTGATTGCATGGTTGATTAATTGATTGATTGATTGATTGATTGATTGATTGATTGATTGATTGATTGATTGTAATTATGCCTGTGTTTAGCAGTATTTCGGCTGTATTCGTCTGTTGAACGAGTTTACAATCAGTAAACTGCATAGGTAAAAACACGTTGGCACTAGGGTGGGCCATCAAAGTAAACGGGTGATGTGATTGCCACAGGCAAAAGAGGATATACTAAATAGGATTATTATATGCTACCTTTTAATGGGCCAAGAAAGACCATTCCTAACAAACCCCGAAAGTTTTCATATTCGTACAATCTGCGTGACATTCTGCATACACGAGACACGTCCTAAATGTTAGCGGTGTGTATGACTCACACAACCAGCGGCTTCCCCTTTCAGGTGGTTGTAGGTCGCGGCGGAGAAACTGGATCATGTTTTAATACTCCAGGGTTGCTTGAGGAAAAGAATAGAATAAGAAACATTTAGTCTGAAACGAACGTCTCTCTTATCTCTGTTGATCAGAAATGTTTGAAGGGGTAATCAGAATCCGTAAATCGAAGAACAGACAACACAGTGGTCAAAAGAAAAAGGAAAAAAGGACAAACAACGATCTACAAAACATGCACAAAACACTAAAGATCGAGTAACATGAATCCTACTAAAAATCGGGGGTGAACTCGGGTGCTACGGAAGGGTAGGTAGTTTCTGCTCCACTAACAAAAACACAGATAATCTAAACATTACTGTTGTCATTACAGAACCAACTTACCAAAACAACTGATTGAAATAGACGGTTTTCCTATGAACCAATATCCGGCATTTCCAGATAAGCAACAGATGTTTCAATATCTAAACAGGATAGTAGACACATGTGATATAAGGAAATATATAAAGGTAATAATTTAAACAGGATAGTAGACACATGTGATATAAGGAAATATACAAAGGTAATAATCTAAACAGGATAGTAGACACATGTGACAAATACTGAATATCACATGTCAAAATCTGTATCACATGCCGTATCAATCCGAGAACCCTATATCACCCCATCTGAGAATTTGATATTGATTATTGTGCTGGTGATTATTGACAACTTTTATATGATTGAATCTCATTTCATGTGACAATCAAATTCGTACTCGTAAATTTTCATTATTGTGCCATAACCAACTTGGCAACCATTAGTTAGTAAAAAAAAATTTGCAGTCCATGTGCTGACACTTTATTGACTACCTAAACATTAATATATAGAAGCATAGCTAAAGTAATAACTATATAAATTGAGCTCATGACTGACCACAAATTACTACGATATATCAGTAAAACTTTTGTATTGCCTGGTGATCCAATTCGTTTGGTTCCAGTAATTATTACCGACAGTAAGGCGAAGTATATAAAGAATTACTCCATCAACCCTATTGAAAATAGTATAAAATGGTGGTTTAAACCAGGACAGAATTCAACACAAGGCCTTGCCTGGCTACGTGATAGCTTGGAAACTAGAATTGGGTACTTAGACAATATATCGCTGTATGTGTGGCTTGGCACTTGTGATTTTACTGTCTATGATAGAAAAACTCGTTATATAACCTTGAAAAAAGACTTGAAAGAAGAAATACAGACATTAATAAACAAAGGAAATCAAAGGCTTAATTACAGTCCATCCAGAATGTAAGGTTACTTTTCTTGAAATACCTATATTTTCAATTTACTTATGGAATAAATGTATGAACCATCCTGAAATAAACCAATTCAAAGAAGAAGATAACACTTTAATAGTAAATATTCACGAAGCTAATAGTCAAATAAGGCAACTCAACAACGCTGATTCAAAAAGATCATCAAACTTTAGTACTGATATATATCATCCAACTACATGCAAATCAAAGAACAAGCACAACAAACCAAGAGACTTGTACAACTTCAATCTATATAAAGACGGTTTGCATCCCGACACCAACTTAGCAAAGGTCTGGCTTCGCAAAATAACTGAAAGAATTAAAATTGATTGTTACTGAGTAAAACACATCATTATACATAGCTTGTAAGGGCGACGGTGGAGCATACCACAACGTCCCATATAAGTAAACCTGTATAAACTGTAGATACATTTATTTTTGTAACTGTATATAACCTTTTAGCTTTTAACGTAAAAGAGTGTATTATCTGGTGTGACAATAAAAGTTTATTATATAGATAGATTTCTGCTCCTATTACAATATTAAAAGTAATTACACAGCTATGGCAGTCGCAAGAATTGACAATGACCGGGATTTAGTGGATGCATGCACTGACAAGTTAGTAGTTAGACAAAAAACAGCAAGTTATAGCAACATCTATATGTTAAATGCAGAAAAATCCTTAAAAAAAAAACTTGAAAGTACAAAAAGGTCCACAATCGAATACTCATTTACAAGTGGGGGTATCTGTGTAAAGCTGGATGCAGTAGCATTTGAACTGTTTATATATAGTTGCGATATATACTTCAGCAATACTAATGACCAATGGTTGGATAATAAGAAAACCACTGCAACTGATAAAGATGGTAATACTGTACAGTATACTTACCACATTGGCTGCAAAGAAACTCAAACTTATACCATTAATGCCTACCTTACTAAATGTAGTTTATTGATAAATGGGGAAAATGTAGAGAAATTTATTGATGATGACATCAAGGAAATCCATAGCATTATGTCACAAACTAAAATAAATGGGGTCAAGATAGATATAAGATTATTAAATCAAGCGCTAGCATTAAAACTTGAAGAAGCTCTGAGTGAACTGCATTCCTCTGAACAAAACAGAAAAAATGAAAAAACAAATGAAGTTCAAAAGCTTAAAGAGACAAAATGCTACAAATGTAAAAGAAACTGTAAAACCAGAGCTGCCCTATGTCTAAAAGGTCATTGGGTTCACTACATATGTGATAAACTAACTGACCAGGAGATAACCAGTATTGAAGCTCATAGAGACATACCTTATATTTGTAAAGCCTGCAAAGCATCTGGTAATCCAAAGCAAATTAGAAAGATTGACAATATATCATGCTTGAATGTACAACCTAAAATAAGTAACCAGGTTGAGAAAGAAGAAACTAAAACAGCAACTATTAATATAAAAGTACTGAAACAAAGACCGGCTAAACTTACAGCTGCTGAAACCCTCCTGATTGAAGAAAAAAACAGTTGTTTCGCATGCAATAAAACGTTAGAACAAAATATACATACTTGTAGTCTCTGCGAAATGCTATTTCATGATGAATGCATTGACAAAAATGACAATATATGCTATGGGTGTTTAGGAATAACCAAACAAAGGACAGTTATTGACAATTCTGCTCAAGATTCTCCATCCACGAATGAATATACTACTGGATACAATACGAGTCCAAAACCAAACCAGACAAAAATGAGTCCAACAACTATAAATGAAAATGGTGATAGAACAATAGAAACAAATAATGGGTTCCAATATAGAAATCTAAAAGATGATGAAAATTCAGAAAGTACCACACCAAAAACCACCAGCATGTTGAAAATAGATGGGAAATTAACTAACAATAATAACAGCTCTAAAGAAATGAGACAAATTGAACTCAAATTAAAGAAAAAAGAAGAACAACTGAAAATTAAAGAAGCCATATTAAACGATAGTACTTCAGAAAAAACAAAGTTATTAGATAGGCTATTTAAAGCTGAAACTAGGAATTTGGAACTGGAAAATACAGTTAAAACTCTCTATAACAAAATTGAAACATCAGAAAATAAACCATCCAATAACATCTCCAATAATGAAAACACACTCTTGTGATGAACTTGTAGCAGGAATAAAGGAGAAAGTTACAAAATTTGTACTTAGCAAAGTAGAAAATGAACTAAATAGGATACTAATAGCAGATGAGCAAAATTACGAAACGAAACAAACTCATCATATCAGAAGGCAAGCTCAGTGGGAACCCGATTCAAATAGAAATGAACATTGTCAACCTATATATGATGGGTGGCCTGTTACTAGTGATTATCAAATGGGCAATGGTGGAGCTTACCACAACGTCCCGTCTGAATATACCACATATAGTAATCAATACCAGCAATATAGTCACCATCAACAACCACAACAGATGATGTTTCCGACAAAAAATAGATATGATATGTATGGACCTAAACACAAGTTGGGCGATGGTGGATCCTACCACAACGTCCCTTCTGGTCTGTATGGTTCAGATTCAACTCAGAAACAATACCATCAAGTAACATACGATCAATCTTACTATAACAATCATTATCACATGAACAATCATCAGACTGCAGATATTATGACAAATCGAATCGAGGCAAGTCAAATGGGCGATGGTGGAACTTACCACAACGACCCTGCTGGCTATTTCCCTGGTCAAAGACAGTATTTTGCTGATGAACGTGATGTTTGTCGATCAAATCTGATTGAAATACAAATTGAAGATCATAACTATGAACAGAAGAATGGTATTCACTCTGATCAACAATCATTATTAGAGGTATCATATACTCATACAGACCCACTAACAAAAGCTGAAACCAAAACGCCAAACTCAAACCTAAAGAATAATTCTGCAAGAACGAGAAAAACAGCGACAACGCAGGATAATGCTGTTAATTATACTAAAATTGGGCAACCTCTATACTACTCAGCACCTAGTAGCAACTATTTTTTAGGAAGCACTCAAATCTTACCAGAGAGACACAAAATGTATTCAAATACAATCAGGATGTAAAAAGGCTGCAGAAAGATGTACATACGTTTACTGTCTTAAATATTTTAGATTTTAATTGTAAAAACATATTAACCTGTGGTCCGCTATTTAAAGAAATGGAAAAATCTATAGACATATACATGTTACAAGAACATTGGCTATTTGATTGTCAACTGAACATTCTCCAAGAAATTCATCAAGACTATAATGGGGCTGGTAAATCAGTAGATTCAAATGATCCTATCTCACCGTACCAAATGCCACGAGGATATGGAGGCGTAGCGATCCTTTGGCGTAAAGATCTAGACAGCTATATTACACCTCTCCAGGTAGGAAATGAGAGAATTCAATGTATCGAACTTTCAGGAAAGCAGAACATTATACTTATATCAGTTTACCTACCATGCAAAAGCTCAGATTCTCACTATGCCAATTTCAAACAATGCGTTGATATACTACACGAGATATTTGAAACCTACGAAAATACCCATCAAATCATTATTGGCGGAGATTTCAATGAAAATATATTAGAAGGAATTGAGTCGCAAAGAAAAAAATATATCAATGATTTTATATCTAACCATCAACTGTGTGCTGTGAAAGTAGGATTAACATATTGTCACCCTAGTGGACAAGCAACCTCTGCTATTGACTATGTTTTATATCAAGAAAAGCATGAAAGTGAAGTCCTTAAAATACAGAAACTAGATGTTGTAGCAAACGTTTCGGACCATCAACCAATACAGCTACAATACAAATTTGATCACAACATCAGAAAAAAGCAAAAAGAACTATGTAATCATTCATCAAAAGTAAATTGGAACAAAGTTGATAAGCAAACCTATCAAAAAACATTGGACAAGAATATTAATATGATAAATATAAACCCTACCACTATACCACAAATTGATAAAGCTTTTAAAGATCTGTGTGATATCATTGTAAAAACTACAGAAGAAATTGTACCAAAAAGAAAGATCAAGAAAAGAAAACCAAAATTACAGATAATGTCTGAGGATATACTTAAAGCCATAGAACAGAAAAAAAGAGCTTTCTTTATATGGAAAACAAATGGAAGATCAACAGATCCCTTGAACACCTTCTTCATTGAAAAGAAAACAACAACATATGTACTAAGAAAACAATGTAGATTAGAATTAGCTTTTAAAAGAATCGCTGACACACAAAAAATCATTGATGTTCGATCCAACGACACTGCATTATTTTATAAAATCATAAAACAGCAAAGAGGGAAATTATCCCGTTTTATAGATCAGCTGCAAGTGGATAATTCAACATATGAAACTCCTGAAGGAATCATGAATGGCTGGAGCACTCATTTTGGACAATTAGCTAAGAAATCTGAAAACAAAGATTTTGACAACGATTATCTGGATCTAATGGAAAGAGAAAGGGACATTATTTTACAAATATGTAGAGACCAATATGAGCACAAGGAAGTATCATCAGAAGAGCTTTTAAAAGCAGTTAAACAGTTGAACACTAACAAAGCGGCAGATTATTTTGGAATCACAGCTGAGAATATTATATATGGAAGTAACTTCTTTTTAAATTACCTACAAAAATTAATCAACGTAAGCTTCGCAAACGGCCATATCCCAGATAGTTTAAAAATAGGAACATTATTTCCAGTATTTAAGAACAAAGGTGACATCAAAAGTGCAAAAAACTACAGAGGAATAACCGTAACACCTACTTTTTCTAAGATAATGGAAAAAATTATAAAAATCAGGGAAAATCCAACGATAATGAAAATTCAAAATCCCTTACAGCGAGGTTTCACTGAGAACTCTGCACCTCTACTCTGTGAACTATTCATAGAGGAGTATGAGAGAGAAAATAAAGATCTGAACTCTCCCACATACATTGGCTTATTAGATGGCAAATCAGCTTTTGACGTAGTGGTACATGCCAATATGATTCGCAGATTATTTCAAATTGGATTCTCAAAACAATCAATAACCCTGATCAACAATCTTTATACAAATGCCAGCTCATGTATTAAATGGAAAAACCAAATATCAAAATCAATGATTAGTATAGAACAAGGAGTGAGACAAGGTGGAGCCCTAAGTGCTGATCTTTACAAAGTATATGTAAATCCACTACTGGACATATTAAGTAATTCAGGACTGGGTGGTAAAATCGGGAATATAAATTGCTGTGCACCTACCTGTGCGGATGATGTTGCATTAATAGCAAATAATCCCTTCGATATCCAAACAATGGTTGACATAGCTGTAGACTTCAGCAAAAGAGAGGGATATCTACTCCAACCACAAAAAAGTGTGGTAATACCAATAAACACATGTAAAAAATCAAAAATGCTAGAAATAAATGATGGTTATTGGAAACTTGATGGAAAGGATATGCCTATTGTAACTCAATCAGCCCATATCGGAATTCAAAAATCAGAGACAAATTCTACACAATCAACAGTAAATGAAAACATAAAGAAAGCCACTAGAGCCTTATACAGCCTAATTGGAGTAGGACTGCATGGAGAAAATGGAATCGATCCTGAGACTACGATATCATTATTAAGAACCTATGTACTACCTATATTATACTATGGACTTGAAATATTATTACCTACAGGCAAGATTTTGGAGCAATTGAACATACATTACAAAAAGGTATTGAAGCAAATATTATCACTTTACATAAATGTAGCGGATCCTGCCATTTATATACTATCAGGCCTATTACCGATTGAAGCAGAAATACATATAAAAGTTTTAACATTTTTTGGAAACATAACAAGATCTGAACACACCTCAATTGAATGGAGACTTGCAGAGAGGCAGCTACAGGTTAAATCATATGATAGCAATAGTTGGTTTATGGATATAAGAAAAATTTGCATAAAGTATGATATCACGGATCCATATATATATCTAGAAAATCCACTTCCAAAGTCACAATGGAAAAGTTTGATAACCAAACATGTACACCAATATTGGAAAAATGCAATTGAGAAAAATATGTTGTTATACACCAGCTTAAAATACTTAGACTCTAACTATAACATAGGTAGAATACATCCATTATTGAAATCGCAAAGTGCCAACATACAGGACATTAGAAGAATACCAACTCGGCTAAAAATTGTTACAGGAACATATATTCTACAGACAAATAGAGCTGTTTATTCCAAACATCTTATTTCTGCAACTTGTAATCTATGTAGAAATGCAGACGAAACCTTACAACATTTTGTATTATGCTGTGAGGCATTGCAGGATATTAGGGAGCCATTAATCAAGAGGATAATAGACGTAGGTAGTGAAGTATTGGCAAAAATCAAGGCAAGTCAGCCAATAGATATACTAAAACTTATTATAAATCGGTTTATTTATGTCAATAAGTATGACAGAACCCATAAGAAGTCTCTGGATACCATTGGAGAAGTACTGGAACCTTTATGTAGACAATTATTATATAAAATCCATAACAAACGATACGAACTCTTTGGCTTAATGGAGAATAAGAAAAAGGAGAATGGAAAAAAGAACTGATATATTAACATATAATGAAGCTATTAATAGGTGATCAACCCGGTATATGATTTCCTAATGGATGCTTATTTAGTAACCGTCCTGGAGAGTGCGCACATGGACTGCACAATCCCACTTTATCAAATCGTTTAGATTTTAGATAAGATCCTTCTTTTATTCGAATCTTTTAGATTTTAGATAATATCCTACTTTTTCAAATCTTTTAGATTTTAGATTATACAATTTAGGTTTTAGATAAGATCCTACTTCTTCAAATCTTTTAGATTTTAGATTATTTATCTCCTAGATCTATAACAACCAGTGTATATACATATTTTATGAGTCGTTTTATGTGACTGTGATATGAACTTTTATAAATATTTACTATACGCGTCGCTATATATTATGGTGGTGAATTGACATATTATGTGTTTTATTTTGTGGTGATAGTGACTTTTATGTATCCTAGATAGTGACTTTTATATATATTTTTTACGCGTCGTATTTATTATTGTGGTGGATTAACCTTCCTCTTTTATTGAGGTGTGCCTTGATTGGCAGAAATTCGTTTACAGATACAGATACAGATGCCACTGTCGCTCCCACATGTATTGATATTATATATATTTTACATGTATATCTTTCTTTATGTGTCATAACCATCTATTGTAAATGTGTTAGTACCAATAAATATTGTCTATTGTCTATCTTGCATAATATATCACACTGCACACATGATACACGTTACATTTTATTTTGAAATAAGTAATCCTTCAAAATAGCTGCAGCTGCTTTATTTTGTTTTATTGTTCTTTCGGCATTTAATTTTAAACGTTTTTCTTCAATTTCAGCTTCTGTTGTAGCAAATCTTTTACAACCTTTACGCTCCATTGTTTATACTTTTATTGATTATAAATGCACTCAATACATTTATTGATTATAAATGCACTCAATACACAGCATGACCTAATTCTTGTGCCTGGTCATCCTGTCAATCAGGGAGAGACGTGTCTTTGATGAATATTCAGTGATAGAACCCACGTGGTTGCGTTTTTGTAAGTAGAAATACGGGGTATAAATAATTTCGCGCGCAAACATCGGAGTTTGTCCCCGCTGCATAAACCAATCACCGTTTAGAAAAAACGCTACACAGAAGACAAATATTGTTAAGCACTCATTGTAGTTGTGTTGTAAGAGAGGAGAGAAGGTTAGCATTCCCCTTTGTATAAATGAAATATTTTTAAATATTACAGTACATTATTAGCTTCATTAAGAAAGAAATGTACTTCGGAAAAACGATTAATATAACGCGGCCTTCGAAGAAGACACCCATACGATATAAGGTATACGATATAGGTCTAGGGGTGGGATATAGGGTAAACGATATAGGCTTGGGACAATCATTGATAATGCATATATACAAAACATTTTAATCTAAATATATGATATTAGGAAATATATAAAGTTAATGATTTAAACACGATAGTAGACACATGTGATATAAGGAAATATATAAAGGTAATAATGTAAACAGGATAGTAGACACATGTGATATAAGGAAATATATAAAGGTAATAATGTAAACAGGATAGTAGACACATGTGATATAAGGAAATATATAAAGGTAATAATTTAAACACGATAGTAGACACATGTGATATAAGGAAATATATAAAGGTAATAATGTAAACAGGATAGTAGACACGTGTGATCTAAGGAAATATATAAAGGTAATAATGTAAACAGGATAGTAGTCACATGTGATATAAGGAAATATATAAAGATAATAATGTAAACAGGATAGTAGACACGTGTGATATAAGGAAATATATAAAGGTAATAATGTAAACATGATAGTAGTCACATGTGATATAAGGAAATATATAAAGGTAATAATGTAAACATGATAGTAGTCACATGTGATATAAGGAAATATATAAAGGTAATAATGTAAACAGGATAGTAGACACGTGTGATATAAGGAAATATATAGAGGTAATAATTTAAACACGATAGTAGACACGTGTGATATAAGGAAATATATAAAGGGAATAATTTAAACACGATAGTAGACACATGTGATATTATACATTTATTGCATGCTGGTGAGGGAAATATGAAAATTTATTAACCCAAGAGTATCATATTTCCCGAGGGCAACGTCCGAGGGAAATATGATAGTCATGGGTGAATAAATTTTCATATTTCTTGATCCCGCATGCTATGAATGTTTTATTATACCGAATGAAACCAAGAAAACACATACATGTAAAATACTGCTGGCAAACATATTTTATGTCCATTGGAACGTTGTCTCAGATATTTAAAAACCACATCCACAACAACATTGTAACGGTCGCTTGCAAGTGATGCGTTCTGAATGCCTCTGACGGTTTCCTGTCAAAGTACGTTAAATCTGGCGGGAAATCCCGCGAGGCTTCCGAAGAGGTGTAATATGATATTTATTTCACGGAATATGATTTTTGTCCTGTGTGATCACGTGTTCTGATTTTTACCCATTGTCCAATCAAATTAAGTATTTATGGTTATTAATATATGAGGTATAATATAAGGAAATATATAAAGGTAATAATGTAAACACGATAGTAGACACATGTGATATAAGGAAATATATAAAGGTAAGAATTTAAGGTTTCCATGCAATTTTTGGTATTTATATATATAACTGTAGCAATCATGCAAATTGTTGATGGGCAGTCGTGACAGTGATCGTATGGTAGTTGGATTTACAACTACCTATGCAATCAGTGCCTATCACCACTGATGTTGTGAATTCGAATCTCGATCAGGGTGAGGTGTAGAACATTATGTGATAAAGTTTGTCAGTGACTTGTGACAGGTCGGTGGTTTTCTCCGGGTCCACCGGTTTCCTCAACCAATAAAACTGACCGCCACGTTATAACTGAAGTATTGTTGGAAGTGGCGTTAAACGCCATCAAACAAACAAACAAACAAATTGTTGAATAATTCCCGTTTAAATTGTTGGTGGAATTACGACAGCAAATTTTCTTAATGGACGAACAGTACTAAAACAATATGTCTCCTACAAAAGGAGATTGTTTTATATGTCTCTGTATTAATTACAAATTCCATGTACAAATTATCATTTCAAGTCGCTTAAATGAGCGAGCTTCGGACCTCTGACCCTATCAGTAACATCCCTTGACTCACTTGTTGTCGTAGTGATATAATATATAATATTAGACCCTTCCCCATGCACTTTACAAGTACACTTCATTTTACCCTTGCTAAGCAACTGATAATGTCTTGGGTAAAATGTACCGTATGAGGTATGTCGTTAATTTCTGGTAAAGCACAGGCTGTATTTGGTGTGTCGTGAGCGTCTTGGTTCAACATATATCGCATCAGGTGTATTGTTAGTCCATTAGATCGACACATATTTTGTCACATGTATGTCGTGAATGTTTTAGCTAAAGATATTTTGTATCATATATCAGGGGCGGATCCAAAATTGGAAAAAAATATGTTTTTTTGCGTAAAATCGTGATTTTTCACACGAAATACCCCAAAAATGTTCGCGCCTCACTCCGCAATTGGAAAAAATATGATTTTTTGGCGTATAATCGTGATTTTTCACACGAAATTCCCCCATTAATTTTCGCGCCTCCCTCCGCTCGGCGCAATTTTTTTAAGTGCGCCCCCCCCCCTTAACTTGAAATCCTGGATCCGCCCCTGTATATAATCTTTTATCTTTTATATCTTGGGGTTAGGGTTATGGTATTTAACGCACACAATAATATTTCAGTTGTATCGTGGCGGTCAGTTTTATAGGTGGAGGAATCCGGAGTACCCAGAGAAAACCACCGACCCGCCGCAAGTCACTGACAAACTTTATCACATAATTTTGCATCGAGTACACCTCGCTATATAGCGGAATTCGAACTAACAACGTTAGTGGTGATAGACACTGGTAGCATAGGTAGTTGTAATAAATCTAACTATCATACGATCACAACCACGACGACCGTCATTTATATCTTGGTTAAATACATATTGTGTCAGATATGTCGTTAATACCTTATTTATGCACATATTTCTTAGATATAAACATTTTGTATTTGCATTACAAGTATATCGTGAGTATTTTGGTAAAGCACATATTGTGTCACAGTTATACCATTAGTGTCTCGGTTAATAAACGCTATAGAACACCGAAGGGCAATCAAAAATGGACAATCCAGAGAAATTGGCAATATAGACGAAGAAAAATAAAACTAAAATACAACGCAGTATGTGTTGGACATCACAATATGTATTGGACACCATTATACGTAAACAACTGGAGGTAAACAAGAACCGAACATCGTTTTTATGCGGAAATCGTAACGGACATCACAACTCGGAACTCAGAACGTAAATTCACATAATAGGACAACACAAAAAGCTGAAAAGAGCAGCAACACGTACCCCACCAAAAAAAACGGGGATGAGCTCAGGTACTCGCAACGGACAAACAGTTCTTGTCTGTTAGAAGACACATATTCTTGAAGATTGTCGTTAATGTTTTAGTTATAAACATATTGTATCAATATCTAGAACGACGTTAATTGTATTTCTTATCTCTGTTCAGTTCAACACAGAAGTCACCGACGTAAAGGCTTTGAATGCAGATGAACCAGACACAAAATGGATGGTCACATACGGAGACAACCGAAAGAAAAATGAAAATAAGGAGAAGTGTTTTGATGATGTTGTTGTATGCTCTGGGTAATTTGACATTTCAGAAACTATTGAATCATAAGTTTTGTTTTCTTACTTCCATATATGTAATATTTATACGACGGTTTCCCGAGTCACACGGTTAAACACGGAAAATCGTGGTATAAATGATTTGTAACATGAAGCTACAGAGACGTGCCAAAAGTATTCGGTCACTGTGATTTTTTTACTATATATTTCATGTAAAACCACATTTTTTAAAAACATTATTCCAAAGTCGACTCTTGTTCGATTTTGATGATTTTTTTACCAACAAAAACAGAATTAAATGTAGTTTTACACTGTAATTTTAGCATAAATTTATAATCTATAATTTTTATGAGTTCACGATTTAAACACAAAACTAAATTTTGAACGTCAAAAATACAATACAATGATAGTAAATTTGAAGACAAATAATTTAAGTTTGTGTTTAAATCATAAACATTTAAAATTTGTGCTCCCAAAAAATATTTTAAAATAATAACAGAAAACTACGTACGTTCTCGCTTCTGTTGGTAAAAATTTCATCAAAATCGAACAAGAATTGACTTTGGAATAATGTTTTAAAAAATTGTGGTTTTATATGAAATATATAGTAAAAAATTACAGTGACCGGATACTTTTTGCACGTCTCTGTGTGTGTAATATCCCATCTAGGTCGTTGATTATTACCCGGCTCCCTGAGAGTAATAAAACTTCAGCCCAGATTTAAAGTGTGCAATATCTCGTATCGGCGTGTATTATTATATAGTTCTTAGTTGTTGCTTACATTCTGGTATATGAACTGTAAAAAGATCAAAGGAAAAGAATGCATCCATGTTACAACAAACATTTAAATTAAGTTTGGTGAGTTCTCCATTGTAAACAAATGAATGGCATCATTTTGATGTACTTAAATCCCAGAATGCAGCAGTTGCCTTGTCACATGATGTCCATATCGTTTAACAGTAACACGACGAGTGCCATTAGTGGAGCAGTATAGCTGCTTACCCTACCTGAACACTGATTTAAATCCCAGAATGCAATAGTTTCTTATATATGTATATGTATATCGATTTAACATTGATGATTTGTTGTTTATTAGTTAGTTATTTGTATCTGTGGGTCGTCACTTTCAGTACATTTCTAGCTATTCCGTGAAGCGTCCGACCATAGGTAATTACATGTACATTCTATCATGTGTGACAACAGGCTGATAGTTTTAAATAATATTGCATTCTATTATGTGTAACACAGATCGATATTGAGCGTACCTGATGAAGGTTATTCCAGAAACGCGTCGTACACACAAATTAGATATCTACGTTTTTGTTACATTCTCACAAAACCAGAGAGCAAGACTAGGTGCCTCTGGATGGGCAGCCTCTATACTGCTCTCATTTGTTGTTTGAAATAAATTGTGTATTATAATTAAAAACCAGCTTGATCTCTCTCGGGCATATGTAACCTTAGACGATTTCTGTTGTCCTGTTAATTGTATGTCCTTGGGTTTTCTTGCTTCCAGATACTTAGTCCTGAATTATTTGGCTTTGTATTTTTTTTTTTTTTGAGCGTACCTGATAAAGGTTATTCCAGCGTACCTGATAAAGGTTATTCCAGCGTCACCTGATGAAGGTTATTCCAGCGTACCTGATAAAGGTTATTCCAGCGTACCTGATGAAGGTTATTCCAGCGTACCTGATGAAGGTTATTCCAGCGTACCTGATAAAGGTTATTCCAGCGTACCTGATAAAGGTTATTCCAGCATCACCTGATGAAGATTATTCCAGCGTACCTGATAAAGGTTATTCAAGCGTACCCGATAAAGGTTATTCAAGCGTACCTGATAAAGGTTATTCCAGCGTACCTGGTAAAGGTTATTCCAGCGTACCTGATAAAGGTTATTCCAGCGTACCTGGTAAAGGTTATTCCAGCGTACCTGATAAAGGTTATTCCAGCGTACCTGATAAAGGTTATTCCAGCGTACCTGGTAAAGGTTATTCCAGCGTATCTGATGAAGGTTATTCCAGCGTACCTGATGAAGGTTATTCCAACGTACCTGATGAAGGTTATTCTAGAAGCGTGTCGTGCGCACTAAATTACATATCTACGTGTTTTGTTGTACCATGATTTTTTTCATTAAATTTGTTTATATTCGTGATTTCATCTTCACAGGAGTTGTTGGACTTGTAATTACCCGGATATACACAACGAGAAAGATTTCAAAGGTCTGGTAATGCATAGCTTACGATACAGACAGCCTGAAATGTACGCTGGACAAAAAGTGGCCATCCTAGGAGCTAATTTTTCAGGAATAGATATTAGTTTTGAGCTTGCAAAATATACTCAGAAGGTAGGTTTGTAGTTTGGTTTGGTTTATGGCGTTTAACGCCACTTTCACTAATATTTCAGTTACATTTTGATGGTCAGCTATGTTGGCTGAGGAAACCGGAGTACCTAGCGAAAAACACTGACCTGTCGGAAGTCAGACAAACTTTATCACATAATGTTGTGTCGAGAACACCTCGCCATGAACGGGATTCGAACTCACAACTTTAGTAGTGATAGGAACTGATTGCACAGGTAGCTGTAAATCCAACGATAGCACCTCTTGGGAGGTATGACTGCTGTGATAGCTTTTCTCCATAAGTATTCCTCCGTATTCACAAATTAAATACCCTACCAGAATGAAAAGAAGAAGAGGAAACAGTACACTACACAGTTACAGGTTATATGTGTTTAAACACGTTTTAAGGGCTATTTCATTCATATGGTAGGTAGAACAGGTGATTTTTAAATTTCATATTCAACTTATCAAACTTTATATCAACATAAAGCTTGCTTAATGTGTAACTCATTAATACAAGATTTTGGTGAATTTTGATGACGTCACCCTCATTTGAATGCACGTGCATATTGAAATATTTCTACCACTTTTTTGTCACTTTTCAGAAATTGTTGTATAGTCATTTGTTTGTGCAGTTTGGTCTTACAAGAGTATGAAGAACTCGTGCAGCCTGCTTCAGAGACACTTGTATATTAAGACAAAATGTTTTCCAGATTTAAATGTCCAATATGAACAAATTATTTCTCCCCTTCAACGAAGGAATGTAGGGAGACATATTGTTTTAGTAGGACTTTTTCTTCTTCTATTCTATTTGTTCAGGCTGTAACTCTTTTATCCTTTGATATAGACTTATGATATTTAGTATGTAGGTGTATTATCATAAGATGCTGTGTCATGGATCATCACGACCTTCACATGACCTTGACTTCAGATCTCAAGGTCAAATAATTGAATTTAGGGAATTCTCGTATCCAGGCTGTAACTCTTTTATCCTTTGATATAGACTTATGGTATTTGGTATATTATCATAGGATGCTGTGTCATAGATCATCACGACCTTCACATGAACTTGACCTCAGATCTCAAGATCATTTTTTTGAATTTAGGGAATTATCTTATCCAGGCTGTAACTTTTTTTATATTTTGACATGGACTTATGATATTTGGTATGTAGGTGTATTATTATCAGATGGCATGTCATGTATCATCACGACCTTCGTATGACCTTGATCTTAGATTTCAAGGTCAAATAATTTATTTTAGGGGAATTTTCGTATTCTGGCTGTAACTTTTTTATCTTTTGTCATAGACTTATGATATTTGGTGTGTAACTGTATTATCATAAGATGGTGTGTCATGTATCATCACGACCTTCGTATGCCTTGGATATTAAGGTCAAATAAATGAATTTTGGGGTCATTTTCGTGTCCATACTGTCATCTTTTGCTTATGAAATTTGGTATTAAGATGTATTGCCATGAACAATATGTTGTTTATCATCACGACCTTCATGTGACCTTGTCATATCATATGTTGGTTTTTACGGTGTTTAACGCCACTTTCAACAATATTTCAGCTATATCATGGCGGTCAGTTTTATTGGTGGAGGAAACCGGAGTATTCGGAGAAAACTCCAGACCTGTCGCAAGCCACCGACAAACTTTATCACATAATATTGTATCGAGTACACCTCATAACGTTAGTGGTGATAGGCACTGATTGTGGTTAATAATAAATCCAACTACCATACGATCACGAACACGCATTTCAAGGGAAATAATTATCGAAACGTTTAACTTCCGAAGTCAAAAATGAGATACACCACGGGAAACCAACTCTCAATTATTTGGTTTGCGCTTCGATGCGCTAAGTGTTCAAGTGTCATGTTTGGTATAATTGGAAACCTGAGATTTTGAATTGAATAACAATCTGACTTCTATGCAGAAATACAGGCAATAAATAAGACGGCAAGTTATAGAAGTTTTTTATGAGCAAAAAAACGCCTGGACAAAGTAGGAAAATTGTTGTAAAAATACTTACGATCGTTTCCATACAGCTCCTGCTTATTGAAAAATTCCAATTGTTTACATATTTCTTTCTTTCCAATGAAAAATAACCGTTTATTTACACATTACGCAAATGGAAAATACAACCGATAAACAATCTAAACAATCCCGACTACGTTATTTTTAGCTGATCATGTCATTTTGGATTAAAAAATCATAAAAAAAACAACTTTTTAAAATAGTATTTCCAGGGTGTTGAAAAGGGCTAAATTACAATGGTGTCAGATAGGAGATTAGATCGACGACGCTACGTTGTTCTCGGTACATATGGTGGAGCAATCTGATTAAAATCAGATATCTCACTTGTTCCACTTTACTGATATATATCACTGATAGATCTGAGGAAACCCCATGACTGGTCACATGTGAGTGACCTTATGTCATGAATATACAATGATATATATACTAAATACGTGATTCGGCCAATCGTATTTCTAGTAGCATACAAAGCAGCTTAGTAAAATGTCGGTTTGAAAAGCTCTTGTACTGTTATAAAATGTACCGACTTTAAATAAAACTTTTTGATTTGATTTGAACATTTTCATTTTTTGCAGTCGCCATTTTCATTGGCTGGTACATAGTCACTCGCACGTGATCCGTAACGGGATTTCCTCAGATCTCCCACGCTGCCGACATGTCAAGGAAGGAGATATGACACATGTGAATATATATAACACCCCCATAACCACACCCTTTACAGCGATAAGTAACCCGCGGATGAATCAGCATTACGCGGTGTAGTCCTGCAGCGACAGGCTTCAGCTAAGTCTAATATTTTTTGTTCTATGTCGTTAAAACAGCACGTTTTCAACAAAATAGGAGTACCATCTTTTGCAGTTTTTCTTGGGCTTTCTCTACATACAAGTTGTGTATAAACTACTTTAAACTGAATACTTTAAATTGACAATTTTTCTTCGTAAATTTGCGTTTTCCACGAAAATTGCTGAAACAAGCTCATAAAACAGCGGAACTGCTGATTAAAAGTCTATAATACACACCCAGTCAAAACTCAGTCTATTCTTGATTTTATTCTAGCATGTTGTTGGATAAAATTATCTTGTTTCGAAGATATGAATGTGTTTTTATGCATGGTACAAGATTATCGGGAATAAGCTGCCGCGGATGAATGATCACCAAATCATTTACCGAGTTCTACACATCCCATTATTTTTTTTCATCCGCGGCAGCTTATTCACGATTATCTTGTACCATGCATAAAAACACATTCATATCTTCGAAACAGGACAATTTTATCCAACAACATGCTAGTCTAAAATCAAGAATAGACTGAGTTCTAACTCACTGGGTGTGTATTATAGACTTTTAATCAGCAGTTCCGCTCTTTTATGAGCTTGTTTCAGCAATTTTCGTGGAAAACGCAAATTTACGATGAAAAATTGTCAATTTAAAGTATTCAGTTTCAAGTAGTTTATACACAACTTGTACGTAGAGAAAGCCCAAGAAAAACTGCAAAAGATGGTACTCCTATTTTGTTGAAAACGTGCTGTTTTAACGACATAGAACAAAAACTATTAGACTTACCTGAAGCCTGTCGTTGCATGACTACACCGCGTAATGCTGATTCATCCGCGGTTTACTTATCACTGTAAAGGGTGTGATAACCTTTTCAACACGAGTTTCGTACATGCAGATCATGCGATAATTTATCGACTACGTCTCTAAAAACATAGCAGTAGACGGTAAACAGACAGAAATCTTATTAATAAAGTTGTCTACATCATTTAATAAAGTAATTAGCTATTCTCTATTTCTACATAAATTAAACAACTAGGGGATTATGGGTAAAGTGATATTCCTGGAGAGAAAGCATTTTAACAAACAGAACACAAGCTGTGATAATTGAAGGTGAAAAATCAACCTATGACGTCCTCGTTGAATCTGGAGTACCCCAATGAGTCAGTCTTAGGTACTAGTCTATTTGTATATTATATAAACGATATTCCAGTCAGTCTAAACTCCACCATTTGCAGACGACAACAATTGCATACATAGTTATAAAATCCACTATTGATGCACAACATTTGCAACAAGATCTCAACAAACTTGCAATATAGGAAGGGACATGGGAACTGATTTTCTCGTCCAGACCAGTAATCCGATCAAATTTAACTACTCCCACTTGGGTCATTAGAATAAGCCAAATATCTTGGTCTAACAATCAAACATGATTCTTGGGATTTATTTCATTATTTCCAGATATTTCTTGTATATTACAGGTTTATCTCTGTCATAAAGAATCTCCCTTGGAAACTCGACTGCCGGAAAATGTTGTAGAGAAGACGTCCGGTTTCAAAAAATTTACGACCACATCCGTCGTCCTTGACAACGGGGAAGAGCTTCCTGTTGATACAGTAATTTACTGTACTGGATTTCTATACAAGTATCCATTCTTACAAGATGGAATAATAAAAATAAACGCTAATAATCGTGTCACCAACTTATTCATGAATATTATTCAACCAGAGTATTCTACGTTATTCTTCATTGGAATAAAGAAACCGGTTGCATTTTTTCCATTGAGCGACCACCAAGCACGTTTTGTACTCTCTGTGCTGGATGGTACTGCTAAACTCCCGACTCGGGACGAAATGCTTGCTATCATCAATACTGATTCAGAAAACCAAGTCATTCTATCGCAATGGGAATTTGATAAAGAGATTTCAAATATTGCTGGAAACTTTGAACCACTTCCGCCAGTGCTACGAAAAATCTGGGACTACCATTTTACCATCTGGAGAACAGAATTTGCTAAATCTAGAACACTGTCGTATAAAGTAATTGACCATAATTCTTTTGTTATTCTAAACGATGCAAAAGAGGAATACGAGGCTTAAAGCCTTAAACAAATTCATAGTGTAATTATTTCTAGTGAAACCTATCTAAAGTTGACAGTTTACAGCCAAATTTTTTGTTCAGAATAAGAGTGAGTGATTGTTGTTTAACGCCAACTTTTCAGCTATATCATGACAAGAACAAGTATATTTTTAATGTGATGATGTTTGGAATAAAACACAGATATTATAGGACATTGACTTATTTCTAGTACTTGGTTATTGTCTGCTTTTGAACGAAAATATAATGAACAACAACAACTTTAAGCAGTCATTAAATTAACCATCTACATTTAACAAGATACTGTATATTCTCAGTCATTAAATTAACCATCTACATTTAACAAGATACTGTATATTCTCAGTCATTAAATTAACCATCTACATTTAACAAGATACTGTATATTCTCAGTCATTAAATTAACCATCTACATTTAACAAGATACTGTATATTCTCAGTCATTAAATTAACCATCTACATTTAACAAGATACTGTATATTCTCAGTCATTAAATTAACCATCTACATTTAACAAGATACTGTATATTCTCAGTCATTAAATTAACCATCTACATTTAACAAGATACTGTATATTCTCAGTCATTAAATTAACCATCTACATTTAACAAGATACTGTATATTCTCAGTCATTAAATTAACCATCTACATTTAACAAGATACTGTATATTCTCAGTCATTAAATTAACCATCTACATTTAACAAGATACTGTATATTCTCAGTCATTAAATTAACCATCTACATTTAACAAGATACTGTATATTCTCAGTCATTAAATTAACCATCTACATTTAACAAGATACTGTATATTCTCAGTCATTAAATTAACCATCTACATTTAACAAGATACTGTATATTCTCAGTCATTAAATTAACCATCTACATTTAACAAGATACTGTATATTCTCAGTCATTAAATTAACCATCTACATTTAACAAGATACTGTATATTCTCAGTCATTAAATTAACCATCTACATTTAACAAGATACTGTATATTCTCAGTCATTAAATTAACCATCTACATTTAACAAGATACTGTATATTCTCAGTCATTAAATTAACCATCTACATTTAACAAGATACTGTATATTCTCAGTCATTAAATTAACCATCTACATTTAACAAGATACTGTATATTCTCAGTCATTAAATTAACCATCTACATTTAACAAGATACTGTATATTCTCAGTCATTAAATTAACCATCTACATTTAACAAGATACTGTATATTCTCAGTCATTAAATTAACCATCTACATTTAACAAGATACTGTATATTCTCAGTCATTAAATTAACCATCTACATTTAACAAGATACTGTATATTCTCAGTCATTAAATTAACCATCTACATTTAACAAGATACTGTATATTCTCAGTCATTAAATTAACCATCTACATTTAACAAGATACTGTATATTCTCAGTCATTAAATTAACCATCTACATTTAACAAGATACTGTATATTCTCAGTCATTAAATTAACCATCTACATTTAACAAGATACTGTA
Source organism: Bathymodiolus septemdierum (assembly GCA_963383655.1). Classification (NCBI taxonomy): domain Eukaryota; kingdom Metazoa; phylum Mollusca; class Bivalvia; order Mytilida; family Modiolidae; genus Bathymodiolus; species Bathymodiolus septemdierum. Next base: position 21,906,854 of record OY726531.1, on the reverse strand, counting down.
TATTCTCAGTCATTAAATTAACCATCTACATTTAACAAGATACTGTATATTCTCAGTCATTAAATTAACCATCTACATTTAACAAGATACTGTATATTCTCAGTCATTAAATTAACCATCTACATTTAACAAGATACTGTATATTCTCAGTCATTAAATTAACCATCTACATTTAACAAGATACTGTATATTCTCAGTCATTAAATTAACCATCTACATTTAACAAGATACTGTATATTCTCAGTCATTAAATTAACCATCTACATTTAACAAGATACTGTATATTCTCAGTCATTAAATTAACCATCTACATTTAACAAGATACTGTATATTCTCAGTCATTAAATTAACCATCTACATTTAACAAGATACTGTATATTCTCAGTCATTAAATTAACCATCTACATTTAACAAGATACTGTATATTCTCAGTCATTAAATTAACCATCTACATTTAACAAGATACTGTATATTCTCAGTCATTAAATTAACCATCTACATTTAACAAGATACTGTATATTCTCAGTCATTAAATTAACCATCTACATTTAACAAGATACTGTATATTCTCAGTCATTAAATTAACCATCTACATTTAACAAGATACTGTATATTCTCAGTCATTAAATTAACCATCTACATTTAACAAGATACTGTATATTCTCAGTCATTAAATTAACCATCTACATTTAACAAGATACTGTATATTCTCAGTCATTAAATTAACCATCTACATTTAACAAGATACTGTATATTCTCAGTCATTAAATTAACCATCTACATTTAACAAGATACTGTATATTCTCAGTCATTAAATTAACCATCTACATTTAACAAGATACTGTATATTCTCAGTCATTAAATTAACCATCTACATTTAACAAGATACTGTATATTCTCAGTCATTAAATTAACCATCTACATTTAACAAGATACTGTATATTCTCAGTCATTAAATTAACCATCTACATTTAACAAGATACTGTATATTCTCAGTCATTAAATTAACCATCTACATTTAACAAGATACTGTATATTCTCAGTCATTAAATTAACCATCTACATTTAACAAGATACTGTATATTCTCAGTCATTAAATTAACCATCTACATTTAACAAGATACTGTATATTCTCAGTCATTAAATTAACCATCTACATTTAACAAGATACTGTATATTCTCAGTCATTAAATTAACCATCTACATTTAACAAGATACTGTATATTCTCAGTCATTAAATTAACCATCTACATTTAACAAGATACTGTATATTCTCAGTCATTAAATTAACCATCTACATTTAACAAGATACTGTATATTCTCAGTCATTAAATTAACCATCTACATTTAACAAGATACTGTATATTCTCAGTCATTAAATTAACCATCTACATTTAACAAGATACTGTATATTCTCAGTCATTAAATTAACCATCTACATTTAACAAGATACTGTATATTCTCAGTCATTAAATTAACCATCTACATTTAACAAGATACTGTATATTCTCAGTCATTAAATTAACCATCTACATTTAACAAGATACTGTATATTCTCAGTCATTAAATTAACCATCTACATTTAACAAGATACTGTATATTCTCAGTCATTAAATTAACCATCTACATTTAACAAGATACTGTATATTCTCAGTCATTAAATTAACCATCTACATTTAACAAGATACTGTATATTCTCAGTCATTAAATTAACCATCTACATTTAACAAGATACTGTATATTCTCAGTCATTAAATTAACCATCTACATTTAACAAGATACTGTATATTCTCAGTCATTAAATTAACCATCTACATTTAACAAGATACTGTATATTCTCAGTCATTAAATTAACCATCTACATTTAACAAGATACTGTATATTCTCAGTCATTAAATTAACCATCTACATTTAACAAGATACTGTATATTCTCAGTCATTAAATTAACCATCTACATTTAACAAGATACTGTATATTCTCAGTCATTAAATTAACCATCTACATTTAACAAGATACTGTATATTCTCAGTCATTAAATTAACCATCTACATTTAACAAGATACTGTATATTCTCAGTCATTAAATTAACCATCTACATTTAACAAGATACTGTATATTCTCAGTCATTAAATTAACCATCTACATTTAACAAGATACTGTATATTCTCAGTCATTAAATTAACCATCTACATTTAACAAGATACTGTATATTCTCAGTCATTAAATTAACCATCTACATTTAACAAGATACTGTATATTCTCAGTCATTAAATTAACCATCTACATTTAACAAGATACTGTATATTCTCAGTCATTAAATTAACCATCTACATATTCTCACAGTCATTAAATTAACCATCTACATTTAACAAGATACTGTATATTCTCAGTCATTAAATTAACCATCTACATTTAACAAGATACTGTATATTCTCAGTCATTAAATTAACCATCTACATATTCTCACAGTCATTAAATTAACCATCTACATTTAACAAGATACTGTATATTCTCAGTCATTAAATTAACCATCTACATTTAACAAGATACTGTATATTCTCAGTCATTAAATTAACCATCTACATTTAACAAGATACTGTATATTCTCAGTCATTAAATTAACCATCTACATTTAACAAGATACTGTATATTCTCAGTCATTAAATTAACCATCTACATTTAACAAGATACTGTATATTCTCACTAACATTTTTAAATTATTTGGTTTTCTAATCTTTTGATTCTGAGTGTAAATGATGCTTTTATGGGTTGTCTCCCCCTTGACCTTCAGAGTAACAGTGTGTCTCCAAAACTTTATTTTATTTTTATAATATTTTTGTTTCTTTCTGTATTGTCTTAATATGTTTTCAAATTACATTTAATTATTACAAATCATATGTGTATTTTATGTTCTTTAATTTGTAAATGATTATTCTGCTCAATACTGGGCTCCATGATTGGAAAATAAAATATCTTGTATCTTGCATCTTGATGTAGGTTATTCAAGAAATGTGTTGTGTTCACTAAGTTTGACATAGATGGGTTTTTTTTACAATTGTGAACATATTGTACATGAGTGTTTAATTTCACATCCCTTCAACTTTCAATTTTTAAATATTATTTTCTAAAAGAAAAGTTTGAAGATACCAAGGGGTAATCAGAAACATTAATTGGGTAATTAGAAAAATTAATTGGGTAATTAGAAACATTAATTGGGTAATTAGAAAAAATAATTGGGTAATTAGAAACATTAATTAGGTAATTAGAAACCGTAATTCAAAGGACAGACAATACAATGGCCAAAATAACCAGAGGCTCTCAAGAGCCTGTATCGTTCACCTGGTAATAAAAAAAACCAATTGGTCCTATGTAAAAACTATGTCCTGCAGTGGTAGTCATCTTGGAATTAAGATCAACATAGAAAACACAAAGTTTGTAAAGGACCTTCCAATGATTGATGCACAGTTTAGGTTCAATCAGTGCAATAGCTTCAGAGAAGAATATATTTCTGTATTTTCCCCATATGGTTCTGTGTTAATACTATGACCTGTGGTGGCAGCCATCTTGGATTTCCGATCGGCATAAAAAAACAGAGGACCTTCCAATGATCATTCCTGGGCAGTTTGGTTTCAACTGTCCAAGTGGTTTCAGAGAAGAAGCATTTTGAAACAAAAATTCCCATAGGGTCCAATGTTAAACTAAGTCCTGCCATAGCCGCCATTTTGAATTTCATATCAGAACAAAAAACGTACAGTTTGTAGAGGACCATCCAATGAACATTCATATACAGTTTGGTTTTAATCATATTTGTAGTTTCTGAGAAGAAGGCATTTGAACATTTTCCCATAGGGTCCAATGTTAATCTATGTCCTGCGGTGGTGGCCAGCTTGGATTTCCGATCGGCATAAAAAACACACACCTTGTAGAGGACCTTCCAATGATCATTCCTGGGCAGTTTGGTTTCAATTATCCAAGTGGTTTCAGAGAAGAAGCATTTTGAAACATTTTTCCCATAGGGTCCAATGTTAAACTAAGTCCTGCCATAGCCGCCATTTTGAATTTCATATCAGAACAAAAAACGTACAGTTTGTAGAGGACCATCCAATGAACATTCATGTACAGTTTGGCTTTAATCATATTTGTAGTTTCTGAGAAGAAGGCATTTGAACATTTTCCCATAGGGTCCAATGTTAATCTATGTCCTGCGGTGGTGGCCATCTTAGATTTCCGATCAGCATAAAAAACACATACCTTGTAGAGGACCTTCCAATGATCATTCCTGGGCAGCTTGGTTTCAATTATCCAAGTGGTTTCAGAGAAGAAGCGTTTTGAAACATTTTTCCCATAGGGTCCAATGTTAAACTAAGTCCTGCCGTAGCCGCCATTTTGAATTTCATACCGGAACAAAAAACGTAAAGTTTGTAGAGGACCATCTAATGAACATTCATGTACAGTTTGGCTTTAATCATATTTGTAGTTTCTGAGAAGAAGGCATTTGAACATTTTCCCATAGGGTCCAATGTTAATCTATGTCCTGCGGTGGTGGCCATCTTGAATTTTCGATCGGCATAAAAAACATAAAATTTGTAGAGGACCTTCCAATGATCATTCCTGGGCAGTTTGGTTTCAACTGTACAAGTGGTTTCAGAGAAGAAGCGTTTTGAAACATTTTCCCCATAGGGTCCAATGTTAAACTAAGTCCTGCCGTAGCCGCCATTTTGAATTTCATATCGGAACAAAAAACGTAAAGTTTGTAGAGGACCATCCAATGAACATTCATGTACAGTTTGGCTTTAATCATATTTGCAGTTTCTGAGAAGAAGGCATTTGAACATTTTCCCATAGGGTCCAATGTTAATCTATGTCCTGCAGTGGTGGCCATCTTGGATTTCCGATCGGCATAAAAAACACACACCTTGTAGAGGACCTTCCAATGATCATTCCTGGGCAATTTGGTTTCAATTATCCAAGTGGTTTCAGAGAAGAAGCGTTTTGAAACATTTTTCCCATAGGGTCCAATGTTAAACTAAGTCCCGCCGTAGCCGCCATTTTGAATTTCATACCGGAACAAAAAACGTAAAGTTTGTAGAGGACCATCTAATGAACATTCATGTACAGTTTGGCTTTAATCATATGTGTAGTTTCTGAGAAGAAGGCATTTGAACATTTTCCCATAGGGTCCAATGTTAATCTATGTCCTGCGGTGGTGGCCATCTTGGATTTCCGATCGGCATAAAAAAAACATACCTTGTAGAGGACCTTCCAATGATCATTCCTGGGCAGCTTGGTTTCAATTATCCAAGTGGTTTCAGAGAAGAAGCGTTTTGAAACATTTTCCCCATAGGGTCCAATGTTAAACTAAGTCCTGCCGTAGCCGCCATTTTGAATTTCATACCGGAACAAAAAACGTAAAGTTTGTAGAGGACCATCTAATGAACATTCATGTACAGTTTGGCTTTAATCATATTTGTAGTTTCTGAGAAGAAGGCATTTGAACATTTTCCCATAGGGTCCAATGTTAATCTATGTCCTGCGGTGGTGGCCATCTTGAATTTTCGATCGGCATAAAAAACATAAAATTTGTAGAGGACCTTCCAATGATCATTCCTGGGCAGTTTGGTTTCAACTGTACAAGTGGTTTCAGAGAAGAAGCGTTTTGAAACATTTTCCCCATAGGGTCCAATGTTAAACTAAGTCCTGCCGTAGCCGCCATTTTGAATTTCATATCGGAACAAAAAACGTACAGTTTGTAGAGGACCATCCAATGAACATTCATGTACAGTTTGGCTTTAATCATATTTGCAGTTTCTGAGAAGAAGGCATTTGAACATTTTCCCATAGGGTCCAATGTTAATCTATGTCCTGCGGTGGTGGCCATCTTGGATTTCCGATCGGCATAAAAAACACACACCTTGTAGAGGACCTTCCAATGATCATTCCTGGGCAATTTGGTTTCAATTATCCAAGTGGTTTCAGAGAAGAAGCGTTTTGAAACATTTTTCCCATAGGGTCCAATGTTAAACTAAGTCCCGCCGTAGCCGCCATTTTGAATTTCATACCGGAACAAAAAACGTAAAGTTTGTAGAGGACCATCTAATGAACATTCATGTACAGTTTGGCTTTAATCATATTTGTAGTTTCTGAGAAGAAGGCATTTGAACATTTTCCCATAGGGTCCAATGTTAATCTATGTCCTGCGGTGGTGGCCATCTTGAATTTTCGATCGGCATAAAAAAACAGAAACTTTGTAGAGGACCTTCCAATGAACATTCCTGGGTAGTTTGGTTTCAATTATCCAAGTGGTTTCAGAGAAGAAGCGTTTTGAAACATTTTTCCCATAGGGTCTAATGTTAAACTAAGTCCTGCCGTAGCCGCCATTTTGAATTTCTTATCGGAACAAAAAACGTAAAGTTTGTAGAGGACCATCCAATGAACATTCATGTACAGTTTGGCTTTAATCATATTTGTAGTTTCTGAGAAGAAGGCATTTGAACATTTTCCCATAGGGTCCAATGTTAATCTATGTATTGCGGTGGCGGCCATCTTGGATTTCCGATCGACATAAAAAGCATAAATTTTGTAGAGGACCTTCCAATGATCATTCCTGGGCAGTTTGGTTTCAACTGTCCAAGTGGTTTCAGAGAAGAAGCGTTTTGAAACATTTTCCCCATAGGGTCCAATGTTAAACTAAGTCCTGTCGTAGCCGCCATTTTGAATTTCATATCGGAACAAAAAACGTACAGTTTGTAGAGGACCATCCAATGAACATTCATGTACAGTTTGGCTTTAATCATATTTGCAGTTTCTGAGAAGAAGGCATTTGAACATTTTCCCATAGGGTCCAATGTTAATCTATGTCCTGCGGTGGTGGCCATCTTGGATTTCTGATCGGCATAAAAAACACACACCTTGTAGAGGACCTTCCAATGATCATTCCTGGGCAGTTTGGTTTCAATTATCCAAGTGGTTTCAGAGAAGAAGTGTTTTGAAACATTTTCCCCATAGGGTCCAATGTTAAACTAAGTCCCGCCGTAGCCGCCATTTTGAATTTCATACCGGAACAAAAAACGTACAGTTTGTAGAGGACCATCTAATGAACATTCATGTACAGTTTGGCTTTAATCATATTTGTAGTTTCTGAGAAGAAGGCATTTGAATATTTTCCCATAGGGTCCAATGTTAATCTATGTCCTGCGGTGACGGCCATCTTGGATTTCCGATCGGCATAAAAAACAGAAACTTTGTAGAGGACCTTCCAATGATCATTCCTGGGCAGTTTGGTTTCAACTGTCCAAGTGGTTTCAGAGAAGAAGCATTTTGAAACATTTTTCCCATAGGGTCCAATGTTAAACTAAGTCCTGCCGTAGCCGCCATTTTGAATTTCATATCGGAACAAAAAACCTTAAGATTGTAGAGGACCATCCAATGAACATTCATGTACAGTTTGGCTTTAATCATATTTGTAGTTTCTGAGAAGAAGGCATTTGAACATTTTCCCATAGGGTCCAATGTTAATCTATGTCCTGCGATGGCGGCCATCTTGGATTTCCGATCGGCATAAAAAACAGTAACTTGGTAAAGGACATTCCAATGATCATTCCTTTACAGTTTGGGTTCAGTCAGTTCATTAGTTTCAGAGAAGAAGATCTTTGAAATTTCAGCCAATCAGAGCATATTATTGGCCCTGGCAGCCATATTGAATATTCGACTGGAACGAAAAACAGTAACTTTGTAGAGGACCATCCAAGGAACATTCCTGCTAAGTTCGGTTCCAATCGGCCAAGTGGTTTCGGAGAAGAAGCTTGAAATGTGAAAAGCTTACAGACGACAGACGACAGACGCCAGACGACAGACGACAGACGACGGACGCCAAGTGATGGCAATAGTTCACATGGACCTTTGGTCCAGGTGAACTAAAAAGGACAGACAATGATATACATGTACAAAACACAATATAGAAAATATAAAGATCGACCAATGTATGACCCCTACTAAAAACGGGGATGAACTTGGTTGCTACGAAAGGGTAAGCAGTTACTGTTCCACATGGCACCCGCCTTGTTATTTTTATTACCAACTCTGTGATTAAGTCATGAATGAGGAAAGGACCAGATTGTGATATGACAAACAGGTTCATGGTCATTTGTGACACAGATACTATTTACCTGAAGCATTCATATGGTGAAAATGAGGTACATTAAGACTATCTATATAAAACTATTGCTTTGCTATTTATCAACCAATCTATTAAAATCGACCCTACCAATTTTTTTATTTTTTTTGGTGTTTATAAATAGGGACCACACCAGGACTATTCTTACCATGTTATCTTCATATTAAATAATTTGCCCAGTGGTTTAAACTGACAGATGACAGATGGTGTATGATGGCAAAAGCTCACCTTGACTTATCTTCAGAAAAAAAAGAAAAAGATTTCAACACTGAAGAGACAGTTAATCATTGTACAAAATTATATTTACATTTCATTTATTCAATTTTCACAGAACTACAATGTCATTAAGATCATATGTTAAATACAATATGGTAACATCTGACACAACTGATCTGATCTTTCATATTCTCTCAGGATTTTTCCTTGGTGTTTGTTCCTAAATCATGACACAACTCGATCTGATCTTTCGTATTCTCTCAGGATTTTCCCTCAGTGTCTATCAAAATCATGACACAACTCGATCTGATCTTTCATACCCTCTCAGGATTTTTCCTCACTGTCTGTAACCAAACCATGACACAACTCCATCTGATCTTTCGCATTCTCTCAGGATTTTCCCTCAGTGTCTGTATCAAAATCATGACACAACTCGATCTGATCTTTCATACTCTCTCAGGATTTTTCCTCAGTGTCTGTAACCAAACCATGACACAACTCCATCCAATGTTTTGTATTCTCTCAGGATTTTCCCTTAATGTCTGTAACAATATCATGACAACTTGATCTGATCTTTTGTATTCACTCAGGATTTTCCCTTAGTGTCTGTAATTAAATAATGACAAAACTCGATCTGATCTTTTGCATTTTCTCAGGATTTTCCTTTAGTGTCTCTTATCAAATCATGACACAACTCGATCTGATCATTCGTATTCTCTCGGGATTTTCCCTCAGTGTCTGTAATCAAATAATTGCACAACATGATCTGATCTTTAGTATTCTCTCAGGATTTTCACATAGTGTCTGTAGCTAAACCAATACACATTTTGATCTGATCTTTCGTATTCTCTCAGGCTTTTCCCTTAGTTTATATAACTAAACCAAGACACAACTCAATCTGACCTTTCATATTCTCTCAGGATTTTCCCTTAGTGTCTGTAACAAATCACGACACAATATGATCCGATCTTTCGTATTCTCTCAGGATTTTTCCTTAAGTGTCTGTACCCAAATCATGACACAACTCGATCTGATCTTTCGTATTCTCTCAGGATTTTTCCTTAGTGTCTGTAATCAAACCGACTGGCAAGATTTGGCAAAGGTCATATTCAATGGTTAATCATAAGTACACTATGAAATTTGTCAGACGTCAATAGTGCATCGTGTATTTAACATATCACTTTAATCAGATTGTCCAGAACTGTAGTCTATTTCACTGGTTCTGTATATGATTTTAATCCAATTATACTAAACTATAGTCTATTTCACAGATTCTGTATATGACTTGGATCAGATTGTCCAGAACTGTAGTCTATTTCACTGGTTTTGTATATGATTTTAATCCAATTATACTAAACTATAGTCTATTTCACAGGTTCTGTATATGACTTGGATCAGATTGTCCAGAACTGTAGTCTATTTCACTGGTTTTGTATATGATTTTAATCCAATTATACTAAACTATAGTCTATTTCACAGGTTCTGTATATGACTTGGATCAGATTGTCCAGAACTGTAGTCTATTTCACTGGTTTTGTATATGATTTTAATCCAATTATACTAAACTATAGTCTATTTCACAGGTTCTGTATATGACTTGGATCAGATTGTCCAGAACTATAGTCTGTTTCATTGGTTCTGCAGCACAAGTAATGAATTGGATTGGGTTTGGTCTTCTTCTTTAACAAATTTAACTTTGTCAACTGGCTGTGAACATCAGACAGTGGATGTCTGTCATAGTTTGAACAAAATTAAGAGGATAATAACCAGACTGCAAATAAAAAGTTCTTCAACATGTCTCATGTATTTGTCTGTTTTTGTGCTTCTGTTCGTATCACATTAATTAAGTCTTGATTGATGAGAAAAATGAAGCGTAAACAGGAAATCTGAAAATAAAAAAACCCAAATATTTCACAAAGTATTTACTATAAAATTATCGAACAAAACAATGGCCTTCTCTGACTTCTCATCGACTCATTTAATGTAATTGTTGTAGAGTGTAATGCAAGGAACACCATTGCAAAGTTTCTTTTTAAAAGTTTCAATGGTTCTAGATAAAAACAAATTCTAAAACATTTTTCCCATAGGGTGCTATGTTAAACTTTTTGTTGCAGTGGTGGCCATCTTAGATTTCCAATACACAAAAATACTAACAACATTGTAAGGGATCACCCAATGATCATTCATGTACAGTTTGGGTTCAATCATGTTTGTAGTTTCTAAGAAAAAGCCATTATTGAAGTCCCAATAGGGTCCTGTGTTAAAATTTGTGCTCAGGTGGAGACCATCTTGGATATATGATCCACAACTTTGTAAGGGATCATCCAATGACCATTCATGTACAGTTTGGGTTCAATCATGTTTGTAGTTTCTAAGAAAAAGCCATTATTGAAGTCCCAATAGGGTCCTGTGTTAAAATTTGTGCTCAGGTGGAGACCATCTTGGATATATGATCCACAACTTTGTAAGGGATCATCCAATGACCATTCATGTACAGTTTGGGTTCAATTATGTTTGTAGTTTCTAAGAAAAAGTTTTTAATAATTTTCTTATAAGGTCTAATGTTAAACTATATCCTGGTCTTGGATTTCTGATCAGCACAAAAATCACAACATTTGTTTCCCTTTTGCCTAAAAATTTCAGAGAAGATGACGTTAATGCTTGACACTAATGAAAGACGATGAACATGGACACAAAGTGATGACAATATCTCAAGTGAGCCTTTGGACCAAGTGACCTAACAATTCAGGTACAGAAAATTGAAATACTAAAGAGCTATGCTGAGGAAAAGCATGATACAACTGCAGCATTACGACAATCAAAAATTGAACAAGTGTATATTAAAAGTAAGTGTGGACACAGTATTTTGCTTGACACAGTAAATTTCTGGAAACCATAATGTGTTGGGCACAGCAATTTGCTGGACCCACTATATTTTGGGTATTTGCAAGCCTTGGTTCCTTTTAGCCCCCTTTAATCTTAGAAACTAAAGGACTTTGCTTTAAAAAAATTGAGAAGGATTGGTCAACTAGAACTAAAGGAATTGCACAGAAACCATTGTGTTTTACAGACAGATGACAACAACGATGATCATGCCATACCATAATACGACTAAATAATGTTTGCGGTCATATAAAAGATACAAAAAACCTAGCATCACCACCTTAATTCTTTTTAACATATTTTGAATAGCCTTTAGTTTGAACTATAAAAATAACTGGTACTATTTACCTCAACAACTGAGTTATTATTTAATTTTTGTTTGATTCCAGCTAAAATTGGTTTTCCATCAATATAAATAGGTCTCTTGCCATCGTTTGTAATAAAGAATTCTCCTGTACTCCGTAACTTAATAACTCCTTGTCGACGTGATATTTTCCACGCTGGTCCTTCTAAAGCTAAGTCCACATCAACCTGATTATCTTTTGTTGCTCTTCCAAGCGTTATCTGTTAAAAAAAAGGTTTTTTAAATTATATTAGATGCTTAGGTGACCTTAGCCAATTTTGGCTATCATGTTTAGTCTCCCTTTGGTTTTCCTGCTTAGTCTCCCTTTGGTTTTCTTGCTCCCAGGCTTAAATTATTTGGCTTTCCAATCTTTTGACTTTAACCTGTTGAAGATTATTTCAGAAACATGTTGTGCACCAGGGCTCACCAGACATAGTAAAAACAGGGCGACTTGACTTCTCTCTCTCTTGACTTAAGGGAGAAGTGAGGGGAAAATCTGGGAGACTTCCGAAAATCGATCCAAATTTTAACGTTTCTTTCCCAACTACGCATGTTCCCCTACCTTTCACAAAAACGAACGTGCTGCACTATGATCTTAAATAGGATGCAATTAACGAGTTTGGAATAAAATATTGAACGTCAAACCCTGTATGGGTCACATTTCAGGAACATGGGAGCTCCTTTTATGTGAATATTGAAGAAAAAGTATGATTATTGGTGAAAAAAAAAGGGACTTGAAAAGACTGACAGGGCGACTAAAACTTCGCTTTTTGACAAAAACTGGGCGATTTCATTGAAACCAAGGCGAAGAAGTCGCCCACTTCGCCTGGTTTGGTCAGCCCTGTTGTGCACACAAATTAGATATCTATGTTTTTAATTGATGAATGAATGTCAGCATTACAACACTTTCAGTATTTTTTCACCCCTATTGTCATGACCAGGTTTAGCGCAAGAGTTCACCTAGATATAACTAGCTAAGTTTCTCAACTACGGAAAAAGTTGTAAACATCTTGTGGTGATATGGCTACAAACTCATTGGTGAAAGGGTAATGGTTATAATAAACATTGACCGTCTTTCCATTGGGAACCAATGTTGTAAAGTTTAGAATGGTTTGACACCAAAAGATAATAGTTACCTCTCTTGACCTCATTAAGTACCTCACCAGTCTTCCTCTGAGTACTGCCAAGGTCTGATTATCAAAATCTGGTGGACTTATACCTGTAAAATAATATAATGATTACTTAACAGAATTAGCAAACAACGTAATTGTTTAAAAAAAAAACACAATAGAAAACATATAGACAAAATATGTATATTATCGCCAAATATATATATATATATTATATTTGATGAATATAAAATTTATTTGTATGAGCTTTGGAAAGAGGAAGAAAAGTGACCGTCGGGAAAGCTTTTCTTTCCTGTTTCAAGGCAAGTACAAATATATTTTATATTTCCCCGACATTATATGCGTATTGTATTTATACTGAAATGTCATGTATGCATAAAAATTTCTTTTATCATAACCAATCCTGATTTCTAATATTTAATTGTGCTACATAGCTGTGGACACACAAAGATGTCTTCTCACCTGTCTGTTCATGGATGATGATGAAAATGAGGCTGATGTTGAGCGACATGCTGATCCAATGAAAAAGTAACAAAAAGACATGTGATATACAATGATATGAGACAACATATAGATATCTACATGAATACATGAAATATTTGCGAATAACAGCTGTTTTGCTCCAAATGCCCCTTGAGTCAGTTTGTGCCCATTCCTGTTTGCCCCCAGTCGCTCCTGTATTTTTATAGTAAATGTAAATATTGATTTCTCTTTCATACGTCCATATCTATCAAGAATACTGGTAGCTGAATCCTTTATAGTGTCTCAATTCACTTAAAAACATTTATCGATATGTTTTTTTTTCTTAATTCCTTGATCTGCCATAAATTCACTAGGTGTCAAATTATTACAAAAATGTATCATATTACACAAGCTTATTAATTTAATCAAATTTATTTCCTTGTGGTTGGAATGATAAAATAAATGATAAAGTTTTATCATATGACTTCAGATGTCTTTTCTGATTGGCTGACGTCCCTAGAAACAACCTTTGATAAAACATTATATTCACCTCGCAAGGCATGGTGAATATAACATTTATTCACCTCGCGTGACGCAACGTGCGGGTAATAAATCATTCTAACATCTTGCACCAATCTCAACAGAAACAAACGTTGTGATGAAATCTTATTTTAAGGGTGAAAGAAACATATAAAATGTGTCATATAATAAAACAATTAATGACTTTCAATTCGATGGATACCAGGATTTATTAACCGAAGAATAACATATTTACCTTGGCCCCTGGCCTCAGTAAATATCATATTCTTGGGTTAATAAATCCTTGTATCCACCTCATTAAAAGTCATCAATTGTATAATATTTATTTTGCCTTTTTTTTTTCTCTTTTCGATAGATTTCCAATATTAAAATAGACTTCCAGTATTAAAATAGAAGTCTGGTTTACAAAAGTTATACTCCCTATGTTAATTTTATATGTCTTAGTGAAACCACCCAGAGTGAACTGTTAAAGGGGGATGAACAACTTGCTACCAATATTTATATGAAATATTTGCAAAGTCTGTGGATCAGAAAATTCAAAATAATGTGCATGTTGATGTTCAATGTAGATTCAGACTCACTAAATATGGTGAACAAGTGAGAATCTACCCAATCACCCAAAACTGACATTTTGTATATAACATATATACAAGGACAAGTGAAAAAGCTCTCTGTACATGGAATCATTTCTGTATTACCTGTTACACTGTCCACAAGCACCTGCCATTTAGGTAACTCTTGTTCTAAATGCCGAATTTCTTTCTTATTTCTTCTATCTGAAACTGCCAACTCTACAAATATAGACAAATAGAATGTGACTTTTACATGTGTGATTCAATACAGATTTAGTAACATTAAAAGGAAAACAAAAAAAGTAATGACTTCTATTGTGAAACTGGAGGCTCACCTCATTTTCAATTTCACTTTTAAATGTTGTTTTTTTTACCATTTAATGATTTTTCTATTAATAGTCATGGCAGACATATTGGATTGAGGGTGAGTGTGTCATCCCAGCCAAGTTGAGTTCAGTTTGGTTCAGTGTGTTCTGAGTAGTAGATTTAAATGTGATATTTTATCAAAGTATGCCTAATTTGCAAAATCGGTTGAAAGACAAATTTCACAGAGAAACCCAGAATATATGTTGTTAAACTACTCAATTGCCATGTACCTGCAGCTAAAATTGGAGCAGAAATAGACAATTAATGAAATTTCAATTTTTAGTCATGGCAGCCATGTTGAATCGAGGGCAGCGCTGTCAGACACAATTTTGAAAGGCAACCACCGAAGGACCATCCATGCCAAATTAGGTTTAATTTGGTTCAGCAATTTCAGAGAAGATTCAAATGTGATCTTTTATCAAATATGCCTAATTTAAACAATTGGTATAAATCGGCTAAAAGGTAAAATTAACAGAAAAACATGGTGTACATGTTAAACTACTCATTGCTATGTAGCTGTAGTTAAATTTTATCTCATTTTGACTTATAATAAAACAGTAATAGACAAATAAAAGAGAACTATTAACCTTGAATGGAGGGCAGGGATGTCAGACACAGTTTTGGAAGGGGACCATCTTAGCCAAATTTGGTTTTATTTGGTTCAGGTGTTTCAGAGGAGAAGATTTAAATGTGATAGTTTACTTACAACAGAAGAACGACACACGATGGACACTAAGCGATGGGAAAAGCTCACATAGCCTTTGGCCAGATGAGCTAAAAAGGTATTATAATTATATTTTAAACAACATTTAATTAATGATTTGTAGTATTTCAGTTCAATTTTATTGGTTGTGTTAAGGTGCTAAACTTAATCAAACTAACCATGTTCTAATATTTCATCTGTTGGATCTCTGAAATATAAAGAACACAGCTCTATATGATATCATACATGTAATAGCTTAGATGTTAAATGACCATACAGTGACAATACTGTCAGGTCAGTTATAGTAATATTGTTAATTAAAATTTTATCTGACAAAACACTAATATTAGTTTGTAAATCTCAAATGGGGTTTGTGTTGTTCATCTTGTCAAATTACATGCCTGCATGTTTTCAGTTCAGTTCTGTTCAATCTGCATAAAACATTTTATCAAAGAACATTACTAAGGACGTCAGCCAATCAAAAAAGACATTACATGAAGTCATAATGTGTATTACATACTTCAAATCTTCATCATTTAACATATCTTCAGCATCTGAGAAATTTAATACATGGTCTCCTCTTGGCATTGGTTGTACTGAAAAATAAAAATACATTTAATACATGGTCCCCTCTTGACATTGGTTAAACTGAAAAATAAAAATACATATAATACATGGTCCCCTCTTGACATTGGTTAAACTGAAAAATAAAAATACATATAATACATGGTTCCCTCTTGACATTGGTTGTACTGAAAAATAAAAATACATTTAATACATTTTCCATTCTTCAAATGAGTTGTACTATATATTTGTTGTACATTTTTTTTTATATATGCCAATTCATACAAAAAACTTGTCAAGGAAAAAACACAAAATATTTTACTACGTGTGTATAACAAATTATCATTAAGCAAAACTTTGAAGCTTAAGTCAATTTTGGTTTAAATCTTGAAGGTATCTAGCAAGAATTTTTGGCAATGCGATAATAAAATATAGAAATTATAGCCATTTCCAGTTTCTGTTTTCAGTACCGATATGGATGAAGCTGTGTAATATAATTTTTAAAAGGATGCACAAACATATGGGTCAACCTGTTGCTATTTTTTTTTTATAAATACATCTTGGTTTTAGACACTTTTGAATAAAAATTCATACTTCCAAAAACATTATTGATAATGGGCTTTTTTATATTTTCCTAAATATGAAGTGTAATTTCTTAATCAGACCCACTCCATTATAACATCTTAATGCATTCCTCATCTTTTATTATCTCTCACCAAAGACAAGAATCATTTTCCCCTGTTCAAACCTGGACTGGTTTCAATGAAATATCCATATTTCCACCTCTACAGTGACGTTTTAGCCACTCTTGTCAGTTTTCAGAAGTCAGTATATTTTTCACCAATAAACATACATTTTCTTCCATAATCATTCATAACGAGAACCCACGTTCCTGAAATTTGACCTGTACAGGGTTTGATATACAATATCTCATTCCCAACTTGTTGATTGCATCTGTTTTAAGATCGTTGAGCAGCACATTTGTTTTGTGAAAGAAAGAGGGACATGCAGTAGCAGGGGGAAAGAAACTATAAAATTGATGCAAGCTCTTAAGAATTCTCCCTCTCCCGGATTTTCGCTCACTCTGCCCTCAAGTCCACTGAAGAGCCTGCTTTTACCAAGTTCAGTGAGCCCTGGGTGTGTGGATAAACCAACCTGATTGATCTGGTAATAAATGATACTGTTTCATCAGCAGCCAGTGGTTGTGTAAAGTTTTTGGGGTTCTCAGAGGATAAAATGTTTCAGGATTCTTATCTATCAAATCTTCAAATATTTCTAACGTAGGTTGGCTAGTCTGAAAAAAAAGGATATGATATAAAATAATTTTCCAAGATCTGGTGCCAAAATATCAATTTTTCTTAAAACTAAAATTAAACAAGTTTTCAAAGATCTAGTGTCAAAATATCATATATTTTTTTAAAAACTAAAATGAAACCAGAGGCTAATAGGAATCTTTATCAAATAACTGCTTTGCAAAAACAGATAGTAGACAAACGTATTTGGATGCTTCCAGTTATTCCAGATATATTTCACATAAAATTACAATTTTTCAAAATATTATCCTAAAGTCAAATCATGTCCTTTTTGATATTTTTTTTCTGTTGAATATAATGATTTGAAATAAATAAACCAATTGGTTTAGATCCTGTCAGGTAACATTCTGTTATTTCTTATATTCTTTAATTAAATAATTTAATTGTTTGAAAAAATGGTAGAAGAAAGTGATTTATCGACCCATGAAAGTGTATCAACCTAATGCTTCGTCCTCTGTCCATATCCTTTCATCAGGTCGATAAAAACATATATTGACTTCATCAAAGCTATAATTGTATATTGTAATATTTTTATTTTAACAAATTACACGTGACCTCTGTGTACTTACAGATAGTACAGTGCCCATAACAAATTACACGTGACCTCTGTGTACTTACAGATAGTACAGTGCCCAGTAAATTTTCCTCTTCTTTACTAAATAATGTTTTAGACTGAACATTGGTAATGATATCTGGATGTAGTTGTTTTATTGCTTGCATTCCCAACCTATAAAAACAATAAATATTTTATATGCAAGATTACACAACCCCTCCCCTATTTGAGCTAATATATAGGTTATAGACTGGTAAAAAAACGTGTTTTAACGACATATTTCCAATTTTGTCCTTGTCCTTTTTCTTATTACCATGTTTTGCAATTTTTGCTTTGAATTACCCTTCGGTATCTTTTGATTTTTCTTAAAAACAAATTGTTTTGAAATCCGATTTTTTTTCTTTAAAAAAACGGGCCCCCCTTATGGAAATGTCTAGATCTGCCCCTGATTGTAGCTCGCTATAGTATGATCTATTTCGATCAAATATAATAACA
Organism: Bathymodiolus septemdierum; assembly: GCA_963383655.1. Lineage (NCBI taxonomy): Eukaryota > Metazoa > Mollusca > Bivalvia > Mytilida > Modiolidae > Bathymodiolus > Bathymodiolus septemdierum. The sequence continues at coordinate 21,888,540 of OY726531.1, read as the reverse complement.
GATTTGAGATGTGTTTGTGGATTTGTCAGGGAGGATGCTTCCCACTTTCTCTTGAAATGCTGGTAATACATTGAACAGAGGACTGTTCTCTTTAATTTTTTTACACCACTACAATTTTCGGAGATATTCTAACTTTGTTATTTGGAGACTCTCAAAAATATTTTGTTATCAAAAGCAGTATAGACATTCATTAAGAACACTGAAGGAACAGACATGTTCCTTCATTCAGACATATTATCCTGATTCTTAGCCAACCAATCTTTGCTCTTAATCCTTAATGCTGCGTTCTTAGCAGAGAAACAGCAAATATCAATTTCATAGTACATTTGTACCTCATTTTTCTCTTTTATTTGGCTTTATAATGTTTGCCAAGAATAACAAATTCTGAACTCTACACTGGTATAAATGTCAAATATCTCAAGCTTACTTTGAAATGATAGGATCGTATAGCAATGCAAACCATCTCTCTTGTATCTCCTTCAAGGTAAATCTACAGGAAAACTTGACTCCTAGATGTACCGCTGTTAAATCACTCGTCTGAAAAATAATAATAGATTTGTTAATCCAACTTAAATCTACAGGAAAACTTTACTCCTAGATGTACCGCTGTTAAATCACTCGTCTGAAAAATAATAATAGATTTGTTAATCCAACTTAAATCTACAGGAAAACTTTACTCCAAGATGTAGCACTGTTAAATCACTCGTCTAAAATTTGAACTTGTTTATCCAATATATATCTACAGAGAAAAATTTACTTTAAGATTGATGGATTGATTATTGCTTAACATCCAGTGAGTAGAATTTCAGCTATATTCAGGATGAGTTTACTTCAAGATGTACCGCTGTTAAATCATTTTTCTGAAAGAGTAATTTTCAGTAGTTATCATAGTAAATATTCGCTTTACAGGCTTCGCTCCTTGTTACCAGTAAAACTGCATTTGCCAACGTCAAATTTCGAATTGACGTCAGTAACTCTTCAAATACAATACTGTTACAAGTGTATTACTTAATCTGAAGGAAAATTTACTTCCCAAGATGTGTCCTTGTTAAATCATTCATCTGAAAATAAATACTTTTTATTGTCATGGATTTGGGGCATTTCAGGAATATTTTTGTTGTCATGGATATGGGGTAGATGATGAAAACCTTTGTTGTCATGTGTTTTTGCATATCTAAATTAATCTAATGAATACGTTTCGTACAGTGAGGAATTGGCAAAACATTTCCCGATGTTTTAGGTGCTTAGTCTTATTTTAGTAGTATTAACAGAAGTAAAAAGTACTGCTCAACTCACAAGAATCTGAAATTTTATCAATAGAATACAGTCAAACGCTGTAATTTACTATCCACATATCTTTACTATCAATGCTATATATATGGACATGAGTGCAACGCCAAAATGGCTATCTATAATATTGATAGTAAAGATACGTGGATAGTAAATTACAACGTTTGACCGTATTTCATTGATAAAATTTCAGATTCATGTGCTCAACTACAGAATTGTGGTCGGTTCATATCGATTTTAGGGTATATTTTACGCTCGTTATTGAATACTCAACTGTGACTGTGAATTGTAGAACAGCAATAGAAGTGCTGCTCTTATTACTTTCATTTGTGTCTATTGTAAAATTGGATCATCCATATACATCCATATCCTTTCTTACTTATTATTTGTAAGGGATTTGGATGAGTGAGTGTTTGTTGTTTAATGTTAAGTGGGCAATAACTTAGCTATGTCATGGTGAAATCAAGTTACATTTCAATGAGATGATCATGATGATGATCTCTGCTGTGTGCTAGACCAGGGGTAGTCATGGTCATGATCGTATGGTAGTTGGAACAGGACCATCCAGGGAGTAGCACATCCAAGTTTGATTCAATTTGGAGCAGTGATTCATGAGAAGATCAAAATGTGCAAAGCTATGGACGACAGACAGACGATGAATGCCTTTGGCTCTAATGAGCTAGGAAATATACAAAAATGAGGAAAGGATAGAATAATCAGCAAAATGACCTTACAGAACAAAAACTTCCAAGTACAATGTATGTACTTGTACTCAAAACTAAAGGCTCAGTGGGCTATTCTCTCACATTTCATTCTGTTTTGAGGAAACTTTATACAGAACCTTCCATAGGTGCTTCCTACCAAATTGCTGTTCATTTGGCTACTTGGTTTCAGAGGAGAAGATTATTTAGAAATCAACCAATCAGAAACAAGAATTGCCTATGGCGGCCATGTTTGTTAATGAATCGATCCGAAATGATTAATCTTTATAGAGGATCTTCCATATATGCTTCCTACCAAGTTTCGGTTCATTTTGCCAAGCGGTTTCAAAGAGAAGATTTTTTAGAAATCGACCAATCAGAAACAAGAATTACCTGTGTCAGCCATGTTTGTTAACGGATCGGGACAAAATTAGCAATATTTCTAGAGGACCTTCCATAGATGCTTCCTACCAAGTTTTGGTTCATTTGGCCAAGCGGTTTCAGAGGAGAATATTTTTTTAGAAATCGGCCAATCGGAAACCTGTGGCAGTCATGTTTGTTAACAGATCAGGAAGAAATGAACATTACTTTTAGAGGACCTTACATAGATGCTTCCTACTAAGTTTCAGTTTATTTGGCCATGCAGTTTCAGAGGAGAAGATTTTTTAGAAATCGGCCAATCAGAAACAAGAATTGCCTGTGGTGGCCAATCTTGTTAACTGATCGGGACGAAATGAAGTCTTGAGGACCTTACATAGATACTTCCTACCAAGTTTTAGTTCATTTCGCTATAAAGGGGTTTCAGAGGAGAAGATTAAAATGTGAAAAGTTTACATACGGACGACGACAGACCAAGTGATGGCAGTGAGGGCTAAAAAGGTATATCAGAGCACTGTATTCAAGTAAGAAACAGCAATTACATCAGCAATGTAGGATACAAGCATTACGGCCATAAAACTTTGAGAACAAGTTTTTATACTCATACACCAAAATATTCCAATGCAGTGTTGTGATTTGCTATTTTTGAGTACAAAATCATAATCATAATCTAAAGTTTTATGATCGCAATGACTGGTCTCACTTTTTTGTTGTAGGTGTCCATTTCGTCTGAACTTGTTATTTTGTTTCTGTACATATGTTGTATGGTGTATTGTGGGGTACCCGATACAACAATATGTGATAAAGTTTGTCAGTGACTTGCAACAGGTCGATGGATGGTTTTCTCCCGATACTCGTCTTTTTTCACTAATAAAACGGACTGCCACTATATAATTGAAATATGGTTGAAAGTGATGTTAAAACACCATAATCTTAATCCCTGTGTATTGTATTCTGATTTGGTGAAACCTGTCTAAACTGAATAGTTGTTCAGGTTATACAGGTAAAATTAACAGAAATTTCCTACATTAAGTTCCATTTAAACAGGATATTGTTTTATTCAGGGTTTTATTTAGACCGGTTTCACTGTACAGTAGTCCCCCTCTTTTAAGGCCACCCCCTCCCTCTTTTAATAGGGCCACCCCCCCCCCCTCCCTCTTTTTATAAGGCCACCCCTTCTGCAATGAAAAATTGGCCTCATAAGAGAGATGGGCTGTCTTGATGGGGACAGTTTAGTAGTATTTTACTATCTCATTGCATCTGAAATATGGTCTGATAGGAGAGGTGGTCTGATAGGATGGGTGGTCTGATAGGAGGGGTGGTCTGATAGGATGGGTGGTCTGATAGGATGGGTGGTCTGATAGGAGGGGTGGTCTGATAGGATGGGTGGTCTGATAGGAGAGGTGGTCTAATACGAGGGGTGGTCTGATAGGAGGTGGTCTGATAGGAGGGGTGGTCTAATACGAGGGGTGGTCTGATAGGAGAGGTGGTCTGGTAGGAGGGGTGGTCTGATAGGAGAGGTGGTCTGATAGGAGAGGTGGTCTGATAGGAGAGGTGGTCTGATAGGAGGGGTGGTCTAATACGAGGGGTGGTCTGATAGGAGAGGTGGTCTGATAGGAGGGGTGGTCTAATACGAGGGGTGGTCTGATAGGAGAGGTGGTCTTTGGTGGAAGTTTCCTCATAAGAGTGGTACATTTGTACTGGTATTGTATCTTAAATTGATCTGTTTTTATTGGCATCCTAAAAAGGTCCTAGAAACTGAATTTTTTCTTGTTCAAATTTACCAGTAATATTATTTCCCAAAATGATAAGGGACTATCGTGTTCATGATCATATGGTAGTTGGATTTATAACTACCTATGCAATCAGTGCCTATCACCACTAACGTTGTGGTTCGAATCCTGCTCAGATGTACTTGATACAACATTATGTGATAAAGCCTGTCAGTCTTATTGATGAAGGAAACCGGAGGACCCGGAGAAAGCAAACCACCGACCTGTCGCAAGTCACTGACAAACTTTATCACATACTGTTGTACACCTCGCCATGGTCGAGATTCGAACTCACAACATCAGTGGTAATAGGCACTGATTACATAGGTAGTTGTAAATCTAACTACCATACGATCACGACCACGACATCGTATGGTTTTAAAACTAACTCTATATATACTGATATTGGACATCGCATGAGACTAAAATAACTTAATATAAAATGATAGGGGGCCGTCGTGGACATGATCGTATAGTTGTATTTACAACTACCTATGCAATCAGTGGCTATCACCACTAACGTTGTGGTTCGAATCCAGCTCAGATGTACTTGATACAACATTATGTGATAAAGCTTGTCAGTGACTTGCGGCAGGGTGGTAGTTTTCTCCGAATACTCCTGTTTCCTCCAGCAATAAAACTGACCACCACAATAAAACTGAAATAGTGTTGTGCTAAACGCCATAACCCTAACTCCTAACCTTTAAAGGTCCTAGAAACTGACCTTTTTCTTGTTCAAATTTCACCCCATTTCTTAAAACGAGAACAAAGAAATATTTTAAATAAATAATTTAATTAAGAAACAACACTACATATTTACATGTATATATCTATATATATATATCATAAGTCAACTTTGTCTACAGTTTATATATACCACAGTCAAATTAATAATAATTTAATTAAGAAACAACACTACATATTTAGTGAACGACCATTTAACTTGAAGGGGGGGTTATGGTTTTTTTTCTAAAAAAATATTCTAATTCCCAATGTTGCTGAAAAAAATATTCTGATTTTGGTTGAGGAAAAAAAAATCTGATTCAGAGTTTTTGTCTTATAACCTAATGTTAAATTCTGGAAAAAATTAATATTCTAACTCTCGTGTTGTTCGAACAAAATTTTCTGAACGAAACAAAAAACCATAACCCCCCCTGCAAGTTAAATGGTCGGTCCCTTACATATATATATCTATATATAGATATCATAAGTCAACTTTGTCTACAGTTTATATATACTGTAGTCAAATTAATAATAATTTAATTAAGAAACAATACTACATATTTACATGTATATATATATCAGCTTTGTCTACAGTTTATATATAGTCAAATTATAAACACTCTCTGTACATGATCTAATACCAGATCTTAGTAAATATATGAATACAATTTCTATAAATAATATATCTTTGTAGTTTGTACATATCTATTGCATCGCTCCGGCCCTCAAAAAAAAAAATATAAAAAACAAAACAAAAACAAAAAAAAACGTTATTTACATGTTAAATTACAGATAGACATTCACAGTAATAAAATTCTTTCCATAAAAAACCTAATTTCCGATCGAAATTTAACCAAATTCATGTCTTGAGAAAAAATTTACATTTATTCAAATAGAATATATTTAACAAAATATATTTACTAAAGATTAACAAAAATATTATGTTTCTCTTCAACCCTCAAAAAAAATAGCACAAATTAAACATAAAAAAAACCGAAATGAAAAATGTTACATTTAACAATCAAACATTAAAAAGGTCAATATATAAAGTGAATATTCCTGTTCGTAAGATGTTAAAATCTAAATATATTTAGGATTAACATGACTTGGTATAGTGTTATTGATATTGATCTAATACACTGGAGCATGAAGTCTTCATTTGAACAGGTAGTTCATGATCTAACAGTCACTGTGCTGAAGTAATGATCGGAACACTGGAGCACGAAGTCTTTGTATGTACATGTAGTTACTGATCTAACAGTCACTGTGTTGAAGTAATGATCGGAACACTGGAGCACGAAGTCTTCGTTTGAACAGGTAGTTGATGGATCTATGGATGAATGTGACACACTTGTACTGCCATGTATAGTTGGAGATGTTGTACCTGTCCAAAGTAACATCCCTGATGGCCATGATGATGTCTTGGTCGAGCGATTCTGTGCCTGTCTTTCCACCATAAAGCTGTGACAATGTAAACAAATGCCAAACTAGGTCACGTGCGAAGATGTGTGGCTTGTTGATTGGTGCAAACACAAAGGATACCAAATCTGTGGAGATCTGCTTGGTAACGTGGCTGTAGCCTGGCAACTCTTTGTAGTTGTGTGGGTAGTTATTGATCAGATACAGAAGAGCTCCTGTATTTATGTAACCCTGTATCAAGTATGGCTTAATCTGGCATAACTTTTCCATGTTGTAATGACTGGGTTGAGATGGGTGGATCTGGTAGAGATGATTCAGGAGTTCTGACTCTTGGTGGGGTATGATGACCTTTGAACTGTTTGGATGACTGACTAATGGCCAGGCTGGACGAACTGATGGATGACATGGAGTACTTGCCATTTTCTGCATTTTACGGTAGGAACCATACCCTTGATGAATATCAAAACTGCTGTCGTCATGGAAACTGTAGATGCTGTCTAACATTTGGCTGGTGCCTGAACTATCAAACAGACGTTTACGTAAAGAGCTATCATGATTGGTGCTGTACTCTGGTTCGTTACAAGTAGACAGCTGGTCAGAACTGATGCTGGTGTCTGTAGATACTACTGTTGGTGCTTTACTGCTAATGTTGGTGTTGACTGTTGATGAACGTACTGGTTCAATGCTGGAGAGTGTAGACAAATCTAAAGGAACTGTTCCTTGGAAAAGGTCTTCTCTGTCTACCATGACTGGAGGTCTACTAGGCATAACAATCCGAGTGTGATTATACGATGCTGGTGGCTTGGTTCTCTTGGTTGTAGACTTGGCTGGTGGATTTGTTACTGATTTGGCTGGTTTGCTGTTGCTTAAATTGGTGGTTACACTACTCGTAACTTCCCCTTCTTCTTCACAGACGATAGGCGAGTTGTTGAGGTGTCTCTCAATGGTAGCAATCTGGGAACGCAACCAACTGTCATGTGCGGTGGAGCAGGAACCATTGAAAGTCATCTCTGCAGATCTTGTCTGATGAGCGAAGCTGGAAGCAAGCGTATCAACGTTACCAGTAAGTAATGAGAGGTCGCCAAGGGTGTTTGAAGTTGCATTGACTGAACTATTATCTTCACCATCATCTGACAAGTCGTACTCGAAAAACTGCACACCAACAGAACTAGCTTGGTTTGAAGTAGGAGACATGGACTTTCTCGTAGCTGGACCACCCCAACTTTTCCTCTTGAATTTCTTGGTGATGAAGTTTTTCAGCTTGGTGGCACGGACTATGATGGAGCTCTTTGATTTCTTCATCTTTCTCGGTTTGGTCTCTGGGAAGGTAACAGCGATGTTAGCTTTGATATGGAGTAATTCATCAGCTGTCTCATGAATGGTGGAGTACGGACCTGAAGCATTCATCTTCTGCCTGGTGGTGGCTGACACTGGACCACTTATGGTGTTCGACCGTCTGCGCATCATGTCTCGGTTAAAGATTGACTGCTTCATTGAGTTGGATCTTTTACGTTGGAATTCTAGAAGCTCTGGCATAGGACTGTCTGGTGTGTTGTTGTTAAGACTAGTATTTGAAGACTGTGGTGATATGATAGCAGGTACTGTAAGGAAAACTGGCTCATCACAAACGTTGTCTTGGAACTGAGTAACGTCTGAGCAGAGACTCACAGCAGGTGGATTAGGAATATTCATGTCTGATGATATGTTGATGGGAAGATTGTATGACCCTTCACTAGTGGTAGTAGTAGTTGACATTGACTGAGTGGTGGTTGTAGTCTGGTAGATACAATTGGTGTTGTCTTCATTACATGACTGACCATCTGCTACAGACCTGGTATTGGTTTGATTACTGCTGAACTGATTACTCCTGGAATGATTACTGGTCTCTGGTGCAAATATGTGAATGTTGGAGCAGATAGCAAGACCTTGTAGCCCTAAACCTTCTAGACGACTGAAGTTGTTGGTGATGGTCTGTTTGGCTTTACGTTGCTGGGCAAGTTGTACCATAAGTTCTTTCTCTTTCTCTTTAAGTTCTGTGATTAACCTGGTCTGGAGGATACGGCACTGGTCTTTCAGGTACTGGATCTTATTACAAACAGAATTGCTGAACCATTGCAAAGCTTCTACACAATCGTTGCAACAAAAACATGGTTGACTGTTCTGGAAAGCTGATGCACTCTGGGTAGACTCTATACTGTCTGTGGAGCAGTTCATCTGTTGACTGACCGAGGCTATGTCATTGGAGTCTTGTGATAAGTTCAGCACTTTTGGCGATCGTTGGAGGACTGGCAAGCTAGGATTGGTACGAATCTTACTACGACTGATGGATGAAGCACTCATCAAGCGTGATTTGGAGGTTACCCTAGACAAATTGGTTGTGGTTGGTAAGGCATTCATTTTCTCTTGTAGATAGTTGACATATTGAACATGACGATCTATTTCTCTCTCTAGGGTCAAGAGCATGCTGGGTAATTCTGGAACACATGACCTGGTACAAGAAGAATCATCTGGCTTAGCATTCAAGTGGGCCTTGGTCAGTTTTGCTATGACTGGTAAAATCCCTGTCCAAACTGGAGAATTGCTGGCTGGCTCTTTGAAGAAATGTGGTGTCCACATATTAGCTGGCAACTGATGATTGGGAGGCAGGCACTTGTTGACCTCTGTATCTATGCTGGTTAGGTCAACATGGACATCGCTGACAACCCTCTCTAGGCAACTGAGCATGGCCTTGTGGATCTGGCAGAATGACAGGTCACCTGACTGATGAGCCATCTTTTGTTGAAATCTGAAATAATATAAGAAAATATTACTGTACATTCATTTTAAATCCAAAATCATTTTAATCAGGGTTGGTTGGGAAATACCAGTGGCGGGAAATACCGTCCTGGGAAATACTCTAAATTTTAGCTCAAGCGGGAAATACTGGGAAATATGATTTTTAGATGTGATTAATTTCTTCAAAGTTGCTAAACACAGTGTTGAAAATTACATCTGAGTTTAACATGACTTGACAACTTTGTATAGTGGTTTTATAAATAGCAATTTTGTCTTGTCATTAAATTTTAAAATAGATCATGTGTATGAGGCTTAAGAACTGGCAGGGTTCACTGAGCCTTTCTCCAGTTTTGCACCAAATATGCATAAACTTGATATTTTACACTTCATAACAATAACAATTTATAATTTTGAAATAAGGCATCCAAGAACTATGATATAAAATGGCTTCATATGTGCGGTCATCGTGGTCACGATCATATGGTATTTTAGTTGGATTTACAACTACCTGTACATTCAGTGCCTATCACCACTAATGCTAGGAAAATCCTGTTCATGGTGTTGTGTACCCAATACAACATTATATGATAAAGTCTCTCAGTGACTTGCGGCAGGTCAATGGATTTATCCTGGTACTACGGTTTCTTCCATCAATAAAACTGACCGCCACGATGTAACTGAACTATTGATGATGAAGTGGTGCTAAACACTATATCCCTAACCTCTCAAACTATGTTTGACATAAAATGGCTTCATATAATGATGAACAGACATATAAAATAGCAGACAACAAAGCTTACAATGATGTCATGACATTTACCGTCCAATGAATTTAATTTAAAGTTAAACTGCTTTGCTTGCTACCCATAATGATCCCATCATTAAATATTCATGACATAAGGTCACTAGCATGTGAACCATTCATATCTCCCATGCTGCGACATCATATCAGAAAAGGGGAGATGTGATTTTAATCAGATTATCGGTAAATGATCTATTATTTCCCTCCATTCTATATGTAGGTAAAATACTGTGTTTCAAAATATTGAAAAAAAAGACTTGGTATAAATTTAGCAACATCTTGCACTGTTGAGCATCTATATTTCGTCCTTTGTTACACATTCAAATGGAACATTACTTTGTATTAAAAAAACAGTCAAACCTGTATTTAGAGGTCACCTTTGGGAAATAGAAAAAGTGGCCTTTAAAAACAGATAAGGTCTTAAAAGAGGTTCAATTCATATGAAATTTCTATGACAGGACAAGAAAAAGTGACCATTTCCTTTTAATATTGCTTAATAGAGGTGACATCAAGGGCAGATTTGACTGTAGTATAAATCTAAAAATGGGAATGAACCATATTTCTATGTACTAGATCTGTTCTCAAACAAAGTTTTGTAATATTATAAAATTATAACTTTTACAACATTTCAATAATTTTTAGATGAAATATCAATATTTTTCCAATAAATAAATTTTGCGGAAATGTAATGTAGATTGTGCAGAAACGTAATGCTTAATTACAGAAATGTATTACACACTGGAATGAACTACATAAATTTTATCGACTTGAGAAATGTATGTCTTACACAGAGGTTAGCAAGAAAAAGAAAAACAGAAAAGTTTTATCATACTGCATTTTAGTTTCTATAAATAATTTTTGCATAAATATAGGATTTTTTTTTTATCTAAAACAAATATATACAGTAAACTTTAACTTTGTAAAATTTAACTTTAAAATTACAAATAACAACAGGTACATCCTACTGGTACATATCAGCTCTATGTTTTTAATTGATGATTTTTGGTGTTTAACACCACTTTCAGCAATATTTCAGCTATATCATTGCGACCAGTTTTAGTGGTGGAAGAAGTCGGAGTACCAGGAGAGAACCACCGACCATGGGCAAGCAACTGGTAAACTTTATCACTTGCGGGCCCTCATGTTTTTAATCAAAAATAACTAACATACTTTTTGTTTTACAGTGCAAAGAAAATTTCAAATTTTCATAACTTAAAACAATTCATATTCATATAATTTCATGCGTTTGAATGCAGTGAATTAGAGTGAAATTATTTTCTCTTGCTGTATTTCATTATGCATAGGTGGCGTGCTAGTCGCACAACCCTTTTTCCCGTGAAACTGGGGTTTCGGTCATTCAGCACGACAGTGCCAAAGTGTACACATCTTAATTTTGGTTAATTTTAATTACCCCCCATTTTTAAGGGTTATAAGATTGATAGGACTGGACGTTATTTTGGGATGAAATTATGATATTCTTGATAACTCAAACCAAAGGCAACTCTGACCACCTTATGGACAACTCGGACCACTTTTTAAGGACAACTCGGACTACTTTTCTAGGACAACTTTGACCAATATTTAGTGTAAAATCAGACCACTTTTTAGGTCAGCTCTGACCCCTCTGCAAAGACAACTCGGACCACTTTTCCAGGACAACTCGGACCATTATTTAGAGTAAAATCGGACCCATTTATAGACACTTTTAGGTCAGTTCTGACCACTTTGTAAAGACAACTCGGACCACTTTTCCAGGACAACTCGGACCAATATTTAGCTGACCTAAAAGTGGTCTGATTTTACCCTAAATATTGGTCCGAGTTGTCCTCAAAAAGTGGTCCGAGTTGTCTTCAAGAAGTGGTCCGTGTTGTCTTTGGTCCGAGTCATCACAAATTCATTCTTACGATATTCTAGTTCATAACCATTTTGGTTTTCATATTTACATATGTGCTTTGAGAGAAAATTTATAATTTCTAAAAATAATATTATATTATGAATATTTATGATTTGACATTGATTGTTATATATGATTGTATATATAATAAACTCAGCAGTGGCCTTGTCGTGTAGCTTTGAACCTTGTAAGAGTTTTGTTTCCTTAATATATCAGTATATTCATTACATGACTATGAGTTATAATATAATATGCATTACAATTCTTTTGCTATATCATTTGTGGGATAAGGTATATGAGACATTAGGTTATAGGGTTAAGCACATGAGATAACAGAATGAAGGTTATGACATGAGAAAAAGGTTTTACAAGTAGAAATGATGAAAAATATATTTATCTAAGTCAATTACAATTTGGACCAACTTTTTTGTTTGAAGAGATTTCAGTCATTGGTACAGAATAGAAAGTTTATATATAGATATCTAAAGAAATAGGTCAAGTCTTTCCTATTTATATATATATATATATATCTTTAATTATCAATAAACCAATAGAATACATGCATATAGAGAATTACCCAGGTATTTACAAATATACAGTTACAGGGAAACAGGAATTGACACAGTGATTTAGCCCGGAGGACACACACACTGCTTTATTTATGGCTTTTATCATTTTACATAACTTTAAAATGTGTTTAAATTTATTTTAATAATGCTTAGTCTTTTTCTAAAGTAATTTTGCATTTGATTCTGACAGTTTCACTAATAGTTTTGGGGATTGTAAAATATAATCGAATTCATCTCCAATGTCATTTGTGTCACAGAGGAGACATTTCCTATTGTTTCTTTCACATTAAAATATTTCCCTGTCTACTTCATATAAAACCATGATTTAAAAAAAAGTCTTTGTACTCGATTTTCATCAATTATATTCAGCATTAAAAGCAGAAACAAATAGTTTCTTAATCTTAAAATTTTTATATAATTTTAAATGTACTTTTCCTTACAATATGATTTTTTAAACAATTTTTTTCACCCAATCTTACTACATAATCATATAATAATCAGGATAATTTTTTTTTGAAAATATGTGAAATATACAGGGAAATATCATATTGGCGGACAGATTTTGACTCGTGAATGTAAGTTTTTGAACAAAGTATTTTGTTTTAATCAAGGCTTGGGTTACACTGGTCTTACAATTATTAAACTATTGGGACAACAATATATCAGAAAAATATTGACTGATTGGTGTTTAATGGCATCTTAAGGAATATTTCAGCTATATTGTGATGTGAACAAATTATACATGTATAAATTAATTTTGTGAATTAGAAGACCTCTAGAACTAAAAAATACTTGTATATCAGAAAGATATAAATAGAACAATAATTAGAACAATTCATGAAAAATAGAACACTAAATGTTAAATCTGCACTGTATTAAAGGTTTATTGGAACATTTTCTCATCAAGGACATTGAATGTTTTTAATAGCAAAAATATTTTCTGCAGAAAGTGACCTATGATCTCTTATTAAAATTACTTAATTGTGACTTTTGATTTTCTGCATTATCAAAGTGGGACATTAAATAGCATAGGCAGAATAATAAATTTGCTTAATTAAATAGAAAAAAATCATATAAAATGCTGTTTACCAAAAAGTTTTTGGCACAGACTGCTTAAATACATGTAATTTACTACCAGTAAGAATAAATAAGAACACTTACCTTATATTTTCTTTTTGATCTCTCTGTAAGGTGTTGTTAGCACAAAACTTCAGATGTCAAATGACGGGTGTACCAAAATTACACGAGACTTTATATCACCTTTGAAAATCTTCCCAAATTCACATGCATATTACAACAATCAAAACATCCTATCACTTGCAATAAACAACTTTGTCAATTTCATAGGAAACTGACAAAAAAAACAATAGTTTTATTGCTTTGTATAATGACAGTGTACCATTTCATCTATTTTTAGAACATGAACTTGAAACTGACATTAGCAATATACGAGGTAAGGGAAGCAAGAAATCTATTTCACACCTTTTTGTCTGGTATCAATATTTTGTCCAGGCTACTTGTGCATGTAGTGTATTGTACCTGATTAGAATTAATTTTGACACCTGACTTTTCACCTGACTTGTTATAAAGAACACCTGAGTATTCAGGTATGGTAGTATAAACAAACTCATATTCATAACTACTCTTAACTAATTTATGTATGTCATTAAACAAATTTTCTTCAATTTTTGTTAATTAAATAAAGATGTTTGATTTAAATAAACAGTAATGTTTTCATATTAACATTAGATTATGGCTTCTGTCATTATAAATTTTCATTTCTAATCATTTTTAATTAAATCATATTTTCCAATATTCAATTAATATATAAAAAAAAAAAAAAAAAATAGGATACAATATTTAATTAATAAAAGTATTTAGTTTTTGCAAATTTTTTTTAATTCAAACACAGAAAGACAGTATAATAATTAATTAATATATTTAAAATAACATCAGAAATATTTCAATAAGATTTAACTTAAAATATATCATTATATAGTTAAATTACAATTTCCTACATTCAATTGATATAAAAAAAAAATATATAATATTGAATTCATAAGTAGCTAACTTTGCAAAATTTGACAACAAAAATAGTGTATATGAATAAAGAAAATGTATAATATATTATATTTGAAAATTAATATTATAGTTATTTTCCTTTCATCTATACAATACATAATCATATAGAAAATATTGAATTTTATATAAAATGTGCTTAAATATAAAAATAATGATTTTCAATGAACTTTTCATTTACAATAAAAAAAAATCATAACAAATAATTGAAAAATAAATTAAATTATCATATATAAAAAACTCTTTTTTGGGGTCATATTATTTCAAAATTAGACTAAAAAATACTGAAGCTTGAGCAAAATGGGAAATAACTTTTTAAAATGGCAAAAAGCTAACCAACAATTTAAATGACAAGATATTATTTGAACCACCTAACTGTTTCAAATTTGACATACAACTGTGAGTTATATATGAAGTAAAATGAAAAAAATATATACTGACTGACTGACACTGTAAAATCAATCAAGAGAAAGGTAATTCATCTGACAGTGACTTTTATCATAACTAGAATGATTTAATAAAAATTCAATGGCATATTGTCTAAGAATTGGTTTAAAAAAAAAATTGGTTACAAAATGAATTATAAGTGATTAATTAAGAAATAATTTCTCAGAAGCTTCAAACTTTAGCTGAATTGTAAGATTTAGCTTTTTAACCATTTGTGTAAAAAATTATGTGCGATTCTCTTTTAAATATACAATCTGTTACTTTATCTTTATGTTTAATTTCCTTTGGAATTCTGAAGTGGAACACTATATTTAATGTAAAAATGTATTCTTCATTTACAGACATGAAAGATTTCACTGACGAAAACAGTGACCCTATACCTTCAGCTTCTAGCTGTTTGGGGCAAGTTTGAAACAAATATTTAGCTTAAGAAAAAAAATGGACATCCTCTGTTCAGAAGAAAATTTTCATCTCTGCATTTACTTAAGATAATTACACAAATTTTTTTCTACTTCAAACTCCAATTCTCTGCCTTCCCAAGTTAGGTAGAGTTAATTTGACAATATTAGCAAGAGACTCAATCAAAGGGGAGATAACAAAATATTTGCAAGGGAGATAATTAATGTACAAATGTTTTTCATGAAACAGTCCTATATAAAATAGAATCTGTATATCTTACTTGTTGTATAGCTGTAATAAGAGCTAGATCATCTTGTGGTTTCCATCGACCTAAATCTTTAGTGGAGGCTGGCGTTGTTGGCTGAAAATTAAAGCAATCATATATTTTATTGAAAATTTCAGTGAAACTTTCTTTTTTTAACTAAAGGTACAGTATTTCTAAAATTTAACCATAAGAAACAACTTGAGCAATTCAGACCTGAATACACGTGGATCTTGATATATATGTTTTTTCCAGGATTCTAATACCTAAACTGTCCGAAGAAATCAATGTTATAATGTGTGATGTGACTGATATACTCAGATTTCACAGATAAATTAAATTACTTCAATAAAAATGTTCATACAGTTCAACTCAAATTATTTTCTTTTCTTTCAAAAATTATTTCTTTAATAATTTTATAAACAATTAATTTCAATCTTCACCTTAATGTACGGTGTCTGTCAACAAGACAATTTGTTTAATAAAAGGATGCGTAGCTTGTATTTAATTCTAATACCAGTATTTTTGCGATAGCATGTGTGTTTTTTTAAGTGAAAGTGAATCTGTGCAGGTTTTTATTGTTTATTCATACCTGTATTGCCACTGGAGATCCATTTATCAAGAGAGGGAGGGTTGGAAACCTATTAACAGGTTTAACCCTGCCCCATTTTTGAGCCTGTCCCAAGCCAGGACATGGATTTCCAATGTCATACAAGTATGTTCAATGAGTTGAGGTGATAGGTGATTATTCATTTTGTTGATATTGGTGGAATTGTTGACTATCACTGTTTAAAAACTCTTTTGATAATCTATATCAACAAGCCAATTTGTTTAATCAACTGATACATAGTTTACATTTACATCTTATAAAGAGGATAACAAATAGATTTTGACTATAAACTGTAAATTTTAAAATCACAAAAGGACTATTGGAAAGATTCTATTAAACCAGTTTATCAACACCATATTTTTCTGCATGTAAAAGACAAGATCTAGAATTTCATGATTTCTACCATTGTCTTTTCGGTTTTAGAAATTTATTTGTTTTGGCTTTAAGTTAGTGATACAGCAATTCCCTTCTTATGAAAAAGTGTGGCCACTCCTGAAGGGGACATTTTAGTAGTATTTTACAATATCAGTGGAGTCAGTCCATCTGAAATTTGGCCTGAAAGAGGGGTACCATTGTATTGTTGACCATTCAACATGTATTGTTAAACATAATTTTTTTATTACATTTCTCTGTAATACTAAATAATTATACCTTCTGTTTTTTTGCACGTCTAGCTGATGATGATGACCTGGAAGGCTAAAAAATATACAATGAATTTCAATATATATATATTTATGCAATAGTACAAGCAGTCAAATACAGTAAAAATCGTTAAAAAATATTAAATTGCTGAAAAAATAAATTTAATCTCTGTGTAACACAAAACCAGTCGAACTTGTAATTTAATACTTAGGAAAATCATCTTAATTAAATGGTTGAACCCTGTACTAATGTCATCCTCAGATGTCATTTTAATTAAACAAGTGCACAAGGTCACATGTACAGGAGATGTGTTTTCTTCACAACTTTTTTTCTGTTAACAAAAACCCTTTCAGTCGAAAATATGGGTCATTCTTACTTTTTTTTATGCATTTATATTTTTGTTGTTGATATTTTTAACTTTTAACCATGGCTTCACAAATCACATTCACTGTGTTTTTATATTACCTAAATTTAGTTATCTCACAACATATTTTTTTTTATTATATATTCCTTTTGTAAGATCACAGATTGGAAAGATTACAGTTTGTCAGCATACTCAAGTAAATGATGTCTAATGAACCTGAACACCTTTGGAGTCAAATTTTTGTAAAGATAATACAATGTACTGGTGTATTATTGACATGGCAAACTAGTATCCAGTGAACCTTTACCGATAAAATATTGCTGTTCAATACCTAAAGAATTTGTAGGATTAATGCTGACTGGTGAATTGAAATATCACCCAGGACATAACCTGATACATTCAGGGCCGGAGTATCCTATAGGCTAGTATAGGCTGCAGTCTAGGGTCCCTTAAGTTTGGGGCGATAAATAATAAAATAGTGCTATTTCTTAAAGAATATTTTTATTGACAATCAAATGATAGCTATTCTAGTTTATTTAAAGAATTTGCAATAAGTTTACTTCAAGCTATGTAAATGTTGCTAAAATATATCATGAGTAAAAAATATTCAAGACAGACGCAGGCAAGTTAGAGGGTTGCTCCATCTGAGGGGTCCCCCATAATTTCATTAATCTCTGGGCCCCAAAAGGTCATAATCCAGCCATGGATACATGATATTGCTATATTAGTTGCTAGTGGATCATCGGATAATTTTCTAAAAAAAAAAAGGATCCACAATCGTCTATAATTTTAACGAAAGTGTATGTGTAAAAAACAAAAACGATCTTGTGTAAACATACCTTTTTCTTTTCAGTAGGAATAATGACAGGCGTTTCTTTAATAACTTTAATGATCGGTTCAAATCGTTCTTTTTCGGCAAATGGTGGTGGCGGGACTTTCATTCTTGTTGTTCTTTCAGTTTTAAACAGACTACTTTCTACAAGTTCATCATCAAATTTTTTCCTCTTAATTGACCGTGATGAGCTTCGTCTTTCTGGAACTGAATTTTGCAATATAGGAGTATGTGGGAAAGCTGAACGACTAGGTCTTGGTGCAACAGCATGCATAGTAGCTGGTTTGTTGATACTTGGAGTAGCATAGGCTTCTGATACTAAAATGAAAATGTTTTATTATTTAGTACAATAATACTAATAATAATAAAATCTTTATTTTAAGATCTATCCAATCTTCTACAAGGCCCATGTGTTAGCTTGAGAGTACTGTAGGAAGCTTAATGTACCCCAAAAAGTATATAACTATAAAAGTGATTTTTATATATATGCACGAATTGGCATAAAAATCCTGTTTGCAAGAGAACAATTCCACCAATATCAATATAACAAACAATCACCTCTCATCTCAAGTCACTGAACATAAAAAAGGACCATAAAAAAACATATGACGCTAGAAATCCAAGTCTTGGCTTGGGTATTTAGGCACAAAAAGGTGACAGGGTTAAACTGGTAATGGGATCCCAACCCTTCCCTGTCGATAATTAGATTTCCAACATCGATACATAAACAAACAATAAAAATTCCCTTCCACTCAAAAAAACCACATACAATAGCAGGCCGAGGTCAATGATTGTAAGAGTATAAAAGTAACCAGCAATAAAATCGGGACCTTCATAATATTTGGCGGTCAGATGTACATGTACAATTTTTTTTAAATGATCTTGTACATGTACCAGCCTGAACTGCTTCGGTGGTGTAATGGTTAGCATGCTCTCCTCGAGTGAGGTAGATTGTGAGTCCGAGCCCTGGTCAGGTCAAATCAAAGACTGTAAAATTGGTATTTGTTGCTTCTCCCCTATTCATATAGCACTAAGTAGTAAGAGCATAGACTGGTCACCTCGGAATCAGAATAATGTGTCCCAAGTGGAGTGACATGTTTACCAGCGGACTATGGTTTCAGTGAGCTAGCGCTATAAAAATTGGACTCAGCATGCTGGTCTAGTACAAAGCGGACATCATCATCATCTCATCAAAAAATGTTCTCACCATAATAATATAGCTTGAAAATTGCTTAGTCATGTTAGTCATTGATTGTATAATGTCAGTATTTCAGCAATATTTATGACCAGAACAACCAAAAAAAAAAGTGCTGTTTAACCCTAACCCAAAAGCAGTCAGCAACATTATTGTGGCATAATCTATTTTAGATTTGACGCTAGAAGTTATTTTTTGCTGTGTATTTCTCGTCAACGAGATTATCTCAATTCCGCTCTCTCACAACACAAATCTATCTATTCCTCACTTCTACATCGTACAACAATCCATCAAATCACTGTTGACTATGCGTCTGCGTATCGCACACAGACTGTCTTAATATGAGAAATAACATAATTAACAAAGTACAAACAAAAATAAATTGGCGTCCATAAAATAACGCCTTTACATATATACAAACTGATCTAAAGGTCTAAATGTACTGGCTTTGGATCGGTGTTTTAAACTAATCCAAAGAGGTAGAGTTGAGAATGTTTTGCGGAAGTGAATTCCATAAAACACCTGTATTTGTAGTAGTCAGTTCTCGTGCTAAATGTTTGAATCTGCTGTGTATCTAGATTAGTGGTTGGTTGTACCTTTGTGGAACAAGGTAGATTAACACTCAACCTAGAGTAAACTCCAGACGGGAAGAAGATCTTCAAGATGTTGGGGTGTATTAACTATTATTGATACAAGATTGAGTGTTATTTTGTACAGCATTGTTACTTGGTTTATGCTTCTTCTAGTTCAAGTGATTACCGAAATATTGAGGCATAAAATTTGCTTTAACCTTGTGCAAGGACCTTATATACACCCTTGGGCTTGCCTTGTGTTTGTATTTCCCCTCCATGTAAACGTGTTTGGTTTGGAGTATTGAAAGCTCTCTCAGAAATTAGGCCTTCCGTTCTCAAAGTTTCCGGCTGATGGTCACCAGATGTGATACTTTCATCAGTTGACAAATTTCCCTGGTCTGTATCAGTCATAATGTTGTTTTTGAGGTCTTTAATGAAAGAAAATCTAAATGCGTCTTTCTTTCTTCTCACCGGAAGTTAAATTTAAGCCATTTTTATTTACTGTTTCCACCCCTGTTTCCATTGATAAATAAATTTAGGCAAAAGAATGTTATATTTAATCGGAAACCAGTTCCAATCCAAGATGGCAGACTTCGGCGTGAAGCAAGTGTTGTTACTGTGTATTTTACTTGTTTGTGTTCTACAAGTTTTATCAGGGTGTGTAAAATTATGTTCTGTAACGAAAGAAATTAATACTTGATATAGAAATATTTCTATTTGTCCCATTGTTTTCTTATAATCTGTGAAAAATGATCGAATTCCTCCAGTTTTTTCTGGTAGCAGACAACTTTTGGCGTGGAGTTTTGTGATTGGTCAATTTTCATTTTTCAGAATAAATATCTGCTTTAGTATTTTAGCACTACGTTGCTGATCAATAAGTAGTTAATAACTTTTTGAAACGTTCTGAATTTCCAAAAATTCCCCATTGTCACTATCTGTATGTTTTTTAATGTCAAAATGTCAGTCAAGTGGCACTGAAAGAATAATCTCCAAAAAATTTCAGAACCTACCAAACTAGGAAAGTTTAACAAAATTTGTGTCTTGTTTTAACAGATGTTACCCCTCTGCCCCAAATATAAATTAAAGTTGCCTAATACAATGTAGTAATATTTCTTTTTAGAAGACACTCCTTTTTTGCAAAATTATACAGTGTGTAACTGGAACACTCCTCTACCTATGTTTATAGGAACAATAGTAGGTTCAAACCACCTCTACTAACTGCGTTCGTCATGTTAGTGGAGATCTCATTTAGCTAAGTTGGTAGAGCCATGGCTTATAATGAGAGAGTTCCCAGGATCGAATCCCAACAGGGACATTGCATTTTTCGGCACCCAACTAAAAAACCTAGTGGTCAGAACATGAAATCTGGTCATGTTAAAAGTTGGTATTTGAGATATCGTTATCAAAGTATGATGACTTATGATGTAGGGGGAGGGTAACTGGAACGCTCCTCTACCTAAGGTTATAGGAACCCAGGGCTTTCAATATTTTTGTATATCCATTTGAATGCTATAGACCATCTAAAAAAAAATAATTAAAAATTCTTTTAAATTTTTTCTCTTCTTTTTTCTTCAAATATATATTTCAAACGTGTCTACGAACTCTGACAGTAACTTTCATAATTTTTCATCCATAGATAAAAAAGTTGCCCATTAGGTGTCTATGTTAAATATTTGCACTTATATGTGTAATTTCCAGTGGAGTAAGCATGCTTTAAAGAACAGCACTCATACTGTAAACAAAAATAAAAACATGGGCTTGACATGCAAATTTCTATACATCATATGATTGACCATTTAAATATCAAATGGGTTTGCATGAATAGAGTTGTCCATTTAATTCAAAACACATGTATCAAGGTCATTGTCAGTTGATCTTTAACTCTCATGGACACATTCTCTAGTTTAAATATACATTTGTATATTGAAGAATGCATAGAGCTTGACTTGAATGCTTTTTATTCAAGTAAGAGGCACTGTTGGTGTTATTTTTAATGAAATAAACAAATGGAAATTTATGCAATTTTCTGTTATGAATTTGAGTGGGTTTGACTTTAATATAGTTTTTATATATGACTGAAAAACATGCATAAAATGAAAGCAATGAAAACATTATTTATGAACTTTCAAGAAGCGAAATACAAGTAACAATTTAGGCCTCAAAATTCCCCTCAATTTTCATTTCAAACTTTTAATCTTGGAATAAATAGAATTTTGATACAAATTTTAGATGTTGAAATGGAATTACCCTCCCCCTTTTTCGGCAAAACATAAGTAGCAATTATAGCAACTGTTACCCTCTCCATTTGTCTACATAGTGCCAAATTCTGGTAAATTAATAAACTTATTGTAGAAGTGCTTTGTACTATATAGAATACTTTTTTTTTAAAGCGAAAAAAAACTGAATATACCTCCACAGAATAAAACAATTTAAAAATGCATTTTATATTCTTTAACATTTATAAACACTTTTTAAACTTCATTTCATAGATGATAACACAATCCATCTATTTTGTAATAAGGAAGACCCTAATTGCTGATTTCTTTACATATCAATTGTAACTGGTTGATAATCAACTATTTGATCCAATCATCAATAATAATCTCTGAATGGTATTTAGAGTTCACCTTGATTTCACAAGGCTATTTTCCATTGTTATTTCCAATCATCCTTTACATGTCATCTTCTTTGATATTTAAATGACAAGTCACATGCGAATAGTATATTTGCATGGGGAGCACATGTTCTTATTTTTGTTTACAGTTTTAGGCTGTTCTTTCACTCCCCTAGAAATTACACATATAAAAACAAATATTTAACATAGACACCTAATGGGCAACTTTTTTTATCTATGGATGAAAAATTCTAAAAGTTACTGTCAGAGTTCGTAGAAACATATAAAATATATATGTGCAGAAAAAAGAAAAGAAAACATTAAAATGGATTTTTAATTAATTTTTTTTAGGTGGTCCATAGCATTCAAATGGACTACCAGTACTTCACTATTTACAGGTGATACTTTTTATTAAGATTTAAACAATTTCATGAATATCTTATACAACACTCTAAAATCAGGAGGTACCAAAGACCATTTCAGGCGAATTTGGCATATTTTTATAAAAGATCACATTTAAATCTTCTCCTCTGAAACCGCTGAACCAAATGAAACCAAACCTGGCAGCGATGGTCCCTGGGTGGGTCCCTCTCAAAATTGTGTCCGTCAGTGCCGTCCTGTATCCAAGATGGTCACCGTTACTAAAGATAGAAATTTCTTCAAATGGCCAAAACTGCTCTATTTTAAGCCAGAATGTGCCCAAAATTGAAATGTATAAGCATAATGATGAGGTTTTTAACATATATTACAGGATTTTTTATGAACTTTGAACTTTTGCCGATATTGACCGATTATGCAAATTAGAAAAAAGGGGGGATGAAATTAAAAAAAAATCTCCTCTGAAACTACTGGGCCAATCTCAACCAAACTTTGCTGAAATGATTCTTGGGTGGTCCTTCTTCCAAAATTGTGTCCGGCATTTCAGAACTCCGACCAAGATGGCCACCACAGCCGAACTTAATTTAACATAGGACCCTATGGGAAATTCCCGTAAAAATCTTCTTGTCTGAAACCATTTGCTCAATAAGAACAAAATTTTGATGAAATAGTCATTGGATGGTTCTCTTCCAAAAATGTGTCCGGCGGTTCGGCCCTTCGACCAAGATGGCCCCCACACCCGAACTTAGCTTAACATAGGACCCTATGGGAAATTCACATAAAAATCTTCTCCTCAGAAACCACAGGGCCAATTGCAACCAAACTTTGGTGGAATAGTCCTTGGATGGCCCCTTTCCAAAATTGTGTGTCCAGTGATCCCGACTTCCAACCAAGATGGTCGCCAAGCTAAAAATAGAAAAAAGGGGGAATGAAATTTAAAAAAAATCTTCTCCTCTGAAACTACAGAGCCAATCTCAACCAAACTTTGCTGAAATGATCCTTGGGTGGTCCCCTTCCAAATTGATGTCTGGCATTTCAGACCTCCGACCAAGATGGCCACCACAGCCGAACTTAATTTAACATAGGACCCTATGGGAAATTCCAATAGAAATCTTCTTGTTTGAAACCATTTGCTCAATAAGAACTAAATGTTGATGAAATAGTCATTGGATGGTTCTCTTCCAAAAATAGATCAGGCAGTTCGGTCCTTCGACCAAGATGGCCCCCACAGCCGAACTTAGTTTAACATAGGAACCTATGGGAAATTCACATAAAAATCTTCTTGTCTGGAACCAGTTGCTCAATTGGAACCAAACTTTGATAAAATAGTCAATGGATGGTCCTCTTCCAAAATTGTGTCTGGTGGTCCCACCCTCTGACCAAGATGGCTGCACAGCTGTACTTAATTTAACATTGGACCCTATGGGAAATTCACATAAAAACCATCTCGTCTGGAACCAGTAGCTCAATTAAAACCAAAATTTGATGGAATAGTCATTGGATGGTCCTCTTCCAAATTTGTGTCAGACAGTCACGCTCTCCCACCAAGATGGCTGCCACAGTGCAGTTGCGTTGTTATTGAAAGCAGCTTTGATCCAGGTGAGCGATTACAGGCTCCTGGGAGCCTCTGGTTTTAACAAGCACCAAGAGTTAAAAAAAAAATTCCAAGTTTTCCTGTCTTGATAGATTTTCTACTGGTCCATAAAAATATACCTAGTACCCTATTTCACAATGTAATTGCTGTGACCCTTTTTACAGTTTTGTGTGATACATCAACTTCAATGAACCCATGGAAACTTTTGACTTTTGGAATGTTCTCTTTCCTTTAAATCTATCATATTTTTTATCTTTAGAAAAAAATTTCTGATCTCCAGATTCGGCAGTGTCCCCATTGTCAGGTTTTGTTGACCTGACTTCAAAGATGACTGATCCATTTTTAATCAGTGTTAGAACACTCTTGAAGCATAATGTAACTTTTCATTATTTCAAACATAAAAATGACCTGATTCAAAAAATTGAAAGAAATCTTTTTTTTGTTTTTGATAGAATGTTTTTTTAGATTGCCAATTCCAAATCCTCTTTTAGACATTACCGAATCATTAAATATCGATTTTATATGTCAACTCAAATACAATTTTACTAGTCCGGCGGTCAAGTTTTTAAACCAACATGTGCACCTTAAGTTTTGTCTACCTATCACTACCTACACTATTTCTGTCAAGGAACGTTAGCGTAAACACCTGGGCCTTTTTCAATGATTTGATAGTTTAATTGGTACAATCATGTATTGAGAAGACATATTTTGTCTCTGACAGTGGAATTGAATGCTCAATTGTGAGGTTAAAAATTATTTAGGTTTGACTCTGAGGTATGTGACCTTTCACTGTTGACTTTGACTTTCATGTTGGTAAGTTTATGTACCCATCGATTTTTCCCTAAAGCAAATTTAAAGTACATGTATAACTATCTTTCACCAAAAAAAATGTCTGTCTGAAAGTAAGAATACTAGGAAGACTAGTTTCCAGCTGAGTTAAACAAGGATATTTTAAAGCCATTTTTGTATTGTATTTTTCAGGAGAGATTTTTACAAGATACTTGGTGTATCCAAAAACGCAAATACAAATCAGATTAAGAAGGCCTATAGAAAGCTTGCTAAAGAATTACATCCTGACAAAAATCAAGGAGATGAGGAAGCTAACGCACAATTTCAGGACCTTGGAGCTGCTTATGAGGTGATTAATAAGAAAAACATGAAGGAAAAAATGAAAATTCAACTAAAATAGAAATAGTTTTAGTTTGGATTGTTAATTATTAGTTCACCTGACCAGTCAAGTAAACTCTTGTATTACTGAGTGTCTGTCACCATTAACTTTTAAAAATAAGGTTCTCCTCCCTCGTCAGACATACTAGGTGACTGTAGCCAATTTTGGCTATCCTGTTTAGGTGCTTTGGTTTTCTTGTTCCCAAATCTTGGCACTGATTGCATAGTTGTAATTCCAACTACCATGTGACCATGACTGCCCCTACCAGGAATAGAAATTATCTTTATAAAATCAAGGAAACGAAATACAAGGTATATTATAATTGCATAAAGCAGCATTTGTACCTGAACATTTAGCATAAGCTATGATAGGCAATAATATAAATCTTTTTGACCAGGTGAGCAATAAAAAATTGTTGAGCTGCTTGTTAGAAATAGATTGGCAATGTCAAATCAAATCTGTCTGTGTGAGTTTAGCATCAATTAGACCTTCATTGCTCCTTACAAGCTCAGAGTATCTTATTTTAGTTTCTGTGATAAATTTTAAACTACAGATAGTGAGATACAGTACACTTTGAATTAAAGTTGAAGTAGCATGAAATAATGGACATATCTAACTTTGGACAAAATAGTGGTAAACTTTCTCAAAAGACCATCTCATCTCGGACTGAGAGTACTCCTGTCTGATTAAAATTAGACTCCCACACTTGCTCCCCTTTACTGATATGTCAATCATTGGAAAACACAGGAACCCCCATTGTGGGTCACTTTCGAGTGGTCTTATGTCATGAATATATAATGATATGATAAATATGGTTATTGGCCTTTTCCAACCAATCAGATTGCTTGTAGCATGCAAACTGCAAAGCAGTTTAGTAACACTTTCATAGTCTCGCAATTATCCCATTGTGGGTCACATTTGAGTGACCTTATGTCGTGAATATATAATGATATGATAATTATGGTTATTGGCCTTTTACAACCAATCGGATTGCTTGTAGCATGCAAAGCGGCTTAGTAACACTTTCATAGTCTCGCAATGATCTTTTTCACTGGATATTTAATCAGGCATACTCAATAATAATAATATTTTTTTTTTTATATGCATCAGGTTTTATCAGATGCAGATAAGAGGAAGATTTATGACAAACACGGAGAGGAAGGTTTGAAAAAAGGAGACATGAGTGGTGACCCTTTCTCAAGGTAATCATACTTATTATAATTCATATTTACTTGTCGTCGATAACCCACAACTGATCATGATCTGATTACTCTTCACTCATCCCCCTGTGGCTATAAAGACCATCGTCGGGACAACATGTTTTAAAATGATCTCATGACTATGACAGTCTTTGCCTTAATTTTTTTCCCCTACTTGCCCGAAAACCAAATTTAAATTTTTTTTCTATTTATTCAAAGAAATTCTTTCATAATTTAATTTTGCACTTGTCCGAATCCAGTTTTACTAGTCCCTGGCTTCGGGCAAGTGGGTTAGCACGAAGACTGCTACAAGGATTTCTCTGTTATTTGACCAGCGGGTAATGAGTCAGAGTGGTGAGTAATCAGAACATGATCAGCTGTGAATATTTACTTATAATTCAGGGAATTTCAGAGGTATGCAACTTTGTATAATGACTATATTACAACGTTTACTTAGAAATGTTAATTAGATAAGAAATAGTGTTTATTAGATGTATAATATATATATTGTATGTAATCATTTGACAAATAAATCTTTTACTTTTTATTTATTTCCTATTTAAATCAAGTAAGAGATGCATTACAGACTCTTGAGAGCCTCTGGTTACAATATAAGTGTTTTATCGCAATGCATCTTATCTCTTTGTTTGCAACAAGTAGTAAAAATTTCCAAAACTATTACAATTTATAGCAATAACAAAAATTCAAAAACATTTCAATTTATAGCAATAATAATTTCCAAAAACATTATAATTTATAGCAATAATAATTTCCAAAAACATTACAATTTATAGCAATAATAATTTCCAAAAACATTACAATTTATAGCAATAAAAATTTCTAAAAACATTACAATTTTATTTCCCTTGATATATGACAGGAAATCTAAATTTAGGATGAAAAAAAAGTAAGATAACTCTGTAGATTAGTTATAATTATCTGCCCCTACCTGTAGAGTTAAATGTGATTGACCAATGAGGCTCCAGAATGGGTCTTTTCTGACCTTTAACCTACCATATGTACGGAGAATAAGAAGGATAACATCGAAAGATCAAATATAGGGTTAGAGTTAGTGTTATGGTGTTTTATGCCACTTTCAACAATATTTCAATTATATCATGATGGTCAGTTTCATTGGTGGAGGAAACCGGAGTTCCCTTAGAAAACCACCGACCTGTCACAAGTCATTGACAAACTTTATCACATAATGTTGTATCGAGTACACCTAGCCATGAACGGGATTCAAACTCACAACCTTAGTTGTGATAGGCACTGATTGCACAGTTAGTTGTAAATCCAACTACCATATGATCACAACCACGATGGTCCCAAAGATCAAATATAACCTACACTCTATTTGATAGCCCAGCTGAAATTATACTTGCGGTGTGTGATTGGGCATCTTTTAATTTTTATACCTGCACTCGTATGCGATCCTTCTGGAGCCCCAAATATTTTTAGATCTTTTTTTCACTATGACACCTTTAAGACTTGTAAAATGATTATGTTATCATCATCATTATGTTATGTGACCAAAATATGTAGAATTTTTTTTTTTTAGCAATTTTTAATTTGTAAACAATTTCCCCCTTTTTATACCCTTTTGTAGTGGCAAAGGTACCAGATCCTTATGGAGAGATGGTGAAGGGATAATACAGTCTCTGTTCTAAATGTTTATATTGTGGAGGGACTCTCATAAGGATGATAAAATTAATCTGGTACATTGTACGAAATGAAGTAAATGTACTGTAACAATTATTTTTGGTGCTGCAGTCCATTATCCTAGGTTTAACAGAATCCATTGAAATGACATTGAACATAATTAATTCAGATGTGAAATGAAAATATTTTAATTTATTTCCAGATTAGGAAAGGAGACATAAGATAAAAGTCAAGTTAAAAAGTAATGAATTCTCCTAACAATGCTATTTGTATTATTAATACCTCTTGAAGTTGTAAAAATATGTCAAAATATTGTTACCTCAAGATTCAATTTCTTGCCATGTTTATCTCCTACATTTCAGGTAGTGTCAGTCATGGCTGCGATAATTAATGGTAGTTTGAGATTTACATAGACAATATTATAATATGTACATTGTCAGCAAAAAATAAAGTTTGTTTGAACAAGCTTTAGAAACAGGAAGAAAAGCAAGCCTCTGGTGACATCTATCTAGTCAATGCTATTTGATTCAACGTCTGGTGACATCTATCTAGTCAATGCTATTTGATTGAGCCTCTGGTGACATCTATCTAGTCAATGCTATTTGATTGAGCCTCTGGTGACATCTATCCAGTCAATGCTATTTGATTGAGCCTCTGGTGACATCTATCTAGTCAATGCTATTTGATTGAGCCTCTGGTGACATCTATCTAGTCAATGCTATTTGATTTAGCCTCTGGTGACATCTATCTAGTCAATGCTATTTGATTGAGCCTCTGGTGACATCTATCTAGTCAATGCTATTTGATTGAGCCTCTGGTGACATCTATCCAGTCAATGCTATTTGATTCAACGTCTGGTGACATCTATCTAGTCAATGCTATTTGATTGAGCCTCTGGTGACATCTATCTAGTCAATGTTATTTGATTCAGCATCTGGTGACATCTATCTACTCAATGCTATTTGATTGAGCCTCTGGTGACATCTATCTAGTCAATGTTATTTGATTCAGCATCTGGTGACATCTATCTAGTCAATGCTATTTGATTGAGCCTCTGGTGACATCTATCCAGTCAATGTTATTTGATTGAGCCTCTGGTGACATCTATCCAGTCAATGTTATTTGATTGAGCCTCTGGTGACATCTATCTACTCAATGCTATTTGATTGAGCCTCTGGTGACATCTATCTAGTTAATGTTATTTGATTGAGCCTCTGGTGACATCTATCCAGTCAATGCTATTTGATTGAGCCTCTGGTGACATCTATCCAGTCAATGTTATTTGATTGAGCCTCTGGTGACATCTATCCAGTCAATGCTATTTGATTGAGCCTCTGGTGACATCTATCTAGTTAATGCTATTTGATTGAGCCTCTGGTGACATCTATCCAGTCAATGTTATTTGATTGAGCCTCTGGTGACATCTATCCAGTCAATGCTATTTGATTGAGCCTCTGGTGACATCTATCCAGTCAATGTTATTTGATTGAGCCTCTGGTGACATCTATCTAGTCAATGCTATTTGATTGAGACTCTGGTGACATCTATCTAGTCAATGTTATTTGATTGAGCCTCTGGTGACATCTATCCAGTCAATGCTATTTGATTGAGACTCTGGTGACATCTATCCAGTCAATGTTATTTGATTCAACGTCTGGTGACATCTATCCAGTCAATGCTATTTGATTGAGCCTCTGGTGACATCTATCCAGTCAATGTTATTTGATTGAGCCTCTGGTGACATCTATCTAGTCAATGCTATTTGATTGAGACTCTGGTGACATCTATCCAGTCAATGCTATTTGATTGAGCCTCTGGTGACATCTATCTAGTTAATGCTATTTGATTGAGCCTCTGGTGACATCTATCCAGTCAATGTTATTTGATTGAGCCTCTGGTGACATCTATCCAGTCAATGCTATTTGATTGAGCCTCTGGTGACATCTATCCAGTCAATGTTATTTGATTGAGCCTCTGGTGACATCTATCTAGTCAATGCTATTTGATTGAGACTCTGGTGACATCTATCTAGTCAATGTTATTTGATTGAGCCTCTGGTGACATCTATCCAGTCAATGCTATTTGATTGAGACTCTGGTGACATCTATCCAGTCAATGTTATTTGATTCAACGTCTGGTGACATCTATCTAGTCAATGCTATTTGATTGAGCCTCTGGTGACATCTATCTAGTCAATGCTATTTGATTGAGCCTCTGGTGACATCTATCCAGTCAATGTTATTTGATTGAGCCTCTGGTGACATCTATCCAGTCAATGCTATTTGATTGAGCCTCTGGTGACATCTATCCAGTCAATGTTATTTGATTGAGCCTCTGGTGACATCTATCCAGTCAATGTTATTTGATTGAGACTCTGGTGACATCTATCTAGTCAATGCTATTTGATTGAGCCTCTGGTGACATCTATCCAGTCAATGTTATTTGATTGAGCCTCTGGTGACATCTATCCAGTCAATGTTATTTGATTGAGCCTCTGGTGACATCTATCTAGTCAATGCTATTTGATTGAGACTCTGGTGACATCTATCCAGTCAATGTTATTTGATTGAGCCTCTGGTGACATCTATCTAGTCAATGCTATTTGATTGAGACTCTGGTGACATCTATCCAGTCAATGCTATTTGACTGGTCAAATAGAACCACTGCAAGAAAAATCTACCTCACCAATTAAGTTGTGAGTGTTATTTCCTTCAATGGTGCTGCTTCCTAGATATAACTTTATTTGATAAGTTTGTAAGTGACTTGCGTCAGCTTCCTTGTTTTCTCGAGGTGTTCCCGTTTACTCCACCAAAAAAATGACCACTGCAATATAAACTGACTGAAACATTGCTAATAACAAGCATTCAAGAAAAAAAAAAGGTATACACTGTATATGTATTAATAATTTTCTTATCATTTGTTTGGTTTTTTTGTTTCAGTTTCTTTGGCGGTTTTGATTTTGGTTTTGGAGATAACAATAGGGACAGAGAGATTCCGAAAGGAGGAGATGTGACCATGAACTTGGATGTTACTCTGGAAGAGTTATACAATGGAAATTTTATTGAGGTACATCTAATTAGAATTCATTTAAAATCGTTGGATACCCTTTTCCATTGTATTTGGGAGATACCATCGAACCATAAAATACAGAAACCATCATGAAATACACACTTTTAATGTAAAAACCCATGTATAAAATATAAAAACCCATCAACATTGCAAAATCAAACATTGATATTGATGCTAATAGATAAATCCACAGTGTTCTTATCATATTGACAGTTTTGCTATGCACCAATAAGAAAATTAGTGCATGAATATTGGTGAATATTGCCCATCTTAGAATATTAATTACACTCCCAAGCTCATACCATATATTATTACATACTTAGTTCAAATAAAGGCATTTTTGTATGATCAATATGACTGGAAGTAAACTGTCCATATTTTCACACCCCGGGAAAATAACCGGTTATTGGATTACTACAAGATCATTTCCATATCGAGGCCCATATTGGCCCGGGCCAATATGAGCCTCGACTTCGTCTCAGGCCAATATGGGTGTCTCTTTTCTAGATGTCGGAAGTATGTAATAAATAGTTTAATACATGGGCATTTCCATATTGACTCCGTCTCAGGATGATAACCAGGCCAATATGGAAATGCCCATGTATTAATCTGTATATATTCTACTCGGGACAATTTTCCACAACCTTTGTGCAATAACTATAATACAGACTGTTGTATTAATGAGTTTTGTCGTAGTCTCTCATCAATTACAGTGAAACCAGTCTAAACTCTGAATAAGCAAGAATCCTGAATATACTTAACTCTGAATAAATAGGAATCCCGTATAAACTGAACTTTTAATAAAGTTCCAATGTAGGAAATCAGTCACTCATTTTACTCGATATCACACGAGGAGGAGGTCTTGTATGGGTATTAACAGATTTACAGAGATGAAAGTTTTCCTCTGATCAACAGATTTCTCTTTTTTTATCAAGATATTTGGAAATAAAATGTGTCAAACTTGGTCCAAACAATGATGAGGGTATTTGGGTACTGTATAGGGTGTTTCCTCTTTTTTCATCTCTGGTAAAACAATTCCATAGATTACTCTATTTTTGAGGGGGAGGGGGGGTTATGGTGTTTAACGCCACTTTCAACAATATTTCAGTTAGATCGTGGCAATCAGTTTTATTGGTGGAGGAAACTAGAGTACACAGAGAAAACCACCAACCTGTTGCAAGTCACTGACAAACATTATCACATTCAAAATGTAATATTGTATCGATATATTTTTGAGATAATATGTTGAGAATTCATTAAAAAAAATTCAATCATTCAATTTTGAAATTACTGCAATATACATTTGTAATTGGAAAAATAAAAACAAAATGTTTAAATATTTTTTTGACAGATAATAAGATATAAACCAGTAGCTAAACCAGCGAAGGGTACCAGAAAATGTAACTGTAGAACAGAAATGGTAACCCAGTCCTTAGGTCCCGGTAGATTCCAAATGACACAACAACAAGTGTGTGATGATTGCCCTAATGTCAAGTAAGTTTAATGTTAACTGGTAGATTCCAATTGACTGTTTATTTGATGAAATCCTTTGTTAATATTATTTATTGACTGTTTCTCTGTTATTTTTAATTAAATCTTTTCCATAATGTTATCATCATGTTGGGAAAATCTGTATTTGTGCAAAAGCTGGAAAATCTAAACATGTAGATACTTGTTCATTTAATTTTTAACTTACTTCAAGCTGGATAAACTTGATTTGTCAAATCGTAAAACATCATCTTTAAAGTAGGGGAGATAACTCAGTTAAAATAGAATTTTGAAATATCATATTTAATAACAGAAATCAAATCGTACTATTTCTGTATTTTTTACTTTCATTTTGATCCCAGAAATAGGGGTTTTCCCTACCTATATATAGGTTTAATTAAAAATTAAAGGTTTACAAATATTAAAACTTTATGACATTAATGGTTTGTCGTTTTTAGAATGGTTCCAGAAGAGAATGTATTAGAAGTAGAAATAGAACCAGGAATGAGAGATGGACAAGAATATCCTTTTGTAGCTGAAGGTAATGAGACTTACAGTTGGAATTCCATTAACTGGCTTATACCAGCCACATATTTATGGCTGTCCCAAGTCAGGGCCTGGATTTTATCTATCAAAAATATGATATTAACTGGTTAATCACTATCATGAAAATAAACATATTTGCCATCTTTCATTTATTCAAAGCTACATCTGTGGTGTAATGGTTAGTATGCTCGCCTCAAGTGCGGTAGACGGTGGATTCAAGCCTTGGTCGGGTCAAATTAAAGACTATGAAATTGGTATTTATTGCTGCTTCTCCGCTAAGCATGCAGCATTAAGGAGAAAGAGCAAAGACTGGTTGTCAGAGTGGAGAGATATGTCTACCTGCAGTTAACTAGCACTATAAAAATCCAACTAAGCGTGTTGATCTAGTACAAAGCGGACATCATAATTAACTTATCGAAATGTTCTCACCTTGATATAGCTGAAAAATTGCTCATTTGGCAATATACAACAATCACTCCTTACAATATTAGTCGAAAGAAAATCAATATTACCTTAAAGAATAAAATGTATGCTCTATTAACTGTGTACTGCATTGAGTATGTTTTAACTAGAAATTATATATAATATTTTTAGGTGAACCACATATAGATGGAGAACCAGGAGATCTTAGATTTGTTATCAGACAAATTAAGTAAGTTTTAGTTGTGTCAGATCAGATCATTTAAAACGTTCATCAGACAAGCATGTGTTTCCATGCTCCCAAACTCTTTTATATTATTTGGCTTCCCAATCTTTCGATTTTGAGCGTACCTGATGAAAGTTATTCCAGAAATGTGTCATGCACACTAATTTGATATCTACGTTTTTATACCCCCCGCAACGAAGTTGTAGGGGGGTATACTGGTTTCACCATGTCCGTCCGTCCGTCTGTAGACAAATCCTATGTCGTACGATAACTTGAGTTGTGTTTCTTAGAATCTTTTAAAATTTTATCAGCTGTTTACTGGTGAAGAGAGGAGGATCCCTTTCTTTTTTGACGATTTTCACTTTTACTGTTCCAGAGTTATTGGACTTGATATGATGGAAAATAGGATTTTTATGCGAGGGTCCCTTTCATTTTTATTTCCATCAATCAGTTTCATCTGTTTTAGATTTGAATGACCAGAAATACACTAAAAGTAGAAGATGGTATTTTTTATCAAAGTTATGAAGAAGTTTAACTCTTCGATTAGTTTGATTGAAGACGGGCGGTGACAACTTTAGTTTCTGGACATTTTCTCTTGTATTATTTTTCTTATTGTCTTGAAATTTTAAGCTAGCTTGAGATCTGAAGAAATCACATTATGGGTCACATGTGAGTTACCATAAATCATGAATATTTAATGATATGATAAATACAGGTTATGACCAATTGGATTGCTCGTAGCAAGCAAAGCAGTTTGATTTTAAATTATATCCCTTTTATAGTCGCCTAAGCATCATTTTAGTTGGACTGTATCAAAGGGTCACTCGCATGGGATACGTAATGGGGTGTCTTCATATTCCACACCATGACCATAGCAGTAAAGGGATAGATTATGAGAGTTATGATTTTAATCAGATTGTGTCTATGACTGCCATTAATAGTGGTGCACCGATCGTTAGATACATCAACTAATCAGTTGGACGTCATTGTTCGAGCCAATGATCGATTCTGATTCCCCGTATTGGGAAAAAAAAATATATGTTCAGGCCTTTCACAGAGTTCACGAAATGTGTCAGTCCTGTCAGACATGACCAGCAAAATTTGGACAGATTTTACCAAGGACTGACACAAGTTTGGTATTTTGCAATAGAAAATTAGTGAGGACTGACATTCTTTTCACTAGGATCACCAAACCCACATGCAATTTCGCGAACCCTGCTTTCAATGGGGTGGTACCAGGTTCTTTTACCTGTGTAAAATATTGTTTGGTACCTCCTGCTGTTAAAGAGTGTTGTATAAGATATTCATGTTCAAATTTTAATACAAAGTATCGCCTGTAAATGGTGAAGTACTGGTAAAAATAAAAAATGTCGAAAGCCCTGAAGTTTAACTGTATTCTTTGTTGTTGTCTTCATACTGACAAACATCTTGTAATTTATCAGTCAATACACATATTTGGACTAGTCTATTCTTTATCTACTACCCATTTTATGTCAGGTGTTACACATACAGAAACTAATGTTTTGTTTTGTTCTATTAAGTTAATGTGCGTAAATTTTAACAGTCCATTCTGATGACAATCACTGGTAATAGAATCTCAATATTCTTGAATAAAGAACAAAAGTTATAACATATTTTATTTAACAGAAATGTTTCGACAACTAAGATTTGTAGTGTTCCTGTCAGATTTGTAGTGTTTCTGTCAGATTTGTAGTGTTTCTGTCAGATGTGTAGTGTTCCTGTCTGATTTGTAGTGTTTCTGTCAGATTTGTAGTGTTTCTGTCAGATGTGTAGTGTTACTGTCTGATTTGTAGTGTTTCTGTCAGATTTGTAGTGTTTCTGTCAGATTTGTAGTGTTTCTGTCTGATTTGTAGTGTTCCTGTCTGATTTGTAGTGTTACTGTCTGATTTGTAGTGTTCCTGTCAGATTTGTAGTGTTTCTGTCAGATTTGTAGTGTTCCTGTCAGATTTGTAGTGTTTCTGTCAGATTTGTAGTGTTCCTGTCAGATTTGTAGATTTGTAGTGTTTCTGTCTGATTTGTAGTGTTTCTGTCAGATTTGTAGTGTTTCTGTCAGATTTGTAGTGTTTCTGTCTGATTTGTAGTGTTCCTGTCTGTATATTTTAAAGTCAGCAGCGACCACAGCGAAAGAAGAAAACAAATTCTGTGTTTTTATTTGATACAATTTGATTCTTCTCTTTATTTTTGTCAAACATACTCTTAAAGTAAGATTATTTCAAGCATCATGGTCAGAAATACATTTAGTAGGTAATTGTCACCAATGATTGATCATCTGTCAATGACAATGTTGGCATAATGATTTTCAATCTTGAAAAGGTGACCGATTTCCATCACAAGCCATAAATCTGATATTTTTATTTTAGACATCCAAAGTTTGAGAGAAGAGGAGACGATTTATTTACCAATGTAACAGTTACGTTAGCAGATGCTTTACTTGGATTTGAAATGACAATGAAACATTTAGATGGACATATGGTTTGTATAACACCTTTAATTATATATAGAGTAACGGCAGTAATGGAGGTCAAGAGAGACATTATTGGTAGTATAGCAGAGAGTCAGATAGGACGAGCTGTGATACTAGTGATAATATATATTGAGATATTCAAAACTGACGTTCTTGTTTTTATCGGTAACATGATAATGTGTTTGATGTCACACTGACCGATAATTTTCAGTATCAGAGTTAGTGCGTTGATACCGACAATATCACAGTTAGTGCGTTGATACCGACAATATCACTCTGAGATCAAAGGAAATATGTCCAAATAACCGATAATACATTTTATCTTTAAATTTTACTGTTCTTTTTTTTAGTCGCTATTTGTGATCATCAATGTCCCAGAGCAATTCTTGACGTGATGTTTAAGATCAACAGAAGTAAATAGATTCATTCACTTGATTGCCTAAGGATACAACTGGTAGGATTAGTAAAATATAACCTTGCAGCTGGCAACCAACAAACAGTCCTAATAAACTGGCTCATTTAGAGATGCTGCATTATTTTGATAATCTGTAACGAGGGTACAATGTATAACATGATTTTTTGTGAGGGTGGCAGATTAAAGAGGGGCAGTATAACAAGACAACACTGTATTATTTAATTTTTTTCACTTTTCAGGTGAACATAAAAAGAGATAAAATTACATGGCCAGGAGCTAGGATGAGAAAATCTCACGAGGGGATGCCTAATTATGAAAATAATAATGTAAAAGGCTCTTTGTTTGTAACTTTTGACATAGATTTTCCTAAAGGAACTTTAACAGAAGAACAGCAAGAAGGTCAGACATCAATTTTTCTTCTAACCGCATAGGTGGTGTAATGATTAGTGTGGTAGCCTCGAATACGGTAGATCGTGGTTTCGAGCCCTGATCGGTTCAAACCAAAGTCTATAAAATTGGTATTTGTTGCTTCTCCGCTTAGCACGCAGCATTAAGGAGAAAGAACAAAGACTGGTTAGTTCAGAATCAGAATAATGTGTCTGAGTGGGGCGACATCTAACCGAAGATTGTTGTTACAGTGAGCTAGCACTATAAAAATCCAACTCAGCGTGTTGGTCTAGTACAAAGCAGACCTCATGATCATCTCATTGAAGATTAACTTGTTCTTGCCATGATATGGCTGAAAATTGCTGGGTTGGCATTAAACAACAATCATTCACTCAATTTTCTTCTAGATTGGTTTGACACAAATTACCATTCTACATTTTAGTCTCGGTAGAGTCTTCAATTATTGCCCAGTAGTCTGTGTTTCGGCACTGACAGGGTTTATTAGATATATTTTTTATTGAAATTGATGGTTCCTAAATAATATAATCATTATTAAATCTAAGGTTTTCCTTCCTCTGGTATAGGGGACCTTAGCCGATATCTAGTTTGTGCCCTTTGGTTTTCTTGTTCACAGAGATTTTAAATTATTTGTCTTTCCAATCTTTTGACTTGAGTGTACTCAATGAAGGTTATTCTTGGAACGCCTTGTGTACACTAAATATACAACATTGGTGTATTGACGGTAAATATAGAATTTATGTGGTGAGGCTTAGAAACGGGAGAAAGAACAAGCTTTAGCGAGTCTTTCCACCTGTTTCAGGCCGAGCCACATAAATTCTATATTTACCGTCAATACACCAATATTGTATTTATCCTGCAATAAAATGTTATTTATTTTAATAATAATAATAAAACGATAACGGAAACCCCATTGATACCTCAATAGTAGTTCCGGTTAGGGGTGTGGCTTAATATCTTTAGTAGGCTAATGTGAAAAGTGTTATTATGATAGGGGTGTGGCTTATTAGCTTTATTAGGCTAATGTAAAAAGTGTTGTTATGACAGGGGTGTGGCTTAACAGCTTTAGTAGGCTAATGTAAAAAGTGTTATTATGACAGGAGTGTGGCTTAAACAGCTTTAGTAGGCTAATGTGAAAAGTGTTATTATGACACTGTCATAATAAAGCAACAGTTTATTTCAACCCATTTATTATGACAAAGAATAACCCAGGATAAATTAGATATGTACATATTTATTCTAGATTGATTAGATTTGTAAGAAAATATATAGATGTAAATGAACATGAGAGACTGTCCACTTTTTCCCTTAGACACAAATTAGAGTTAAAGAACAGTGCTTATATTGCTGTTCTACATTTCAGTCACAGTAGGGTCTTCAACAATGAGCATAGCTTGTACCCTAACTGGCTAGGGACAGGAACAAAAATGTGGCAGGGTTAAACCAGATAATGGGATCCCAATCCTCCACTCTTGATATCCAATGGCAATACATGTAAAAATAAAAGATAAAAAACCTGCACAGATTCGCTTCCACTCAAAAAGACCACGTGTTATCACAAAAAAGAATGACAACATAAACATGAACAGTACAATAGCAGGGTCAATGAATGCTCGTAGAGTACTAGCTAGGAAGGTAGAATATGTTGATTAAAGACCATATTTCTTTGTCTTCTTTCAGGTGTAAGAAAAATATTAAACCAAGAATCTGTAAAGACAGTTTATAATGGATTACAAATGGACCATTTCTCATGATGAATGATAATTTTAGGATGAAAGTTGTGTGTGATTGTTTATAAGTGTGCAGGACTTGACAACAACAAGAGATTAGTTTATAGGCATGCAGAGCTTGACAACAATGAGATATTTGTTTACAGGTGTACTGGGCTTGATAACAATGAAAGATTTGTTTATAGGCGTGCAGAGCTTGACAACAATGAGATATTTGTTTATAGGTGTGCAGAGCTTGATAACAACGAGAGATTTGTTTATAGGTGTGCAGGGCTTGACAATTATGAGAGTTTTTTTTATATTGATCCCATTAAAGATAGAAATACAAATCTAAGACCCTAAACATGCTAACAACATTAACTTACATGTTAGTTCAATTCTCTCTGTGAGAATCAATGAATATTTATTTACATAGATCTATAAGTTGTTCTCAAGCTCTCGAGTATGTGGTAATTTGTTGTCAAGCTCTAAAGTATGTGGTACATTGTTTTAAGGCTCTCGAGTATGTGGTAAATTGTTCTCAAGCTTTCGAGTATGTGGTAACTTGTTGTTAAGCTCTCGAGTATGTGGTAAATTGTTCTCAAGCTCTCGAGTATGTGGTAACTTGTTGTTAAGCTCTCGAGTATGTGGTATATTGTTGTCAAGCTCTCGAGAATGTGGTAAATTGTTTTTAAAAATTCTCATTTGTAAAATGTTGAGTATCATGAAATTGACTAAGAACAACATAATTATTTTCTACTATGTTTCATTGTCACAAGATTATTTGTATTTATAGTATAAACAATTAATTAACTCTTTTTGTTTTGAACCTGCATTCATACTTGTCATGTGACCTCTTCCTGGATGAAAATTTTTCCCGTACAATTTTTCAGGAGGCCACATGATCTCGTTGTTATAGGACCACAAACATTCTTGTGCAATAATATTATGTATGGTACTATGTTGTTTTATGTCTGGACACTATTGCTTAAGTTCTATTTGACCGATCATTCTGAAATTTAAACACAATGTTGATCCTTTCATTTTCATTTTCAGGGGCCTGGCCAAATTTTATTGATCTTGGGGTACTTGTTTCAAGGGAGTGAATTGTCTGAAGTCACATGTATTTGATAATACTATTATGGGTTGTTGAGAATGGATAATTTTGTTATTTTTGCTGATCATTTTCTCATACCATTTGAAAGACAAATTATGTCTTTTAAAAAGTTACATATGTATCTGAAGTCTTTACTGTGGATTGTAAATAATTATAATTTAACTATTCTTGCATTCCGAATATCGAAAATAAATCACGAGTAATAGAACAATGCAGTAATTCATGAACGTGTGTTAGCCCTCAAGTGAATCGCTGTCGTTGTTAGGTTACGAGTGATTTATTTTAGATATTTAGAATACAAGAGAAGTTATACTGTTTATTACAAAGATTTTAAACTTTCGTTTGTGGTAATGAGACATTTAAAAACAAACTTGTATTTCATTGTCGGAAGCTCAGTTACTGTGACACCACATTGTCATTTAGATAAACGTTTGTATATCACTGGGTCAAATACAGCTTTTTTTCACTTGGAAATCTCAGTATTTCATGGGCATCTATGTAATAATAAGTGCAATTATCTTTTGCTTTGGTATTTAGATGAACCTTCTGCAATAGGAAACATATTCCTAGATTAGTACAGAATAATGTTTTGGTATTTGGATGTACCTACTGCTATAGGAAACATAATTGACTTTTGGTCTACGTTGGTCTGGTTAACATTTTTTTACCTATAGTCTAATAAATGGAGGAATTAGATTTACATTTTGTTTACATCAAATTTGCATTTATATTTATGTCTTCTTTATCTAATTCGTTTATTTAACTGTTATAATATAGATACTCAAACTAGTGCTATCAATTTAAAGGTATCAGAAATCCAATGTAAATTATTATGACCTACTTATTCGCCAAGGGTACAATCAGTCAGGGTGCCAATGTATTGCCATTTAATGAGTTTTTTTTTATACAATGTACCATTTTCTATTTTTGCAAATTAGCCAATATTTTAACTTCAGTGGTCATATTTAATTGGGTTGAACACTTGTTTTAGTCCTTGACCTATATTTGCATTACATTGAGTCCTTGACCTATTTTTGCATTACATTGAGTCCTTGACCTATTTTTGCATTACATTGAGTCCTTGACCTATATTTGCATTACATTGAGTCATTAACCTATTTTTACATTACATTGAGTCCTTGACCTATATTTGCACTACATTGAGTCCTTGACATATATTTGCACTACATTGAGTCATTAACCTATTTTTGCATTACATTGAGTCCTTGACCTATATTTGCATTACATTGAGCCCTTGACCTACATGTATATTTACATTACATTGTATAGTATTTTGATCATTTTGTGTTAAGATTCCTAAGTATTTAGTATGCTTGGATTACCAACTTTTTCAGAATTAGAAATTTTGTAGAGTAGAAATTCTCTATTTGTGGATTGTAAAAATATTATTTCCCTTTTCATATCTTTGTAAGAGTTGTCTTTCTTTGTTAGTTATTTTGGTATAATACAGTTGTTTCGAATCATTTCCATTCCGTCAAAATTTTGTTATTTTCGTCTGCCAGATCACATGATTTCGATGGACTAATCGGCATTGAATTTCCGGTGTCAATGTACACAGCAAAAACTCTTAATTGATTTGTGCCGTTTTAACGTTCGATCCTCAACTTAAAAAAATCTTAACATTTTCTGTAAAAGATAGATATCAATTAAATTATTTTATTTGTATCAAAGAGTTCAATGCAGAGACAATCACTTCTTTAAAATTAAATTTGTTTTCTTTCTTTATTTGCGGCTGTCGGCATCATGAAAGGAAAACAATCTGCCTTTATGTATATATTTCTGATATCGGAGAGATAGTGGGGTACCAAACACCAGTATTTATTCAGCCGTTTCCTTGGGGTCTCCATATTACAATTACTTATAATCTACCGCATCTACGACTATGATATGCTGACGTTGTCACAGTAATAGCGTAAACACCGGAAGTGGCCTGCCGATTAGTTCAGACGTCAAGACACGAAAAAGACGGAACGTGGTCGGAATTGACATGATTCGAAACAACCGTATTGCAATGGGGGGAAATTATATGTGTGTAAATATGCAATTTTTGGAGAAGAAAAAATTATGCAAAGGAAAATTTTTTATTTAAGATAACCCAAAAACATATGAAAATTTCAAGTATCAGGGAATTTGGTGTGGAAATAAAAACTGACAAAAAAAATAGAAATACCCACCCAAAAGGGATATAACTCTTACAAAACTTGTTTTATGCAAATACGAAATAGTATGTTTTAGGGAGTTCATATATTTCATTGCTTTCTCATTTAATATGAAATTGTAAATTTCCAAAGAAATTTTGTTTTGAAGATATACAATAGAAATGTCTGTCATCGATTTAAAAAATTAGCTGTTACTGGTAACTGGCTTCATAAGGTTGAACAAACTTCATTTACACAGTTACCAACTAAGAAAGTCAAAATCTTACTCAAAATCAACTCTTAAACCATATAAAAAATTTAACCAACCTTGTTATGCAGAATGAATTTTGTTGTTTTTGTCCAAATCAGAAAAAAGGGGATTATTTATGTTTCCATGGGAACAAATCATGTTTTGTATTGTGGGTGCATTAATCTTGTTAATGTTAAAAAGTTGATTATAAGAATATATTTTGTTATTTGTGAGAAGTATTTCATTATTAAATAGTGTGGGAGTAATACTCCATTGTTTATTAACAGTATGGGAGTCAAATATCAATGTTTATGAACTTGCAGCTGTTTTCTTCATATTTTGAATACACTACCATTCAAACTATAGATATTGTATGTTATGGACTAACAGGCCTAATTAGTAGTGGGTATATTTTCCATAAATTGCCAATGTTAAGAAAAAAAAGTTGCAGCTTATACTAAAAAAAATATGGTATCTGGCTTAAACGTTGAAAAGCCTGAATTTTATATTTCTATCTATATCACTTTCATATAAAAATCTACAATGTTGACTCATTAAAGATATTTATTGGTATCTATGTGTGTCATTTTTTTATGTTGCCTGCCCTGCATAATGTGGATGATGCATATGGATCACTTGGTCTGTCCTTTTGCATCATCATAATCTGTGTCTGTTATCTTCATCACACTTGACATTGTTATCTTCCAAGATATCAAAACTTTTTCATGCAAAATAATTGATTAACAGCAGGTTAAATCCAACTGCAGTAGTCTGTGTTTCAGCACTCATGGTTTATTAGATATACATGTATTTATTATTGAAGTTGATGATTCCTAAATAATGTAATCCTTATTAAAACAAAGGTTCTCCTCCCTCAGGCATAGGTGACCTTAACCAATTTTGACTATCCTGTGTAGGCCCTTTGATATTAATTATCCTGTGTAGGCCCTTTCGTTTTGAATATCCTGTATAGGCCCTTTGATTTTTACTATCCTGTGTAGGCCCTTTGATTTTGACT
This sequence comes from Bathymodiolus septemdierum, assembly GCA_963383655.1. Lineage (NCBI taxonomy): Eukaryota > Metazoa > Mollusca > Bivalvia > Mytilida > Modiolidae > Bathymodiolus > Bathymodiolus septemdierum. Next base: position 21,844,893 of record OY726531.1, on the reverse strand, counting down.
ATCCTGTGTAGGCCCTTTGATTTTTACTATCCTGTGTAGGCCCTTTGATTTTTACTATCCTGTGTAGGCCCTTTGATTTTGACTATCCTGTGTAGGCCCTTTGATTTTGACTATCCTGTGTAGGCCCTTTGATTTTTACTATCCTGTGTAGGCCCTTTGATATTAATTATCCTGTGTAGGCCCTTTGATTTTGACTATCCTGTGTAGGACCTTTCGTTTTGACTATCCTGTATAGGCCCTTTGATTTTTACTATCCTGTGTAGGCCCTTTGGTTTTGACTATCCTGTGTAGGCCCTTTGATATTGATTATCCTGTGTAGGCCCTTTCGTTTTGACTATCCTGTGTAGGCCCTTTGATATTGATTATCCTGTGTAGGCCCTTTCGTTTTGAATATCCTGTATAGGCCCTTTGATTTTTACTATCCTGTATAGGCCCTTTGATATTAATTATCCTGTGTAGGCCCTTTGATTTTGACTATCCTGTGTAGGCCCTTTGGTTTTGACTATCCTGTGTAGGCCCTTTGATATTAATTATCCTGTGTAGGCCCTTTGATTTTGACTATCCTGTGTAGGACCTTTCGTATTGACTATCCTGTATAGGCCCTTTGATTTTTACTATCCTGTGTAGGCCCTTTGGTTTTGACTATCCTGTGTATGCCCTTTGGTTTTGACTATCCTGTGTAGGCCCTTTGATTTTAACTATCCTGTGTAGGCCCTTTGATTTTGACTATCCTGTGTAGGCCCTTTGATATTGATTATCCTGTGTAGGCCCTTTCGTTTTGACTCCTGTGTAGGCCCTTTGATTTTGATTATCCTGTGTAGGCCCTTTGATTTTGACTATCCTGTGTAGGCCCTTTGATATTGATTATCCTGTATAGGCCCTTTCGTTTTGACTATCCTGTGTAGGCCCTTTGATATTGATTATCCTGTGTAGGCCCTTTCGTTTTGACTCCTATATAGGCCCTTTCGTTTTGACTCCTGTGTAGGCCCTTTGGTTTTGACTATCCTGTGTAGGCCCTTTGATTTTGACTATCCTGTGTAGGCCCTTTGATTTTGACTATCCTGTGTAGGCCCTTTGATTTTGACTATCCTGTGTAGGCCCTTTGATTTTGATTATCCTGTGCAGGCCCTTTGATTTTGACTATCCTGTGTAGGCCCTTTGATAGTGATTATCCTGTGTAGGCCCTTTGATTTTGACTATCCTGTGTAGGCCCTTTGGTTTTGACTATCCTGTGTAGGCCCTTTGATATTAATTATCCTGTGTAGGCCCTTTGATTTTGACTATCCTGTGTAGGACCTTTCGTTTTGACTATCCTGTATAGGCCCTTTGATTTTTACTATCCTGTGTAGGCCCTTTGGTTTTGACTATCCTGTGTATGCCCTTTGGTTTTGACTATCCTGTGTAGGCCCTTTGATTTTAACTATCCTGTGTAGGCCCTTTGATTTTGACTATCCTGTGTAGGCCCTTTGATATTGATTATCCTGTGTAGGCCCTTTCGTTGTGACTCCTGTGTAGGCCCTTTGATTTTGATTATCCTGTGTAGGCCCTTTGATTTTGACTATCCTGTGTAGGCCCTTTGATATTGATTATCCTGTATAGGCCCTTTCGTTTTGACTATCCTGTGTAGGCCCTTTGATATTGATTATCCTGTGTAGGCCCTTTCGTTTTGACTCCTATATAGGCCCTTTCGTTTTGACTCCTGTGTAGGCCCTTTGGTTTTGACTATCCTGTGTAGGCCCTTTGATTTTGACTATCCTGTGTAGGCCCTTTGGTTTTGACTATCCTGTGTAGGCCCTTTGATATTGATTATCCTGTGTAGGCCCTTTCGTTTTGACTATCCTGTGTAGGCCCTTTGATATTGATTATCCTGTGTAGGCCCTTTCGTTTTGAATATCCTGTATAGGCCCTTTGATTTTTACTATCCTGTATAGGCCCTTTGATATTAATTATCCTGTGTAGGCCCTTTGATTTTGACTATCCTGTGTAGGCCCTTTGGTTTTGACTATCCTGTGTAGGCCCTTTGATATTAATTATCCTGTGTAGGCCCTTTGATTTTGACTATCCTGTGTAGGACCTTTCGTTTTGACTATCCTGTATAGGCCCTTTGATTTTTACTATCCTGTGTAGGCCCTTTGGTTTTGACTATCCTGTGTATGCCCTTTGGTTTTGACTATCCTGTGTAGGCCCTTTGATTTTAACTATCCTGTGTAGGCCCTTTGATTTTGACTATCCTGTGTAGGCCCTTTGATATTGATTATCCTGTGTAGGCCCTTTCGTTTTGACTCCTGTGTAGGCCCTTTGATTTTGATTATCCTGTGTAGGCCCTTTGATTTTGACTATCCTGTGTAGGCCCTTTGATATTGATTATCCTGTATAGGCCCTTTCGTTTTGACTATCCTGTGTAGGCCCTTTGATATTGATTATCCTGTGTAGGCCCTTTCGTTTTGACTCCTATATAGGCCCTTTCGTTTTGACTCCTGTGTAGGCCCTTTGGTTTTGACTATCCTGTGTAGGCCCTTTGATTTTGACTATCCTGTGTAGGCCCTTTGATTTTGACTATCCTGTGTAGGCCCTTTGATTTTGACTATCCTGTGTAGGCCCTTTGATTTTGATTATCCTGTGCAGGCCCTTTGATTTTGACTATCCTGTGTAGGCCCTTTGATAGTGATTATCCTGTGTAGGCCCTTTGATTTTGACTATCCTGTGTAGGCCCTTTGGTTTTGACTATCCTGTGTAGGCCCTTTGATATTAATTATCCTGTGTAGGCCCTTTGATTTTGACTATCCTGTGTAGGACCTTTCGTTTTGACTATCCTGTATAGGCCCTTTGATTTTTACTATCCTGTGTAGGCCCTTTGGTTTTGACTATCCTGTGTATGCCCTTTGGTTTTGACTATCCTGTGTAGGCCCTTTGATTTTAACTATCCTGTGTAGGCCCTTTGATTTTGACTATCCTGTGTAGGCCCTTTGATATTGATTATCCTGTGTAGGCCCTTTCGTTTTGACTCCTGTGTAGGCCCTTTGATTTTGATTATCCTGTGTAGGCCCTTTGATTTTGACTATCCTGTGTAGGCCCTTTGATATTGATTATCCTGTATAGGCCCTTTCGTTTTGACTATCCTGTGTAGGCCCTTTGATATTGATTATCCTGTGTAGGCCCTTTCGTTTTGACTCCTATATAGGCCCTTTCGTTTTGACTCCTGTGTAGGCCCTTTGGTTTTGACTATCCTGTGTAGGCCCTTTGATTTTGACTATCCTGTGTAGGCCCTTTGATTTTGACTATCCTGTGTAGGCCCTTTGATTTTGACTATCCTGTGTAGGCCCTTTGATTTTGATTATCCTGTGCAGGCCCTTTGATTTTGACTATCCTGTGTAGGCCCTTTGATAGTGATTATCCTGTGTAGGCCCTTTGATTTTGACTATCCTGTGTAGGCCCTTTGATTTTTACTATCCTGTGTAGGCCCTTTGATTTTGACTATCCTGTGTAGACCCTTTGATATTGATTATCCTGTGTAGGCCCTTTGATTTTGACTATCCTGTGTAGACCCTTTGATATTGATTATCCTGTGTAGGCCCTTTGATATTGATTATCCTGTGTAGGCCCTTTCGTTTTGACTATCCTGTGTAGGCCCTTTGATTTTGACTATCCTGTGTAGGCCCTTTGATTTTTACTATCCTGTGTAGGCCCTTTGATTTTGATTATCCTGTGTAGGCCCTTTGATTTTGACTATCCTGTGTAGACCCTTTGATATTGATTATCCTGTGTAGGCCCTTTCGTTTTGACTCCTGTGTAGGCCCTTTGGTTTTGACTATCCTGTGTAGGCCCTTTGGTTTTGACTATCCTGTGTAGGCCCTTTGGTTTTGACTATCCTGTGTAGGCCCTTTGGTTTTGACTATCCTGTGTAGGCCCTTTGGTTTTGACTATCCTGTGTAGGCCCTTTGGTTTTGACTATCCTGTGTAGGCCCTTTGGTTTTGACTATCCTGTGTAGGCCCTTTGGTTTTGACTATCCTGTGTAGGCCCTTGGTTTTCTTGCTCCCAAAGACTTTTTTATTTGGCTTTCCTATCTTTCCTATCTTTCCTATCTTTCCAATCTTTCCTATCTTTCCTATCTTTCCTATCTTTCCAATCTTTCCTATCTTTCATATCTTTCCAATCTTTCCTATCTTTCCAATCTTTCCTATCTTTCCTATCTTTCCAATCTTTCCTATCTTTCCTATCTTTCCTATCTTTCCAATCTTTCCTATCTTTCCTATCTTTCCTATCTTTCGACTTTGAGTATACCTAATGAAGGTTATTACAGAAACACACTAAATTAGATGACTACGTTTTTATTACCTACATGTGATCAATTTACCTGTGAACACTATTTTGTTTTACCTGTGAATACAATTTTGTTACATTATTAGACTATTACAAAGATTAATTGAGAATATCTGTCTGGTGATATCTGTGCCATGCTCCCTAAAGACCTCTTTTGTACATTTCGAAAAGAGTAGGCGCATTGTAGCTGCTATCAAGGACTAAACTATTCATCCCTACCCAATTCTCCATTCTTTTACAGTGGCAGTCAAAAGTTGATCCATTCCTTCTGTCATATCCAAATACTGTTGGTTAGATGTTAAGCAATAATCAGTCAATCAAGTGATATCTTACATCCAGACAGATCAGGTGATTATGGAGACAGCCAAAAATAAAATAGAAAAGAAACAACACAATTATTATATTTATTTACTATATATGTTAACTGCATCGGTGGTGTAATGGCTAGCATGCTCGCCTCAGTGTGGTAGATTGTGGGTTTGAGCAGTGAACAGGACAAACCCATGCTCGATTAACCCTTAGTTAAAATAAGCACGTGCTTAGGGCATCAAGGGCCAAGGGGGCACCACAAAAATTCGGTCACAATGCAATTTATTTTATCAGCCAGATATTAGGATCAAAAACACACTAAAAAGCCCCAAAAATGTAGGACAAATGAAATAAAACACCAATAAATGTTATAGACTTTATTTATGCATGCTAAAGCAATTTTAATATAAGAGATTTGGCCTGACTGAAAATTGAATTCTAAATTTAATGTTAGGCATTTGACAATTTTGTTGAGTCTTGACATCAAGGGGTCGTGTTAGTCTTTAAATTATGACAATGGAAGGTGCAGGGCACTACAGTTGACCTATGCTTAGGGCATAAATTTGCTTTAATGCGGCCCTGGTCAAACCAAAGACTATAAAATTGGTATCTGTTGCTTCTCTGGTAGTCTTACAGCACTAAGGAGGAATAGCAAAGACTGTTTGGCTCGGAAGCAGAATAATATGTCCGAGTGGGGCGACTTGTCTACCTGCAAGACTGTTATTTCAGTGAGCTAGTACTATCAAAATCCAACTCAGCATGTGAGTCTAGTACAAACTAGACATCATCATCATTATCTCGTCATGAAATTGCCCATTTGTCATTTATATAATAAACATACCTTTAAACCTAATAAGGTCACATTTTCCCACTGAATTACCTGAAATTTGAACTAGGGTTTCATTTTAATGAACATTATGACATATATTACGGATTTCCTGAAACTTGAATGTGCTATTCTGATTTGTTCCCAAAGAATACATAGACTGATTTTGTCCAAATATATTCTCAACTGAAGCAACTGAGTTAATTCAATCCAAATTAGGATTGAATAGCCATTGGGTTATATCCTTTCAAAATTGTATGAAACAGTCTCAATCAACTTAACCCCCGTCCAAAATGGCAGTCATTATTAGAAATAGAAATTTCTTCAAATGACCAAATTAGCTACATTTTAAGCTAGAATGGGCCGAAGTTAAAAAAAAGTAAACTCTTTATGCTAATGAATTGTTTAATATCATTCGTGTTTTTTCTGTGAAATTGTAGTTTTGACGATTTGTTGGGGGCAAATTAAGTCCTATTTTAACAACAGTTGATTCAAAAAGCTTCTCCCTCTGATACTACTTATTTATTTAAGCAATACTTGATTCAGGAAAAATGCAAAGGACTGGATAACAGGTCTCTCCTAATACAAGACAACAGGCAATGATACAGTTAGTTACAATTAAAAAAAAAACATACAACTTATTTGATTTCAAAGGAGGGACTGTCGTGGTCGTGATCGTATGGAAGTTGAATTTCCAACTACCTGTGTAATCGATGCCTATCACCACTAACGTTGTGAGTTCGAACCCAGTTCATTGTGAGGTGTACTAGATACAACTTTATGTGATAAAGTTTGTCAGTGACTTGCATCGGTGGTTTTCTCCGGGTACTTTGGTTTCTACCAACAAGAAAACTGACCACCACATATAATTGTAGTATTGTTGAAAATGGCGTTAAACGCCATAACCATATTTCAAAGAGGAATAACTCCATAGTGTAGTAGAAATAATTGTTAAATATCGTACTTATTTTTTCTTGGAAATCACTTAACCATTTGAAATCACACTTGGATGGAATTTTCCCTGGATGATCCTTAGCCATATTTTAAATCAGAAAATCTAAGATGACCACCATCGCATGACATAGTTTAACATACTAGACCCAATGTGAAAATAAATAAACACTTGTTCTAAAAAAATAGACTTTGATTGACTCGAACATTACATGAAATAAACTTTGGATGGTCCCTTACAATGTCATAATGGAAAAGAGAAATCCAAGATGTCTGCCACTGCTGGGGCGGATAGTCTAACATGGGACTCTACTGGGAAAAAAATTTCAAAATTATTATTCTTTAAAACCACCAAACCATTTGACATTATTCTGTTCATTAGATCAGATAGTCCTCTGCATAATGTTTTTTTTTTTCAAATTATTTTTGTAATTGGAAATCCATAATGGACGTCGAAGTCACGGTATGACAGAGCTTAACATAGGACTTCATGTGAAAATGTGGAAGGTTATACACAATTTTTCATGCACGTTTTTCCCTTTGAAATGATTGTAACAAGGGCTTCAGGTAGTATTCCGGTAGATTTCAGTTATGGGTTTCGATCACCAGTTAATCTTGGTTGCAGCCTTGCTGACTTGTTATGGTATCATCTTGCTGCACACGGTGCAACCTTTTACATGTATTTCATATTTATATTTTATTTTCCTAAATAATATGTTTTCCTTTTTCAAAACTTCACTATAAATACCTTAGTCGAAAAATAGGATTTTAGTAAAGTCAGAAAAAAGTCAAAGACTCCGGTCATTAAGAATGTAGAGTAATTATAAGCTATGCTAAATTTTGCGATTTTACAATAGTTACCAAAAACGTGAACAAATGAATATGCAGGAGCTATGTAGTCGCCGTTGACTCACAGCTGATAGAACTATGTTTTGTTTAAATACTGTACGGGAAACAAAATGGCAGATATCACTCGTATGTTTAATGTCCAGCTGCAAGAATTGCATGCACATTCAATATACGTCATAGTTATACTAGTATGGCAAGAAATTAGTCCAATTTATCTACTCTGTTATGTTGCAACAGTTTTGTAGCAAGTTACAAAAATATTGGGTTTTTTTATCATTTGAACTAATTTCTTGTCATATATGATAAACAAATTCATTAATATACAAAACTTCAACATAATACAAATGTACTACATATATTTATTTCAGAAATCAGGGAGAATAGGACGGAAACCATCGCCGGTAAATTCCCGCGCCTGATTACGCTCCGATACTTTCAACTCATAGCGATTCAGTGGAGCCAGCAACCACAGTCGATGAATAATTAATGAGGATTCGATCAACAGACGACGAAAACTTACAAAGATCTTTTTTCAACGTTTCAATACATTTTTTTTTTTGACAGGGAATAGTTTAGAACATATTTTTACATATAGCAACACGTTCAAATAACAAACACATTTACGAATTTTGTCTTTAAAATGTGACTTGTGTTGTACTTCAATTTGTCATTAGAGCACACAGACATGACATCTGTAAAGGTCTTATTTAATTTATAAACCAATAAAAATAAAATTTGTTGAAAAAAAAGTGAAACTTTGTCCTGCAAAGTTAAAATCTGTGAGACTCCCATATGTCACGTCTGCAGGACAAAGATCACATTGTTTTTTGTTTTTATTTTCTTATTTGAGTTTGTTTTTAATACTCTCAGGTTCAAATTTTACTCGGAAATTGCAAATCATTAATTTTTAAAATGAATTGTGACTTTTTGTCCCGTTTTTTTGTTGTTGGTTTGTTCTATCTGTATATTATTAAATATCAATTGTGACTTTTTGTTCTGTGACGGCTGAAAAATTGCTCGCTTGACGTTAAACACCAACCTATCAATCAATCAATCAATCAAATTCTTACTTGAGTAAAAATATGTGAGATATTGTTACTAATACCTTTGTTTTGTTCTTTCATGGTATTTTACAATATAATTATGATGTTTAAAAATTAATTTACTTCAACAATTATCGAAAAAAAATTTAAAGAATTACGACAGGAAATTAATATAACTCCGCCACTTGTTATTGAAGTGTCTATATCAAACCAGGAAAGTGAGCGGTCATGTATTTGTATGTTACGGGTAAATCGATTTTGCCTTTTTCTACGAATTTGATATTTGATTTTGAATTATTCCGACAAAGTGGTATTTTTTTATGTTCATTTGATTGCAGTAAAAAGGTGCGATTTTGTCACTAATTACTTTGTTTGGCTCTTTCATTGTATTTTACAGTATGAATAGAATACATTGTATTGCCTAATCATATGGCCCACATGAGACATCATTAACAATACAAACATTCATGATTGATAAATGAGACATACACACAAAAGAAAAAGGACATAGCTTAGGGTTTTTATATTTCTAAAAATATAAATATAATTATTATTATTTAGTGGATCATGTTCTGGTTTGTCCCCTATATCTCAGATCCAGTGTGAAACTTTACAAATGTTGCATATTCCTTAACAAGTAGTAAACCTGCTAAAAACACCAAGGGACGGTGCTTCTGACACACCCCATCTGTTAATTGCATTTTCTCACAATTATATAGTAAATAATTATGTATAATATTAAATACTTATCACATATAAATAAAAAAATAAAAAATTAGTTAATCATTATATATATATCTATTATTATTATTGTTATCCATTCGGATGTGTCACCTCGTGTTTAGAGCAGGAGAACTAGTTGGAGGAAATATGTCATCATATGTGACGTATGCAAATTGATTTACGTCAACAGATATTGAAATATTTTAAAAGTTCTACAGGAAATTAATTTTCTACAGAAATACCCCCAAGTTGCCCCATCACGATCATGATCAATTGATCTGTGGTTTACGTCAAGATGGCGGATCATGTTTGTTCTGTTTAGGAAGCTGATCACTGTTTCGCTAGGCATGTATCAAAACATTATACACATTAGTTCGCATGTCAGCATTTTGAAAGTAGACACACAAAATGTAAAATCGTTTTATTTTATTATATTTATTTTTGCTCTGCATCTAAATACAAATTTGATGGAAGTTTTTGACCCAATTTCCGACCAACAAGGTGACAAAGACAATCCGACATAATTTTATGTATTTATTTCATTTCAAACCTACAACTTTTGTTTCCTGTTGATATTCACATTTTATTCATACTCGATCTTTATTTATTGTCTGATTTGACTGAAAATATTAAAAATGAACATGATTATGTTGGCTTTGATCGGTCACGCTTTGTGATTTCACATGTAAATATGTTGTAAATGTTTCAATGGGGCTCCAACAAGGTAATTTTTTAAATGCAAATGTAGATACTTTTATTTCTAATTCTGCCTTTTAGCAAAATGTCACTGGAGTGGGCGTTAAATAGCAATTTTGATATAATTAACATAATTAATTATGCACAATACAGAGGCATATATATATATAGTAGGAATGGATCGAAAAAAGGGGGAGTTTTTTTTTATTCTTTTTTGGAGTGGACAGAAAAGTGTGTGTGGGAAGGGGAGCAAGTTTTAGGAGTGGATTGGAAGGGGTGGCAAGTTTTCAAAACTGTCAAGCACAAAAAAAATAATAAAAAAAGATTATTCAGACAATGCCCTTATATAACAATTGTCTCTCTTTTTTGTTGTTCCCATATTAAAAAATTAAGCTTTTTCTTAAATTTTTGCCAAAAAAGTGGCAACCCCCCCCCCCCCCCCCCCCCCAGTTCCTATGCCATTGCAATATTTTTTTTTTTTAATTATTTTCTTTTAACTGGTACAAGTTATAAGAATATAACAATCTAGATATCAGTTGAGTTGAGATAAATGTTAGAATTTAGTGGTAATTTAGTATTTGTCATTTTTATGAACACAAGTTCATGGCAAATTCACATGTAACTCATTCTTATAATAATAAACAAAACAAAAGTGCAACACTGACCGTTGTTATTGTTATGGGTCGTTGAACAATTTCACATCCTGAAAGTATGTGTACACATTAATTTGTTTAAATAACTGTAAATATATATATGTATAGATATTTGAATAATTTACTTTTTATGGCTATTTTTAGAGTAAAAATCCATGTGAGCGATTAAATATATGGGGGGAGGGGGGGGGGGGGGGGGGGTTCTTGATCATCTTTATTATTTTTTTTGGCACATTATGCTACTTATTTTTTTTTTTCATTTGATATCCGCAAACACTAATACTGTACATTGACTGTGAAACCATAGCTCTTATGGTACTCTTAACATTATTATTTTATCATTGTCATAAAAAAAATGGAACATTATGAACAGCAGTCCTGCAGCTACCCCCACCCCCCAATATTCATTGCCATAATAGCATAAAAAATGTGGATGGCAATGATGTGGTGGAAATGATCAAATAGGCCAGATGTATGGATCATCCCATGTATTCATAAAAATTTCAGCTTTTAATTTCCTAATTTTATCTCAAAATATGGAAAATGACAACCATGGAAAATTATTTCATATAATGAAATTTTGAAAAAGAGATGAGTTTATTAGGTGACCATAATCTTTTAATAGAATAGGGGAGACATTTTACAATTTTTAATCAAATTTTGAAATTTAAGGGACATAAGTAAACCCCACATTAAAATTGCATGGTCACCTTAGTTGATGTCAGGAGAGTTAGACAGTAGAACCTGTCTATACCGAACCCTGAATTAATAGGAATCTTGTATAAACTAAACATAAAATAATGTCTTGATATAGGAAATCTTTTTAATTCAACCAGTATAAACTGGACATATGTCTATTCTGAACACAAAAGCTCAGTAGAGCTTAGGGATGGACCATTTAACCTCCTGGGGGGGGGTTATGCTTTTTTTCTAAAAAAATATTCAGATTCCCAATGTTGCTGAAAAAAATTCTGATTTTGGTGGAGGAACATTATAAATAATCTGATTCAGAGTTTTTGTCATTATATATTATAACCTAATGTTAAATTCTGGGAAATAAAAATTGCGCTTTGCGCGACAAGTAAAAATAAATATTCTAACTCTTGTGTTGTCTGAAAAAAAAATTCTGAACGAAACAAACAAACATAACCCCCCCCCCTGCAAGTTAAATGGTCGGTCCCTTATGTTTATTGTTTTGTATGTCCAACTTATAAAGAAAACTTTTTGTATTTATAGGTCCAAAGTAGGTTTGGTTTCAACAGATTTCACTGCATACAAAAATTTTAGAGCTCAAATAAATGTGACATATAATGGTGGAAAAATAAGTCTGAACTAATTCTTTTTCAGGAAATAATGGAAAGTCCAAATCAGTTTTCAGATATTATGAAAAGTGACCCAAATTCAGGTATTTAAATTACTAGTATCTTAAAAAGCACCAACATATCCAAAGCATTATTAAAAGAAAGTGTAAGCAGTGATGGTTAACTGTAATCCATCAATATCTACTAAAACCAACAACTACATTTTTGTACTTCTGACTTCAAATCATAGAACACAAAACAGGACCACTGCACATGGCATTGGAAATTCAGGCCCTGGCTTGGAACAGGCACAAATATATGTAGTAGTTTTAAATTCAATTTTGCAATCCTCTATTAATTGAGAGTTGCATATTTAAGGTGTGTGATTTAAATCTGACTGCTGTTTTGTCAAAATATTTGGTCCCTCTCCCTGTTTGAGTGAAAAAATGTAAAACCTTCACTTTTTCACTGAAATCACAAGGGAGTGAGATATATATATATATATATATATACACAAAAGGGTTTTTCAAACTATCAAGATGTGGAGTGAGTGAATGAGTGATTGTTGTTTAATGCCAACTCAGCAATTATTCAGCTATATCATGACGAGAACAAGTTAATTTCCAATGAGATGGTGATGATGATGAGGTCGACTTTGTACTAGACCAACATACTTAGTTGGATTGAAAAGATATGGATGTAAAGGAACATGAGAGATTATTTAACATTACACTTAGACATAAATTCAAGTAAAGGAAAAGTGCTTTCGTTGCTGTTTTTGCATTTCATGGTCACAATAGGGTCTTCAACAATGAGCAAAACTCGTATGCTAAAATGCACAGGGGCTCGCAGTTATATTTTCACATCGCCAGGTATGTGTTAAAAGAGTTAGTACATACCTGGTGATGTGAAAATATAACTGCGAGCCCCTGTGGAAATAACTACATGCTAGTCTCTGAATTATTGTGCCCAGCATTAACTTATTTCAGAGTTATTGGTGTTTAACGTCACATTCAAAACATTCTTGTGATATCTTGCCACTTGATCAGGACTAATTTTATTGGAGTCACGTGATTAGAATACCAGGACACAGAGTCGCTGGCTAACATTGCAAATTAGGTTGTATGTACAGCATATATATCAACATGGGAGGGAAGTCACAAAATATCCTGATTAAGGACAGTCTTACAATGATCTAGGAAAATACAACTATCATTCGAGCCAGGACACGGAATCTGTTTTAATGTGGCTAAGATTAATATATGAATATAATTTTACATTTATATGTTGTATTGTAGCCTACTTCAACAGGGGCCGTCGTGATCGTATGTTAGTTGGATTTACAGCAATCAGTGCCTATTACCACTAATGTTGTGAGTTCGAATCCCGTTCATGGCGAGGTGTACTCGATACAACATTATGTGACTTGCGACAGGTCAATGGTTTTCTCCTAGTACTCCGGTTTCCCCTACCAATAAAACTGACCACCAGGAAATAACTGAAATATTGTTGAAAGTGGCATCAAATACCATAAACCAAACCAAACCATCAACAGACATGGTCTGAGGGCAGCGATCTCAACCACTCTACTCCCAGGTCCTTCATGAAAACAGGACGTTCCTGTACCACCACTTGGTTTGATTGTGTCAGAAGTTGTTGGAGTAATTAAGTGCAAATGTTGTGTTGTTGTTTTTGTGTGTGTGTATATGAGCCATTATAGCCATGTAGCATTATTTTTATTTTAGATCAGAAATCGGTGAATTTATTTACAGAAATGGAACAGATTCAAAACGTTACTACTGAGAACACGGTTCTTATGTCTGACTTTAAATGGTGCGACTCAGCAACTTCTCTGATGTTAAAACATTATCGTGAAAAACAGGTTAAATTTAACAATCCTCACGTGAAGAAAAAAGTCGTATGGCGGGAAATTGCAGAAATAATGCAACAAAACGGATTCGCATTTGATGCGGACAGATGTGAAAGAAAGTTCTTGAATTTGAAGACCAGTTATAGAAATACTATCCAACACAACTGTATGACTGGGAATTTGTCAAGAACCTGTGCATTTTTTGCAGAACTGCATGAAATTTTTCAAATGCAAATAGGTCTAGAAGAAAGTAAATCTCCCGCGATGCTTCAACCTTCTCCTGTTCGGTTGGTGGCGAATTCAAACAATGTCCAAGTAGTTTCTGTTTCTGTTTCTGAAGGAAAAGAAAGTAGACCAACAATTACTTCGCCACCAGCCGACCAATCCACATTTAGATATAGTTCACAACGTCAACAGACAGTTCAAATATCACAACAATCACAATCCATTTCAGAATCACCATTTGAAAAAAGACCAACCCCTCATTCCATTCAAAATTCTAGTCCAAGTAGTTTTCATGCCACAGCGTCTATGTTTTTAGAAGCATCCGCACAACGAAATAGTTCTAGTAACAGACATACGCACGGAGAGTTTCAAGCACAACAACAGAAACCACCAGACAGTCACAATGACAGACGACAATCGACACATCAACCAGTTTCAAATACCACACAGAGAGCTTTATCTGCCAACTCAATTCCCACGTCTGCTTCAACACAAGTGTTGCATCATCAAGAAAATGGCCGCAATTATCAAAATACTTCAATAATTGATCTCTGTAACAATGGCAGAAAACGTGTACAATCGACGGACGACGATGCACGACAAGAAAGGGTAAAGAAACGTAAAAATAACGAGTTACAAAGTTTGTTAACAAGTTTCGAAAAATACCGAGAAGAACAGAAAGGCCGAGAGGATGATCGAATGAAAATGATGAAAGAATTCCACAATGAAGAAATGAAGGTCATGAACCGGTTTTTAGATATTATTCAGCAATGTATCCAGTATAGTTCTGATGATTAAAACATGTTTAAAAACAAAGTTAAATAATAAGGGTAGACAATCCTCCAAACTAAAACAGTACTATCTACTCTTACTTTCATAGCAAAAGGGTTAGGATTATGGTGTTTAAAGCTTTCAACAATATTTCAGTTATATCATGGCGGTCAGTTTTATTGGTGGAGGAAACCGGAGTACCCGGAGAAAACCATGGACCTGTAGCAAATCACTGACAAACTTTATCACATAATGTTGTATCGTGTACACCTCGCCATGAGCAGGATTCAAACTTAATAAATTTAGTGGTGATAGGCACTGGTTGCACAGGTAGTTGTAAATCTATAAACCATGCGATCATGACTGCCCCTATAATAAAAGGGATGAAAACAAAATATAACATGGTCATGACAAGACAAAAATGTGGCGGGTTTAACTGGTAAGTGAGTTTCATACAATCACCTTCTGATAGCTTGACATTCAACCACAAAAAAAATAGAAATGCAAATTAACAGACTTCTATTTTAAAGAATAATATCACAGAATAATTATTGTTATGTACTGTAGCACCACTTTAACAATATTTCAGTTGTGTTGTAGCGGTGAGTTTTATTGGTGGAAGTAACCTAAATACATGGTGAAAATCACCAACCTTCCATAAATCACTGAAAAAATGAATCACAATATGTTGTATCCACAACACTTCGCAATGGTAGTGGATTATGTCCCCTTTCATCAATATTTCATTATTTCATGGTGGTCAATATAATTGTGCAAGTGCATCAGTGATGTTATGGTTAGCGTACTAGCCTCGATTGTTGTTGATCATGAGTTCGATCCCTGGTCAGGTCAATCCAAAGATAATAACAGTGGTATTTGCTGCTTATCTGATAACTCTTGTGACAATAGTGTTGATATGTACAAATGATGCACGTTTTTATGGTTTTATGGTACAACTGCACGTTATTAGATATGGTTTTTATGGTAATGATACAACTGTATATATTATGGTTCAACTGTAAATAATATGGTGATGGTATGGTACGTGAGTGTAGGCTATGGTATGGGAAACCTAAACTGACATGTCCTGATTTGGAACAAATTGGAACATGGTTATCCTATGAAGGATGGACAGATGAAGAATAGGAAAAGGAAAAGGATAGCATGCAGTATTCAGAAGAAACAGCAAAGACTGGTTGG
This sequence comes from Bathymodiolus septemdierum, assembly GCA_963383655.1. NCBI lineage: Eukaryota > Metazoa > Mollusca > Bivalvia > Mytilida > Modiolidae > Bathymodiolus > Bathymodiolus septemdierum. Next base: position 21,829,155 of record OY726531.1, on the reverse strand, counting down.
CTTGGAATCAGGATAATGTGTCCGAGTGGAGCGACATGTCTTCCCTCGGAGTGTTGTTTCAGTGAACTTAACATTAAAAATCTAACTAAGCATGTTGGTCTAGTACAAAGCAGACATCATCTTATCTAATATAACTTGGTCTCGCCATGATATACCTGAAAAATTGCTCCTTTGGCAGTAAGCAACAATCACTCACTCAATTTAATTTTTGGAGGAAATAGGAGTGCCCAGTTATATCAAATACAAATTGCCACGGGAGGGAATTAATTTTGCAAACAGTACTTATGGTACACTCATTTGAACGTGGCAAAGTAAGCACCTGTTGTCATTGGAATGATGACAACATAAAAACATTACAATATCAAGTTCATTGCATGCAGTTTTAACTAACAGATAAGACTGTATATCTGATTTAGAATACTAGTAGTTAAAACACCCAAATAAATGAATGATCTGGGACAGAGACTGACATATACTGAAATCTAAAAAAAAGCCAATAAACATTTTGTGATCCGTTACCAACCTCATAGAATGCGTTTGGCAGAAGCTAACTCGAGGCACACATGAGTCCGTATCGCTCTTATCGTTCACCTGGTTATTCAACCACAGTTTCATCTACACTAGCCAAGAGTCATGATCTGCCCCCCTCCTATTCAGCTTTGGCTGTGCTAGCTACATTTTTGTAGTCATACTCTAAGAATTTGAACTGGATGCAGCCAGCTATAGCTACAACCAAACACAATGTGTGTTACAAAAACATGTGTTTTGTAGGAAAATGTTAAATATAAGATGGACACATTTCAGTTAACTGTGTATATATATTAACATGAATGTTTTGTGCCGATTGCATGAAAATGATATCACTATAAGGGATGTTAATAGTATAATCCAGCCGGTCGCAGCACACCGGTGTCACAGCTATTGTGATCATGGAAGAATAGGAGGGGAGGTGGATTGTATCCCCTTGTCTGGGGAAGATGGCAGTTTTTATTCATTGTATTATGGTGGTAAAACTTTTATTACACAAGATAAATTCCTGAAGGAACTTTCATAACATAATAAAGTTTCCTTCCCACAAATATTGTGATATTTATTCCGTTACAAACTTCGTACAAGTTTCTAAAGAGTAAACAAGAATTAATTTAATGCAGTTTATTATGCTAATACAATATAAATTACGAACGTACTACAATATACAACATGGTTGTAACAGATGATAAAATGTTACGGCTTTTTACTATCAGGTTTCACTATCTAAGACTTCCCATCAGGGCTGACCCCATCATATCCAAATCTGGGGAGAAAGGATTTAAATTTAACTATCCCAACAGCAAGATTAACAATGCGAATAATGGTATCACAAAATAAAGTAGATACATAAATGTATTAACAGATTTAATTCTGGTAACTGGTAATATTTTGACAAAAATGTGATTAATATACAAAAATGTATTTCCCAAAACAACAAACGCAATTCTGGTCGCTAAGATAATACAACACCCTTTCCCAAAAGAACCAGTATGAGACACCACGCCACACATCATCAACTACACTATAAACCATTGTTAATGTTGGAACGAAGCAAGCATCTGTTATGATTTTTGTTTTAAGAGTAATAATCTTTAACCAACAGATTCGACCTTCTTAGCTAGTGACGGGGCACGGGTGGCTTAATGAGTTTGATAGTTGGATTACCTAATAACTTATACAAACCTATCACCAATACGGCGTGGGTCCGCACCTGGCTTTGTAAATTACAAAAAAGGCTGCACTCGACTTAGTTTACCAGTTGCTTGCCCATGATCGGTGGTTCTCTCCGGGTACACTGGCTTCTTCCACCACTAAAACTGGTCACCATGATATAGCTGAAATATTGCTGAAAGTGGCGTTAAACACAATCAAAATCAAATCAAATTAACTATGAGCATTCATTGACCCTGCTTGTGTACTGTCTATATGTTGTCATTTTTGTGATGGTATGTAGTCTTTTTGAGTGGTACTGGAAATCTGTGCAGGTTTATTTTTATCATTTGTTTATACAATGTATATCTGTATTGACGTTGGAGATCCAGTCATCAAGAAGGCAGGGTTTGGATCCCATTAAACGTTTAACCACGCTACATTTTTGTGCAATTCACAAGCAAGGACCTGGATTTCCTATGCCATATGTCGTGTTTCCTTTTTTGTCTATTATTATTTCAGGTGGTTATTTGTTTTGTTGATACTTGTAGAACTGTTGGCCAGTACTTTTTAAACTTTCTTTTCATTTTCTTCATGCTACAAGACTCATGGGGACACATGTACAATGTTTCATGGGGACACATGTACAATGTCTCATGGGGACACATGTACAATGTCTCATGGGGACACATGTACAACATCTCATGGGGACACATGTACAATGTCTCATGGGGACACATGTACAATGTCTCATGTGGACACATGTACAACATCTCATGGGGACACATGTACAATGTCTCATGGGGACACATGTACGTCTCATGGGGACACATGTACAATGTCTCATGTGGACACATGGGGACACATATACAATGTCTCATGGGGACACATGTACAATGTCTCATGGGGACACATGTACAATGTATCATGGGGACACATGTACATCTCATGGGAACACATGTACAATGTCTCATGGGGACACATGTACAATGTCTCATGGGGACACATGTACAACATCTCATGGGGACACATGTATAACGTCTCATGGGGACACATGTGCAATGTCTCATGGGGACACATGTACAACGTCTCATGGGGACACATGTATAATGTCTCATGGGGACACATGTACAATGTCTCATGGGGACACATGTACAACATCTCATGGAGACACATGTACAACATCTCATGGGGACACATGTACAATGTCAGCACATTTACAACAATAACACACAGGAAATATTATTTACACCAATTATTTAACCATAAGATATTAGTTCTAAAGTCTGAATTCCATGTGATAGCCGAAATAGTTTAATTGGAATTATTTTCTAAAACATCAAAAATCTATATATACTCTAATGCTGATTGAGATTTACAATGAAATATTTACCAACATATAAACAAAGTATGCAAGCATTAGTGTAACATGCATACACACAAACAACCAATTACAGAAAATCAACATCGTAAGTTCAACACTTAGATATGATATAAATCCTATATAAATACATGTACTTGGGTTTGAAATTACAAAAAAATGAGACTGTTTTACAACAAAGACACATAACTATGCATGTCCCTATATCAATATCCTAAGTAATATTTATACCACAGTTTTGAGAGTTAAATGGTTAAACAGTCGAACTCGAAGCGTGGTATAAATGATTTGTAACATGAAGCCATGCAATATCACATCTAGGTCGTTGATTATTGCAGGGCTCTCTGAGAGTAATAAATCTGCAACCCAGATTTAAAATGTGCAATATATTGTATCTGCATGTATTATTTCATAGTTCTTAGCTGTTGCTTGCATTCTGGTATATAAACCATAAAAAGATCAAAGGAAAAGAATGCATTCATGACATGGGGTAATCGTAATTTGTAATCATAATTGGTTGTAATCGATTACATTTTTCATGTAATCGAATGTAATCTGTAATCAGACATTTTTTTAGATTACATGTAATCGTAATGTAATCGATTACATTCATTTTGACCCTGTAATCATGGTTACTTCCTGATTACATTTAGATTACTTTTCATCATTTTGACTTATTTTGTCTTAACTGAAACATATATCTCCTTTAGATATTTAATGTATGATTTATGTAAATGAATTTTCTTCATGAAATTTATTAAACAAATAATGTAGTTATTATTATATGCTTAATTGCAATCAAAACTATCACAGCTACAAAAAATATTAAGTATAAATTATGACTTCAAAGACTTGATATCCAAACAAATAATATCTCAATTTCAATTTCTTTAGGGTTTCAAAAATTCAGTGAAAACAGTTTGTCGGCTTGGGTAAAACACAACAAGCTCTAAAATTTTAAATATCTGACACAACTTTCAAGATTTCATATATGAAATTGCTTCTATGAAAGACTATCACCATGTCCTCATGATTCGCATAAGATAAAGAAATATTTTATATAAACCAAAACATAGGTATCTCATGAAGATTTCTTATTACAAGTTTAAAAAGAGATTTAAATTTCAATAAAGATATTATATAAAAAGCAAAATGTAAATTATAATTTTCAGAAACATTTATTTATGATGCTCGTACATACATGTATATTACAAATTAACTGATAAATAGCAAGTCGTAATATTTGTAAAATTTGGGATTTTTTTTCTTCTAAAGAATATTCTAATGGGGCTTGTATCTGATATTCAGATATATGTGATATTTCTGCTTTTTATTTTGGTGCTGATTTTCCTTTTAATATTGGATTATATGATAATTTTTTCATTACTTGTGGGTTACTATGCAACTTGTAAAGGATATTTTATTAAACCTATTTACATAAATTAAGGATTTAGTTTTCATATTTAGACTGAGAAATTATGTACATTAAGCAAGTTTTTAGAATCAGAATTTTTGTTTTTTTATCTTCTGAATTATATATCAAGGACAAACATTCAAACGGTGTGAAATTTAGTAATGGTGATTGTTATATAATTTGGAGTCATAAATAATACCTTAATTACAAATTTTATCAGGTAATTAACTGCTAGTTTATTATCCCCAATAGATTTTCACAGGATGTTTGAAATTATTTGATATATATTATTAAAATGTGCAAATGTATGTTATAATATTTACTAATAGTATAAGATGGAATCAATATTGGTCATATATAGTTATAAGAGAAGACATATTTTATGAAAAATAGGAAAATGATAATTGCTGTTTATAATTTACAATGTACTGTTTGTTATTGCATGTAATGATCACATTACAACTGAATTGTAATTCATAGTTCTGATTAAGAAATACATTTAAAAAAAAAGAGTTATTGGACAGATGCACACGAGACAAAATAACATAAAACACTAATGTATTGGTTGTCATGACATTAAATGTATCAGTAATGTAATCGATTACATTTACAAAGTGATTGTAATTTAATCGATTACATTTGAAAATTGATAATGTAATGTTATCATGAAAATTGCAAAGTAATTGTAATGTAATCAATTACAGTCTGAATTATTTCATGCTACAACTAAAGTTATTCATTGCTTCTAAGATGAAAACATGTAATTTTACATTGAATTATATTTATAACATATACATCAGTAATAATTAAAATTTTTAAATCAATATCGTATTAATGGTTGAATTATCGCTGCATGATAATTATTTAACATAAAAGTGATTTTAATAAATCATGTAAATTTTGAATTAGAAAACTTCCAAATTAAAGTAAATTTCTTTGTAGCAATGGACAAAATATCACCATCAAATTTGTCTACACGTAGTATATTCAGACTACGTCAAAACAGTTCTAAACTATTGGTACTATAACTCTAGTGTAATTTCATTGTAGGTGAATAACAGCTTAGTGTGCACGACGCGTCATCAGTGTACTCTCAAAATCGAAAGATTGGAAGGCCAAATAATTTAAAGTTTTGGGAGCAAAAAAACCAAAGGGCCTAAACAAGATGGCCACAATCGGCTAAGGTCACCTATACCTGATGGAGGAGAACCTTAGTGTGTTTAGGATATAGAACCATTTCTATGGGTATTTCGGTGTGTTTGTATTCAAAAGAGACAAATACCAACAATATGCATGAATTTTGAGAATAATAATAATAGTAATAAACTTTATTTCAAGAGGGTAACTCAATTAGTTTTCACTAATCTAACTTGAGGCCCTCACAAAAATATGATACATTTTGTTTACAACATAATTATGACACACAGCATGCACAATATTGCAAATTCATACTAAACGTATATTATACAATGTTTCATAAATAAAACGAAGTAGCATATTTATTATTATTTTCTTAATGTCTTAATTTGAAATGTTTTTAAGATATGAAAAGCATTTTGATTTAAATATACTAAAACTTGCAGATAATTTGATATTACACGAATGGCTCATTAATGATAGAATTATCATAAGTATATTTATAATCATTACAAGATTTGAATCAACCAATAACATACATATTCACAAATTAATCTATTGAAAATGAGGCTGAATCAGTCACAATACTAGGCGTTTGATTGGATCTTTTGATAAGAGTAATTGAATCAACCAATTGCACACATCGTAACAAGTATTGCATTCCTCAATTGATCCATTGAAAATGAGGCTGCATGCAATACAAGAAGCTTGACAGGATATTTCGGTTAGAGTACTATTTCGTCCATTTTTGACTCGCAGTGTTTCTTAATATAGCTTTAGCAAGTTTACCAATACATTCTACATCTTTAGAAGCATCACTCTCTCCCATGATATTCATGGTTCGTGATATTATTTTCACATTCAATATTTCCTGAAAAAAATAGGACAAATAAATATGTTTTAAATTGGTAACCAAAACAGGGTTAGAGAGCTACGGTGTTTAACGTCACTTTCAACAACATTTTAGTAATATCGTGGCGGTCAGTTTTATTAATGGAGGAAACGTGAGTACCCGGAGAAAACTGCCGCAAGTCACTGACAAATTTTATAACATAATGTTGTATCGATAACACCTCGCAATGACCGGGATTCGAACACACAACATTAGTGGTGATAGGCACTGTTTGCATAGGTAATTGAAAATCCAACTACCATTATACGATCATGACCATGACAACACTATAGCCCAGAAAAGGCCATGTCTCATTTATATACATGTATATTGTAATATTGAATTTTTTTTATATTAGACAAATAATTATCACCTCCTCCCCATCCAACGATATCGTATAATATTACTTTTCCGCTTGAAGGAACTTGTGAGAGAACAAAAACATCTGCTGTAGAACAAAAGTGACAACAAAATACAGAGACAAGTACATATATATATATATATATATATATATATATAGACAAGGTAACACTTCGACTATTAAAGCTATATTTTTATATAGCGGATGTGGTCGAGTGGTCTAGGACGCTGGACATAAGGCTAAACGAATGGTGCTGCAGTGTATCAATGGTGTGAGTTCAAATCCCGTCGAGGGAAGAACAAAAATTTGACAGCTCAAAGATCTAATTCTAACACTGTTTGGTTTAATTTTCAGACGTATATATATATATATATATGAAAAGTCTTAAGATACCAATGAGACTTTCAGAGGCCGTAAATGCTGCTGGAATGTTGCTACATATAAATGGAAAGTGCATAATGGGAAAATTGAAATCATCTCTTTTATCATAAAGGTTCTTCTTAAAGATGAAACCGCTTTGTACTAACATTAGGGAGATTTTATTGTCTGTATATTTGACCGGTTTCAGTAATTGTGCACTGCTCTTGATATGAAGCCAGAGAAGTCTACCCCTTTTAAGTATATGATGTCTCTTCCAGTTTTCTTTTTGTTCTTGTAGTGTTCGTGTTTCAATCGTACATGTTAAATGTGTATATTCTATATTGTGATGTCTATTGCGATTTCCACGTAAAAAATAATATAGGAGGAGGGTGTCAAGTTTTATTTTTGATATTTCTCTTATTTACGTATACTGATACCACACCAGATGATGTTCGTGTTGCTTAACAGTAACACGACGGGTGCCACTAATGACAGGAACAGCTTATCCTTCCAGAACACATTACTTTACTCCTCAGAATTAAGTGGGATTCATGTTGCCGAATGTTTAGTTTTCGATATAGTGTTTTGTCGACCATTGTTTGTCTTTTTGTCTTTCATTTCGGACATTTTATTGGCTGTCCTTCGATTTACGGCTTCTGATTGGTCCATTGATATCTTCAAACCATTTGTCGTTGTCATCATTATACATGATGGGTGTCACACAGGGATCTTTTGTCACCGGTTTTATTTTCATTTTTTATTGATGTTGCTTTGTTATTCTGGATTGTGATTATTTGATACTGACATTTAAATTGTCATTTATCTTAAACATTCAAATGTATATTAGCATATTAATAAGATCTGACACCATCCTCTTTCAATTGAAAAAAAGATTTTTTTATAATGATAAAATGTTCTAAAACTACAAGATAGCTGCATGCTTAATACCAAGTCGAAAAATAGAAATGTATTTTGTTCTGATATATCAAACATAGTTTCTATACAATGAAGTATAGCATTCATATAATATTTACACTGTATGGCCATATATATAATGAGCACACCACTGTAAGCAAAAACGAAATACCGGTAATTGGTTTTTATCAATATTATTCATAAATAGTCAATACTATGGACACACTGACTATTTTACAATGGAAATACAAGTATGGCAATTGTATGTTTATGTACTCACAGTGTTGTTCCTCATGATTAGTACATTATCTACGGTAATTGGTTCACACAGTGTCAGCGTGTGTTTGTGAAGGTACACAACTGCCTTTGATATTTCCGTTAAGACTATAAGACGGTCAATAGGCTTCAATCTTCTTTTATGCAGTAGATGAGACAAAGAGAAATATTCTAAATCTTTACCATTCACAAGGCATAAGTGATTTAGCATCATATCCACATCTGAATCTGAAACTTTGATAACAAATTAGCATTAATTGTAGCATACAGTCAAATCTGTATTAAGAGGTCATATTTGGTACAAAGAAAAAGTGACCTTATAAGGGAGGTGAACTCTTAATAGAGGTTCATTTCATATAAAATTTGCTATGACAGGACAAGGAAAAGGTGACATTTTAATACAGGTGACAGCTTAATAGAGGTGATTGCTTAATACAGGTGACTGCTTAATAGAGGTGACTTCTTAATACAGGTGACTGCTTAATAGAGGTGACTGCTTAATATAGGTGACTGCTTAATAGAGGTGACATTTTAATACAGGTGACTGCTTAATAGAGGTGACTACTTAATAGAGGTGACTGCTTAATAGAGGTGACTGCTTAATAGAGGTGACTGCTTAATAGAGGTGACTGCTTAATACAGGCAACTGCTTAATAGAGGTGACTGCTTAATACAGGTGACCACATGGACATGTTTGACTGTATATGACATTTTTCCGTTGATGTTTTTATGAATTATTCAGCTTCAAAAATGTCTTCATAGAAAACCATCATCTATTATCTGAGATTGATATTGTACCATACTCAATTAACCAGCCATTAAAATTTCATTGAATTCCAATATATATCTAAATGGGCAAGGCTTACACCATGGAACAACATGCAGGTCCAAATGCTAATGATTTAATTTCTGTTACAAAACATATATACCACATGTCTTAATCATGAACTTATTCAAACAAAACTCGTCCTTCGGATAAGTTATTTTTCATATGAAAAGACAGTTTAATCAGTGAAGATCAACAATTCTTCCAATATTAACAAAATGAACAATTATCCCTCACCTCAAATCACTGAACATGAAACAGATACACTTATATAATTATGATATTGAAAATCCAGATCCTTTTTTAATGTCATATAATTCTAAAGGAGTTTAGCAGATGCACATTTGGTAATGTTTGTTCTGTTTAGTCAAATCAAAAGGAATTCAGTGTTATGGTGTTTAACGCTACGATCAACAATATTTCAGTTATATCGTGACGGTGAGTTTTATTGGTGGAGGAAGCCGGAGTACCCAGAAAAAACCATCGACCTTAAGTCACTGAATTTTGTTATCACATAATGTTGTATCGAAAGGAATTCATTTATATAATATATGCTGCATAAATGTACTTGATTATATAAATACCTCTTTTTCTACCCTTTCGTCTATTAAACGTTGACATTCGTCTAAACGACTTTAAGTTCAGATTCTACAATAAAAATACATGCAAATACAGCAAGTGTCTGAAATTATATGATACAAATTTAATTGTCTAAAAGATTGTTTCAAGATGGCTTCCTTATCTAATATGACACACAAATATAAATACTGTAACATGAAAAACAAAAAATTACCAAAATTTAATTAAAAAATCGTATAATCGAAAAGGCAAAATCGATACCTCTAACACACAAATACACGATGCTCACTTTACTGGCTTGGTACAGGTACTTCAATAAAAAGTGGCAGGGTTAAACTAGTTTTATGGACCCAAACCTCCATAAAAGCCATCAAAATTTAACTGGTCTACACATTATTGTTTTAATTAATATTCAAATTTTGCTTGTAAAATTGGAAATAATGGCCATATTTGCTAACTATTACATGATTACTTACTTTTTTAGCCAAAATGTTCGAAAATGTATACATGAAGGGGTTGAGTGCCGAGTTTACTGGCAACACAAAAACGACTACAAACGCATAGACCTCGGAAGAAAATGTCTCTCCACTTAAAGCCATCATGCCTGTAATTAAATTATTTATTAAAAAAAATGTTTATAGAATTACCCCATTCTACTAGTATTTAGAAATTGCAATACAAGAGTAACATGACAGGTGCCACTAGTGGAACATCAACTGCTCACCTTTCCGGCCCGGAGAGCCTAAATTCACTCCCGAATTCTTAGTGGGGTTTGTTTTATGTGTATTGTATGTCCTGCTTCGATTCACAGCTTCTGGTTACCCTTTTGCATCTTCAAACGTTATTCTATACATCAATAGCAGGCGTTACTTAAACAATCATTAATTATCATCAAAACTAAGGTTCTCCCCACCCCCCTCAGGCATAATAGGTGACCATGGTCGTCTGTGGCTTTCCTGTTTCGACCCTTTGGTTTTATTGCTCCCAAACACATTTATATTGTTTGGCTTTCCAATGTTTCGATATTGAGCGTACCTGATGAAGGTTATTCCAGAAACGCGCCTTGCACACTAAATTTGATATCTACGTTTTATTTCAATATCTATTTCACCTTTTCTACTACTTTTAAATCAGGTTTTATATAGGTAAGAGACAGGAAAATACCTAAAAAAATATGCTTTTTTAATATTAACCTCACCACGAGAAACAAGGTGGGCATTTAAGTGACATTCTGAAATTAGCGATTTTGACTTTCTTGGTGTCGGCCCTTTGGTATTCTTGTTCATAAAGACTTTTATAGATTTTGGATTTCCAATATTTTGATTTTGAGCGTACTTACATAGTGAATGCACACTGAATTTGAAATCTACGATTTTATTAAGTAAGGCTTACCCATCACCCCAATCGGAATCCAACATAAAAAGTCTGTCAGGACTACTACAAACAGTTTTCTGGCTAAAGTCAGGTCCTGTCTTGTCTTTGTTGACATAATTACCCCGCTACCTTTGGCTGTGTGGTATATCATTAATTGACAAACCGCTATTATAATAAACACCACGCTATTGTAGATCACAAATATCGACATTGAATATTCCCATCCACTAATATTTTTAGTTACGAAAGGTAATGCTAGACAGACTCCTTGTTTTGTATAGAAACTCTCTGAAAAATAATCTATGAAAACCAACGGAATAGTTCCAAGCAGAGTCACGAAGATCCACACACCAGATACAGCCACGGCCGTTGATTTAAGGGTAATATTCCTGTGTTTAAACGGCTGATGTACAGCTATAAAACGATCAAGAGCAATCAACAGAATGAAATTGACGGATGCTTCACTAGCAATTGTCATTAAAACACCAGCAAATTTACATATAATGCTTTGTCGCCATTCCTTTTCGTTTAAAATATAATTTCCCTTGTACACCGTGTCTGCAATTGCAATGATGACAAGATATATGCCTGTTAAAAAGTCAGAAATACTGAGATTCAATATCAAAAACACGCTTGGTTTGTAAATTGTCCGCCGTTCAAATATGACTCGGTACATTATAACTCCAAAGTTCCCAAACAGCGCCATGATACTAACGATCCACAATGTCCATCGCAAGACACTAAATTTCATCAAATCATAACAAGACGAGAACGCATCTGGGTCTGGCTTACAATTCTGTTCCTCAACAGACTCTGGTCTTAGACAACAAAATACATAAGAGTCAGTCATCATGTCATTTAAATTTGTTAGATCAGAAAATATCTTGTCAGAGAATTCATCTATCACGTTTAGCGACATGTCAATGTACTTCAATTGAGGAATTCCCCGGAATCCGCCATTTTGAATAGAATACAGGTTGTTTCCATGTAGTGTCAATTTCACTAGTCTTTGTAAGCCGAGAAATGTATCTTTGTGTACAACGTGAATCCTGTTATAACTTAAGTCTAACACCAAGAGATTGTTTACATTCATAAAGGCCTTTGGTTCTATATATTCTATGCCACAACGGGTTAAAATTAGTTCTGCTAAATACGGATAATATCCAACAACCAGCGTATTGTTCGAAAATCTCGAAAGGCTGACATCTAACTTTCTGGCTTTGTCGGAAATCTGAGGTAAGACTCCGTTAATGTTATCAGCTTGGCAAATAAAAACAGCCCCGTTACAGAAGCACTCCCCTGGACATGTTAAATTGCAGAGTATCTCGTCATCTCCCCTTGGGCATTGTTTGACCCCGTCACAGATGTAGGCCAGTTGAATACATGTAGTAGAATTCTTACATCTAAATAATCCTGGACATAGCAGATGTTCTACAAAAGTATATCTGTCTTCAGGTTGGGTGGGTGGTTTATGGTGTTTAATGTCACTTTCAACAATATTTCAGTTATATGGTGGCGGTCAGTTTTATTGGTGGAGGAAACAGGAGTACCAGGTGAAATCCACCGATCTGCCGCAAGTCATTGACAAACTTTATCACATAATGTTGTATCGAGTACACCTCGCCTCAGCGGGATTCGAACCCAGAACGTTAGTGGTGATAGGCACTAATTTCATAGATAGATGTAAATCCAACTACGATACGATCACGACCACGTAAGAATTGGAAACTGTTGTAGCTTTATTGAGGTGTGACAGCGTTGTTCGAAGTACATTGTGTATGAAGTGTGGTGGCGCATCCAATAAAAATGTGCTTGTCAACGCTTTTACAACCCTATAGTGCAAAAAAGTCTTATAATTACATTTTTACATTATTGAGCACAATTGAAGTTATTATTATCTATTTTAATACATTTTGCTGTATTCCATATTTTCAACTGTTGTTATTGTGCGTAATGATTAGTTTTCATGATGTTAGAAAATATTTCCCGTAAGTGGACGTGGTTGTATCTTTGTGCATTTCATTGACCAATGAAGTGTCAATTTAGAAGCACCCAAGTTCACCCCAGGTTTTTTGGTGGGGTTCGTGTTGCTCACCTTTATAGTTTTTTGCGTTGTCCTATTTTGTTTTTTCATGTTCTAAGTTCCGTGTTGTGATGTCCGTTATGATTTCCACATAAAAACGATGTTCGTTCGTCTTTACCTCCAGTTGTTGGTAAGAGGAATCAGGTCTTATTTACGCTATTTGTATTTGGTTGCGTCTAGTGTTGTGTTTTTGCTTTGTTTTTCTTCGTCTTGTTGCCAGTTTCTCTTGATTGTCCAATTTTGATTTCCCTTCGTTATTCTCTAACGTTTATAAGATCATATTAAGGATTGTCAGTACAACATCTTTATAAAACATATTGAACCCGAATAATTGAACAATATGTATTTTTTCCGCTTCAGTGTAATGTTGTAGTGTAGACATTATTTTATTGTTGAAAATAATATAGTTCATATTACAGATTGAAACAAGTATGACTATATTAGTAACAATCTGATTTGGAAACAAGCATACTGGTTAGGGAACGACCATTTAACTTGAAGGAAGGGGGGGGGGGGGGGGGGGGGTATGTTTTTTTTCTAAAAAAATATTCTGATTCCCAATGTTGCTGAAAAAAATATTCTGATTTTGGTGGAGGAAAAAAAAAAATGATTCAGAGTTTTTGTCATATAACCTAATGTTAAATTCTGGAAAACAATTTAAAATAAATATTCTAACTCTTGTCCAAAAAAATGTTTTTGAACGAAACAAAAAACCATAACCCCCGCCTTCAAGTTAAATGGTCGGTCCCTTATATAAGTACGTTTTCTTGGATAGTTCCCATATGACATAATAGAGGTTTCGTTTATGGTGTTTAATGCCACTTTCAACATTATTTCGGTTATATCATGGCGGTCAGTTTTATTGGTGGAGGAAACTGGAGTACCCAGATAAAACCACCGACCTGCCACAAGTTGCTGACAAATTTTACCACATAATGTTGTATCGAGTGCACCTAGACCTGAGCGGGATTCGAACTCACAACGTTAGTGGGTTACATTATTAAGAACGTTGGTCTTACCACAGTTGAGTTCATCGTCACCTTCAACACAGTGTTTGGTTCCATCACACACAAGTCTTGGTGGAACGCAATGTCCTTCGTTACATTGGAAGAATCCCCTGGGACATACAATACCCTCTGAAAATGATGACATAAAATAAAGTGAAAAAAACAAAAAATACCACATTTCCAAAATCCATAAAAAAAATGTTAGACAGAGGACAAATCGATACCTATAGGAATAGGTGACCTTAGCCAATATTGGCTATCCTGTGAAGGCCCTTAGGTTTTATTGCTATCCTGTGTAGGACCTTAGGTTTTATTGCTCCCAAAGCTTTCAATTGTTTGGCTTTCCAATCTTTCAATTTTCAGCGTACCTGATGAAGGTTATTCCAGAAACGCGCCGTGCACACTAAATTTGATATCTACATTTCTATTGGTACAGACACTTCAATAAAAAGTGGCAGGTTTAAACTAATTTTGATTATTACTTTTTCTTAGCATCAATATCCATCTTTAACTTACTTTAATTTCATCACCTTAGCAGGTACTACTATGAGAAGCTTCGTTATGGTTATTTAAAACATTGTTTTGATCCAGTTGGTCGACGACCGATTGTTTACATAGAAGATACCAAAGTGGTAATCAGAATCCTTTGAAGGACAGACAACACAATGGCCAAAAGGACAAACATCGATCAACAAAACATTACACAAACAACCAAAGATTGCGTAACACGAACACAACCGGGGTGAACTCAGGTGTTCTGGAAATGTTAGCATTTCCTGCACTACTAGTGACACCCGTATTGTTACTCTAGTTACATAGCTGTCTGTAAATAGCATATCTGAAATGCTCATCCGTTGGTTTTCCGTAATACATACGAATAGTGGTTTATAACAGAGATAATGTAACTGAAAAACATTAATTATTTATGAAGAGCTTGAAGATACCAAATGGATAATCAGAATCTGTAAGTCGAAGAAGAAAAGACAACACAATGGCCAAAAGAAAAAGTACAAAAGGACAAACAACGATCTACAAAACATTACACATAAAACTAAAGATCGAGTAACACGAACCTCACTAAAACTGAGGGTGAATGCAGGTGCTCCGGAAGGGTAGGTTCAGGTGCTCTGAAAGGGTAAGTTCAGGTGCTCCGGAAGGGTAGGTTCAGGTGCTCTGGAAGGGTAAGTTCAAGTGCTCTGGAAGGGTAAGTTCAGGTGTTCTGGAAGGGTAAGTGCAGGTGTTCTGGAAGGGTAAGTTCAATTTTATGTTCAATATTCTAGCTCTATCTTTATCCAACGTTTCGGCCATCAAGGGCTTAATCAATGGTTTTGGTTTATGATGTTTAATGCCACATTCAACAAAATTTCAGTTATATCGTGGCGGTCAGTTTTATTGGTGGAGGAAAGCGCAGTACCCAGATAAAACCACCGACCCGCCATAAGTCACTGATAAACTTTATCACTTAATGTTGTATCGAGTACACCTCGTCTGAGCGGAATTCGAACTCGCAACGTTAGCGGTGATAGACACTGATTGCATAGGTAGTTGTAATTCAAACAACCATATGATCACGATCACGACGGCCCCCCTTAATCAATGGCATATAAAGATATCACACTTTGATAGTGTGGACAGCAAAATGTGATTACCGTACGTTTTAGATATATTCTTGATGAAGTCCTGATGACCGAAACGTTGAAGAAAGAACAAAAATATCCTATTACTGAAAAATACCCAGTTATCACACATTCTATCTACAGTGAAATCTGTCTAAACCGAACCTCCTTAGGATCAACTGTTCATAATAGACAATTGATTGGATGATATAGGTGCACACTAAATTTGACATCTAAATTTTAATAACCATAATTTCCTAAATTGTGATTTCATTTCATGTTCGGTTTATAAAGGATTATGTTTTATGCATCCTTCAGTTTAGAAAGGTTTCACTGTATTTCAAGGTCAGTCGTGGTTGGATTTTCATTTATTTATGCAATCAGTTGTGAGTTCGGCTTCTGGAGAGGTGTACTCCATACACAATAATGTGATAAAGTTTGTCATTGTCTTGTGGCAACATAAAACTCAATCATGTGATAACATAGACAGATAATATAGATATTTGATTGGATTGAACAAGCACTCACCATGTAAAAAAAAATGTGACATGTCACTACAACCTTCTATGGGAACCTCAATCACGTGACAATATAGACAGAAATTATAGATATTTGATTGGATGGAACAAGTACTTACCATATATATAAAGATGTGATATGTCTCTACAACCTTCTTTGAGAATCTCAATCACGTGACAACATAGACAGAAATTATAGATATTTGATTGGATGGAACAAGCACTTACCATGCTTTTGAAGATGTGACATGTCTCTACAACCTTTTTTGGGAACCTCAATCACGTGACAACATAGACAGAAATCATAGATATTTGATTGGATGGAACAAGTACTTACCATATATATAAAGATGTGATATGTCTCTACAACCTTCTTTGGGAACCTCAATCACGTGACAATATAGACAGAAATTATAGATATTTGATTGGATGGAAAAAGTACTTACGATGGTTTTGAAGATGCAACATGTCTCTACAACCTTCTATGGGAACCTAAATCACGTGACAATATAGACAGAAATTATAGATATTTGATTGGATGGAAAAAGTACTTACGATGGTTTTGAAGATGCAACATGTCTCTACAACCTTCTATGGGAACCTAAATCACGTGACAATATAGACAGAAATTATAGATATTTGATTGGATGGAAAAAGTACTTACGATGGTTTTGAAGATGTGACATGTCTCTACAACCTTCTATATCACTGTATGCTGTCATATCCAAAGCGTTCTTAAACTTAATGTCAAATAGTTTACCATTGTCACATAAAGATCGCATAGAAGTAATATTTTTCTTTATTTCTTTATGAAAAATAAAAAAAAATTAATTTAGACCATTTGTATGATAGATGTATAATAATTACAGTTATCAATAAAACAAAACACAACAAATACAATTCTGTCAGAACAGTTCCAAAATCACACAACAAATACAACTCTGTCAGAACAGTTCCAAAATCACACAACAAATACAACTCTGTCAGAACAGTTCCAAAATCTCACAACAAACACAACTCTGTCAGAACAGTTCCAAAATCACACAACAAATACAACTATGTCAGAACAGTTCCAAAATCTCACAACAAACACAACTCTGTCAGAACAGTTCCAAAATCACACAACAAATACAACTCTGTCAGAACAGTTCCAAAATCACACAACAAATACAACTCTGTCAGAACAGTTCCAAAATCACACAACAAACACAACTCTGTCAGAACAGTTCCAAAATCACACAACAAACACAACTCTGTCAGAACAGTTCCAAAATCACACAACAAATACAACTCTGTCAGAACAGTTCCAAAATCACACAACAAATACAACTCTGTCAGAACAGTTCCAAAATCTCACAACAAACACAACTCTGTCAGAACAGTTCCAAAATCACACAACAAATACAACTCTGTCAGAACAGAATCCAAAATCACACAACAAACACAACTCTGTCAGAACAGTTCCAAAATCACACAACAAACACAACTCTGTCAGAACAGTTCCAAAATCACACAACAAATACAACTCTGTCAGAACAGAATCCAAAAATCACACAACAAACACAACTCTGTCAGAACAGTTCCAAAATCACACAACAAATACAACTCTGTCAGAACAGAATCTAAAATCACACAACAAACACAACTCTGTCAGAACAGTTCCAAAATCACACAACAAATACAACTCTGTCAGAACAGTTCCAAAATCACACAACAAACACAACTCTGTCAGAACAGAATCCAAAATCACACAACAAATACAACTCTGTCAGAACAGTTCCAAAATCCCACAACAAACACAACTCTGTGAGAACAGTTCCAAAATCACACAACAAACACAACTCTGTCAGAACAGAATCCAAAATCACACAACAAATACAACTCTGTCAGAACAGTTCCAAAATCACACAACAAATACAACTCTGTCAGAACAGTTCCAAAATCACACAACAAATACAACTCTGTCAGAACAGTTCCAAAATTACACAACAAACACAACTCTGTCAGAACAGTTCCAAAATCACACAACAAACACAACTCTGTCAGAACAGTTCCAAAATCACACAACAAATACAACTCTGTCAGAACAGTTCCAAAATCACACAACAAATACAACTCTGTCAGAACAGTTCCAAAATCACACAACAAACACAACTCTGTCAGAACAGTTCCAAAATCACACAACAAATACAACTCTGTCAGAACAGTTCCAAAATCACACAACAAATACAACTCTGTCAGAACAGTTCCAAAATTACACAACAAACACAACTCTGTCAGAACAGTTCCAAAATCACACAACAAATACAACTCTGTCAGAACAGTTCCAACATCACACAACAAATACAACTCTGTCAGAACAGTTCCAAAATCACACAACAAACACAACTCTGTCAGAACAGTTCCAAAATCACACAACAAACACAACTCTGTCAGAACAGAATCCAAAATCACACAACAAATACAACTCTGTCAGAACAGTTCCAAAATCACACAACAAACACAACTCTGTCAGAACAGTTCCAAAATCACACAACAAATACAACTCTGTCAGAACAGTTCCAAAATCACACAACAAACACAACTCTGTCAGAACAGTTCCAAAATCACACAACAAATACAACTCTGTCAGAACAGTTCCAAAATTACACAACAAACACAACTCTGTCAGAACAGTTCCAAAATCACACAACAAACACAACTCTGTCAGAACAGTTCCAAAATCACACAACAAACACAACTCTGTCAGAACAGTTCCAAAATCACACAACAAATACAAACTCTGTCAGAACAGTTCCAAAATCACACAACAAATACAACTCTGTCAGAACAGTTCCAAAATCACACAACAAACACAACTCTGTCAGAACAGTTCCAAAATCACACAACAAACACAACTCTGTCAGAACAGAATCCAAAATCACACAACAAATACAACTCTGTCAGAACAGTTCCAAAATCACACAACAAACACAACTCTGTCAGAACAGTTCCAAAATCACACAACAAATACAACTCTGTCAGAACAGTTCCAAAATCACACAACAAACACAACTCTGTCAGAACACTTCCAAAATCACACAACAAATACAACTCTGTCAGAACAGTTCCAAAATCACACAACAAATACAACTCTGTCAGAACAGTTCCAAAATCACACAACAAATACAACTCTGTCAGAACAGTTCCAAAATCACACAACAAATACAAACTCTGTCAGAACAGAATCCAAAATCACACAACAAATACAACTCTGTCTGAACAGTTCCAAAATCACACAACAAACACAACTCTGTCAGAACAGTTCCAAAATCACACAACAAACACAACTCTGTCAGAACAGTTCCAAAATCACACAACAAATACAACTCTGTCAGAACAGTTCCAACATCACACAACAAATACAACTCTGTCAGAACAGTTCCAAAATCACACAACAAATACAACTCTGTCAGAACAGTTCCAAAATCACACAACAAACACAACTCTGTCAGAACAGTTCCAAAATCACACAACAAATACAACTCTGTCAGAACAGTTCCAAAATCACACAACAAATACAACTCTGTCAGAACAGTTCCAAAATTACACAACAAACACAGCTCTGTCAGAACAGTTCCAAAATCACACAACAAACACAACTCTGTCAGAACAGTTCCAAAATCACACAACAAACACAACTCTGTCAGAACAGTTCCAACATCACACAACAAATACAACTCTGTCAGAACAGTTCCAAAATCACACAACAAATACAACTCTGTCAGAACAGTTCCAAAATCACACAACAAACACAACTCTGTCAGAACAGTTCCAAAATCACACAACAAACACAACTCTGTCAGAACAGTTCCAAAATCACACAACAAATACAACTCTGTCAGAACAGTTCCAAAATCACACAACAAATACAACTCTGTCAGAACAGAATCCAAAATCACACAACAAATACAACTCTGTCAGAACAGTTCCAAAATCTCACAACAAATACAAACTCTGTCAGAAGAGAATCCAAAATCACACAACAAATACAACTCTGTCAGAACACTTCCAAAATCACACAACAAATACAACTATGTCAGAACAGTTCCAAAATCACACAACAAACACAACTCTGTCAGAACAGTTCCAAAATCACACAACAAATACAACTCTGTCAGAACAGTTCCAAAATCACACAACAAATACAACTCTGTCAGAACAGTTCCAAAATCACACAACAAACACAACTCTGTCAGAACAGTTCCAAAATCACACAACAAATACAACTCTGTCAGAACAGTTCCAAAATCACACAACAAATACAACTCTGTCAGAACAGTTCCAAAATCACACAACAAATACAACTCTGTCAGAACAGTTCCAAAATCACACAACAAACACAACTCTGTCAGAACAGTTCCAAAATCACACAACAAACACAACTCTGTCAGAACAGTTCCAAAATCACACAACAAATACAACTCTGTCAGAACAGTTCCAAAATCACACAACAAACACAACTCTGTCAGAACAGCTCCAAAATCACACAACAAACACAACTCTGTCAGAACAGTTCCAAAATCACACAACAAATACAACTCTGTCAGAACAGTTCCAAAATCACACAACAAATACAACTCTGTCAGAACAGTTCCAAAATCACACAACAAACACAACTCTGTCAGAACAGTTCCAAAATCACACAACAAACACAACTCTGTCAGAACAGTTCCAAAATCACACAACAAATACAACTCTGTCAGAACAGTTCCAAAATCACACAACAAATACAACTCTGTCAGAACAGAATCCAAAATCACACAACAAATACAACTCTGTCAGAACAGTTCCAAAATCTCACAACAAATACAAACTCTGTCAGAACAGAATCCAAAATCACACAACAAATACAACTCTGTCAGAACACTTCCAAAATCACACAACAAATACAACTATGTCAGAACAGTTCCAAAATCACACAACAAACACAACTCTGTCAGAACAGTTCCAAAATCACACAACAAACACAACTCTGTCAGAACAGTTCCAAAATCACACAACAAACACAACTCTGTCAGAACAGTTCCAAAATCACACAACAAATACAACTCTGTCAGAACAGTTCCAAAATCACACAACAAACACAACTCTGTCAGAACAGTTCCAAAATCACACAACAAATACAACTCTGTCAGAACAGTTCCAAAATCACACAACAAATACAACTCTGTCAGAACAGTTCCAAAATCACACAACAAATACAACTCTGTCAGAACAGTTCCAAAATCACACAACAAACACAACTCTGTCAGAACAGTTCCAAAATCACACAACAAACACAACTCTGTCAGAACAGTTCCAAAATCACACAACAAATACAACTCTGTCAGAACAGTTCCAAAATCACACAACAAACACAACTCTGTCAGAACAGTTCCAAAATCACACAACAAACACAACTCTGTCAGAACAGTTCCAAAATCACACAACAAACACAACTCTGTCAGAACAGTTCCAAAATCACACAACAAATACAACTCTGTCAGAACAGTTCCAAAATCACACAACAAACACAACTCTGTCAGAACAGTTCCAAAATCACACAACAAACACAACTCTGTCAGAACAGTTCCAAAATCACACAACAAATACAACTCTGTCAGAACAGTTCCAAAATCACACAACAAATACAACTCTGTCAGAACAGAATCCAAAATCACACAACAAATACAACTCTATCAGAACAGTTCCAAAATCTCACAACAAATACAAACTCTGTCAGAACAGAATCCAAAATCACACAACAAATACAACTCTGTCAGAACACTTCCAAAATCACACAACAAATACAACTATGTCAGAACAGTTCCAAAATCACACAACAAACACAACTCTGTCAGAACAGTTCCAAAATCACACAACAAATACAACTCTGTCAGAACAGTTCCAAAATCACACAACAAATACAACTCTGTCAGAACAGTTCCAAAATCACACAACAAATACAACTCTGTCAGAACAGTTCCAAAATCACACAACAAATACAACTCTGTCAGAACAGTTCCAACATCACACAACAAATACAACTCTGTCAGAACAGTTCCAAAATCACACAACAAACACAACTCTGTCAGAACAGTTCCAAAATCACACAACAAATACAACTCTGTCAGAACAGTTCCAAAATCACACAATAAATACAACTCTGTCAGAACAGTTCCAAAATCACACAACAAATACAACTCTGTCAGAACAGTTCCAAAATCACACAACAAATACAACTATGTCAGAACAGTTCCAAAATCACACAACAAACACAACTCTGTCAGAACAGTTCCAAAATCACACAACAAATACAACTCTGTCAGAACAGTTCCAAAATCACACAACAAACACAACTCTGTCAGAACAGTTCCAAAATCACACAACAAATACAACTCTGTCAGAACAGTTCCAAAATCACACAACAAATACAACTCTGTCAGAACAGTTCCAAAATCACACAACAAATACAACTCTGTCAGAACAGTTCCAAAATCACACAACAAATACAACTCTGTCAGAACAGTTCCAAAATCACACAACAAATACAACTCTGTCAGAACAGTTCCAAAATCACACAACAAATACAACTCTGTCAGAACAGTTCCAAAATCACACAACAAATACAACTCTGTCAGAACAGTTCCAAAATCACACAACAAACACAACTCTGTCAGAACAGTTCCAAAATCACACAACAAACACAACTCTGTCAGAACAGTTCCAAAATCACACAACAAACACAACTCTGTCAGAACAGTTCCAAAATCACACAACAAATACAACTCTGTCAGAACAGTTCCAAAATCACACAACAAATACAACTCTGTCAGAACAGTTCCAAAATCCAATTGAAAAATCGTAGAAACAAATGCAAAATCGATATAATTTTTGATCTGGTACAGGCACTACATTTTAAAAGGTGGCAGAGTTACATTAGTTAAACTAGTTTTAACCCCCTTTTAGTGAAATAATGCAGTCATGCAGGTGTTTTCAATATGTGAATTAAATGCCAACCATCACATATAACTGTGCGAGCAGCGTTGTTATAGAGAACACTCAAATTTTAAACTTTATACATAAATATTTAATTTTCGTGATACAGAAGCTATGTCATGATGCAACATTATCCTGATTCCGAGCCAACCAATAACTGATTAACTGATAATTGTAAATATGATGCATTTTTAAAATGGCGTCAGTTTTATATTTGACACAGGTAAAAAGGTAGGTATCAACATATTGTATGTCATGTTTTATTCCATACAACAACATAGAGAAAATCAATTAAGAAATATTGAATAATGGACTGCACGTTAACAAATCGGATATATTAGAGGGGCGGTATTTGGTGGGAGTGACCTTGTAATAGTGGGAGTGACCTTGTAATAGTGGGTGTGGTCTTGTAATAGTGGATCTACAATACAACAATTCTCTCTAATGTTATCTTACCTGAAACACATATCAACGGTCCAATGTTGTAATGAAATAACCCCTCCTTGCTGAATTGGAATACATAAACATCAAAGAAGTAGACTGGTCCACCAACCTGTTCATAAGACCAATTCAATGCTACATTGGTAAGTTCGTCATTCCACATATTCGTATGAGGTGGATATACCCTTCTAAAATATAGGCATCATACATCATATAGAACGGAAAATAAGTCTATATATAATCTATATTGGACATTGTTTGTTGTTTGTTTGATGGTGTTTAACAATATTTCAGTTATATCGTAGCAGTCAGTCTTATTGGTGGAGGAAATCGGAGGACCCGGAGATAGCAAACCACCAACCTGTCGCAAGTCACTGACAAACTTTATCACATACTGTTGTACACCTCGCCATGGTCGAGATTCGAACTCACAACATCAGTGATGATAGGCACTGATTGCATAGGTAGTTGTAAATCTAACCACCATACGATCATGACCACGACATCGTATGGTTTTAAAACTAACTCTATATATACTGATATTGGACATCGCATGATCGTGGACATGATCATATAGTTGGATTTACAACTACCTATGCAATCAATGCACATCACCACTGACATTGTGAGTTTGAATCCCACTCATGGCGAGGTGTGCTCGATACAACATTATGTGATAAAGTGTGTCATTGACTGGTTTTTCTCAGGTTACTCCAGTTTTCTCCACCAATAAAACTAACCGCCACGATATAACTGAAACAGTATTGAAAGTGGCGTTCAGCACCATAGCCCTATAAAAAGATATTGGACATTAATTGTATGTTGCTAAAACTAATTCAGTATATGATAATATTGGGCATCATATCGTTCTAAAAATAACTTAATAGAAAGAGATATTCGGCATTGCATCGTTCTAAAAAATAACGTAATAGAAAATGATACTGAACATGGTATGGTTCTAAAAATAACTTAATAGAAAATTATATTCGGCATCGCATCATTCTAAAAATAACGTAGTAGATAATGAAATTGGACATCATATGGGATTAAAAATAATTTATTAGACAAACAAGCAAACAAACAAATGCTTTATTGGCCAATCAGGGCATCCTTGCGAGCAGAATAATCACATAATAAATTTATATACAATGATTACAATAATATATTTATGAGTTAAGAAGAGTTTAATCAGGGGTAATCAGAATGCGTAAATCGAAGAAGGACAGACAACATAATGACCAAAAGATGAAGGACAGACAACATAATGACCAAAAGATGAAGGACAGACAACATAATGACCAAAAGATGAAGAACAAAGGGACAAATAATGATCTACAAAACATACAAATAAAACTAAAGATCGAGTAACACAAACCCCACTAAAAATTGGACATCGTATAAGACAAAATTAACTTGATTATGATATTGGCCATTTCATATGAGATGAAGCATATCTTGGACATAAGAAAATAATAATAATTTAACAGATAATGAAATTGGACATCATCTAGGACAAAAAATAATTAAACAGATAATTATATTGGACCTCGCATATGTTACTAAATAGAAGTTAATATATAATGTTATTACCTAACTATAATTTTTATACGTGTTATTAATTTTTTTTTTATCATATTCGACTATTTTTTTTTAACGTTCAGAAGTTATCTATTTCCCCGGGCTCAATAGATCAATCGATAATCAGGAATTTCTATCATGACGTTTCGCGATTCATAATTTAAAATGTCTTAAGAACGATTCTTTATGCAATCTCTGGATGTATTTGCACATTCTCAATCAACAACTAACAATTTGACAGTCAATAGTGTGATAACAAGTAAAACTATAGTACTATTGAGTGCAAAATTGTACCGTCTAACTTTCCAATGATGCATTTTTAAAATATAGGACAGGTCCATTTTCATCATCATGAAATACCGCAAAGCAAATTTTTCGGATCACTTTATGAAGTTGACATTTTTATTGATTCTATAAGAATCTTCATGTTTTTATGAAAAAAGATTATTTGTGTTATTTGTTAAAATTGTTATAACAATATCAAAATATTGAAAACAGCATTTTCTTGAATTTGTCTTAAATTTTTTTAATTAGATAATAAATACAGTTATTAAATGTGAGTGCATGCAATAGATCAACAACCAATTTTTCCCTCGGTATAGGGAAAGACCAAAGTGTTGGTCTCTGGCAATACTTTGGTCTTTCCCAGTACATCAGGAGAAATAAGACAAAACATTATTTAATAGATAATAATATTGGACATTGCATGGGGACCATATGTTACTTAAAATAAACAAATAGATAATGACATGAGACATCGCATAAATATTTGAGTAAGTAATCTATGCTGAATGTAAGCACAAAACTTACGAAGGACTGAAGACGTAAACAGCAGATAGGTAGTACAACAAGGTTATCTGTTGTGAGCAGGTATATTCTTGTCCTTTAATCATGCTATTGACAATGACTGGATACTTTAAATTAACGAGTGTTTCTTCCTTTGCCATTCCAGAGCTCTCCCGACTAGTATAGTTTACAGAAGTTGCTACGATGATGCTGTCATTCTTTTCTGTAAACTGACAAAATACCATAGTTTGACCTGAAATAAGAACAAATCTACTTTGAAGAAGACATTGAAGACATTTTATTTCACTAAAGCCCCCACATGGGGTATGTTAGTACAACATTTTAACAAACAATAAAAGTGTGAACATATTTACATTTGAACAACATGGTGCACAAAGGTACAATAATAGTATATATAATGAATACTGATATGTGACAGGAAGTACAAATTAATAACATGATTAAGCACATGTACATGTATTGGCCTAACAAGGGCCTAACAAGGGTCTAACAAGGGCCTAAAAAGAGTCTAACAAGGGTCTAACAAGAGCCTAAAAAGAGTCTAACAAGGGTCTAACAAGAGCCTAACAAGGGTCTAACAAGAGTCTAACAAGGGCCTAAAAAGGGTCTAACAAGGGCCTAACAAGGGTCTAACAAGGGTCTAACAAGGGTCTAACAAGAGTCTAACAAGAGCCTAACAAGGGTCTAACAAGGGCCTAACAAGGGCCTAAAAAGGGTCTAACAAGGGCCTAACAAGGGTCTAACAAGGGCCTAACAAGGGTCTAACAAAGGTCTAACAAGGGTCTAACAAGGGTCTAACAAGGGCCTAAAAAGGGTCTAACAAGGGCCTAACAAGGGTCTAACAAGGGTCTAACAAGGGCCTAAAAAGGGTCTAACAAGGGCCTAACAAGGGTCTAACAAGGGTCTAACAAGGGCCTAAAAAGGGCCTAACAAGGGCCTAAAAAGAGTCTAACAAGGGTCTAACAAGGGCCTAAAAAGAGTCTAACAAGGGTCTAACAAGAGCCTAACAAGGGTCTAACAAGAGTCTAACAAGGGCCTAACAAGGGTCTAACAAGGGTCTAACAAGGGCCTAAAAAGGGCCTAACAAGGGCCTAACAAGGGTCTAACAAGGGCCTAACAAGGGTCTAACAAGGGCCTAACAAGGGTCTAACAAGGGCCTAACAAGGGTCTAACAAGGGCCTAACAAGGGCCTAACAAGGGTCTAACAAGGGCCTAAAAAGAGTCTAACAAGGGTCTAACAAGAGTCTAACAAGGGCCTAACAAGGGCCTAAAAAGAGTCTAACAAGGGTCTAACAAGAGTCTAACAAGGGCCTAACAAGGGCCTAAAAAGAGTCTAACAAGGGTCTAACAAGGGCCTAAAAAGAGTCTAACAAGGG
Source organism: Bathymodiolus septemdierum (assembly GCA_963383655.1). NCBI lineage: Eukaryota > Metazoa > Mollusca > Bivalvia > Mytilida > Modiolidae > Bathymodiolus > Bathymodiolus septemdierum. The sequence continues at coordinate 21,801,514 of OY726531.1, read as the reverse complement.
TCTAACAAGAACCTAACAAGGGTCTAACAAGAGTCTAACAAGGGCCTAACAAGGGTCTAACAAGGGTCTAACAAGGGCCTAAAAAGGGCCTAACAAGGGCCTAACAAGGGTCTAACAAGGGCCTAACAAGGGTCTAACAAGGGCCTAACAAGGGTCTAACAAGGGCCTAACAAGGGCCCAACAAGGGTCTAACAAGGGCCTAAAAAGAGCCTAACAAGGGTCTAACAAGAGTCTAACAAGGGCCTAACAAGGGTCTAACAAGGGTCTAACAAGGGTCTAACAAGGGTCTAACAAGGGCCTAACAAGGGCCTAACAAGGGCCTAACAAGGGTCTAACAAGGGTCTAACAAGGGCCTAACAAGGGCCTAACAAGGGTCTAACAAGGGCCTAAAAAGGGCCTAACAAGGACCTAACAAGGGCCTAACAAGGGTCTAACAAGGGTCTAACAAGGGTCTAACAAGGGCCTAACAAGGGTCTAACAAGGGCCTAACAAGGGTCTAACAAGGGTCTAACAAGGGTCTAACAAGGGCCTAACAAGGGTCTAACAAGGGCCTAACAAAGGTCTAACAAGGGCCTAACAAGGGCCTAACAAGGGTCTAACAAGGGTCTAACAAGGGCCTAACAAGGGTCTAACAAGGGCCTAACAAGGGTCTAACAAGGGTCTAACAAGGGTCTAACAAGGGTCTAACAAGGGCCTAACAAGGGCCTATCAAGGGCCTAACAAGGGTCTAACAAGGGTATAACAAGGGTCTAACAAGGGCCTAACAAGGGTCTAACAAGGGTCTAACTAGGGTATAACAAGGGTCTAACAAGGGCCTAACAAGGGTCTAACAAGGGTCTAACAAGGGTCTAACAAGGGTCTAATAAGGGTCTAACAAGGGCCTAACAAGGGTCTAACAAGGGCCTAACAAGGGTCTAACAAGGGTCTAACAAGGGTCTAACAAGGGTCTAACAAGGGTCTAACAAGGGCCTACCGAGGGCCTAACAAGGGTCTAACTAAGGCCTAACAAGGGTCTAACAAGGGTCTAACAAGGGTCTAACTAGGGCCTAACAAGGGCCTACCGAGGGCCTAACAAGGGTCTAACTAGGGCCTAACAAGGGTCTAACAAGGGCCTAACAAGGGTATAACAAGGGCCTAACAAGGGTCTAACAAAGGTCTAACAAGGGTCTAACAAGGGCCTAACAAGGCTCTAACAAGGGCCTAACAAGGGTCTAACAAAGGTCTAACAAAGGTCTAACAAGGGCCTAACAAGGGTCTAAAAAGGGCCTAACAAGGGTCTAACAAGGGCCTAACAAGGGTCTAACAAGGGCCTAACAAGGGCCTAACAAGGGTCTAACAAAGGTCTAACAAGGGTCCAACAAGGGCCTAACAAGGGTCTAACAAGGATAGTAATAATCAGCTAAGGTCACCTATGCATGAGGGAGCAGAACCTTAGTTTTATTAATACAAATGAAATTACATTACAGTACAGTAAGTGACATACCATGATAAATCACTGTGATAGACGTATCACTCATCTTAGTGATAGTGAAATATCTTTTGTTCTGTTTGGTAATATATCTTCAAAATTTCTTTTGTATTTAGAGTGTTACTTGCTATCACCCAAAAGGCACAAGAAAGTGAGTAAATAAATTAAACAAAGCAAAACATATATCACAGTGATTTATCATGGTATGTCTCCGATTGTACTGTACTAAGGAACAGAAGAAATAAATATATATAATACACGATGCCAGTGTCGTGTCGTAACATATGAGTATAATACACAACCTTCTATAGTCCATTCCTCAATTGTGATTGCGTGCCGTCGTCGTCCTGATCGTATGGTAGTTGGATTTAAAACTTTCTATGCAATCAGTGCCTATCACCACTAACGTTGTGAGTTTCAATCCCGTGCAGGCGAGGTGTACTCGATACAACATTATGTGATAAAGTCTGTCAATGACTTGCAACAGGTCGATTATTTTCTCTGGAGTACTCTGGTTTCCTCCACCAATAAAACTGATAGTCACCATATAACTGAAATATTGTTGAAAGTGTGTTAAACACCATAACCCTAACCTCAATTGTGGTTGTAGTTATTATATATGGAGATCTGATTCATATTGATCCAATTCGTGTGTAAACCGTGAGTAATCTTAGCCGACATTAGATATCTTGTTTAGGCCTTTTGAGTTACTTACTCCCAAGGTAAACCGTGAGTAATCTTAGTCGACTTTAGATATCTTGTTTAGACCTTTTGAGTTACTTACTCCCAAGGTAAACCGTGAGCAATCTTAGCCGACTTTAGATATCTTGTTTAGACCTTTTGAGTTACTCACTCCCAAGGTAAACCGTGAGCAATCTTAGCCGACTTTAGATATCTTGTTTAGACCTTTTGAGTTACTTACTCCCAAGGTAAACCGTGAGCAATCTTAGCCGACTTTAGATATCTTGCTTAGGCCTTTTGAGTTACTTACTCCCAAGGTAAACCGTGAGTAATCTTAACTGACTTTAGATATCTTGTTTAGGCCTTTTGAGTTACTTACTCCCAAGGTAAACCGTAAGTAATCTTAGCTGACTTTAGATATCTTGTTTAGACCTTTTGAGCTACTTACTCCCAAGGTAAACCGTGAGTAATCTTAGCCGACATTAGATATCTTGTTTAGGCCTTTTGAGTTACTCACTCCCAAGGTAAACCGTGAGCAATCTTAGCCGACATTAGATATCTTGTTTAGGCCTTTTGAGTTACTTACTCCCAAGGTAAACCGTGAGCAATCTCTGCCGACATTAGATATCTTGTTTAGGCCTTTTGAGTTACTTACTCCCAAGGTAAACCGTGAGTAATCTTAGCCGACATTAGATATCTTGTTTAGGCCTTTTGAGTTACTCACTCCCAAGGTAAACCGTGAGCAATCTTAGCTGACTTTAGATATCTTGTTTAGGCCTTTTGAGTTACTTACTCCCAAGGTAAACCGTGAGCAATCTTAGCCGACTTTAGATATCTTGTTTAGGCCTTTTGAGTTACTTACTTCCAAGGTAAACCGTGAGCAATCTTAGCCGACTTTAGATATCTTGTTTAGGCCTTTTGAGTTACATACTCCCAAGGTAAACCGTGAGCAATCTTAGCCGACTTTGGATATCTTGTTTAGGCCTTTTGAGTTACTTACTCCCAAGGTAAACCGTGAGCAATCTTAGCCGACTTTAGATATCTTGTTTAGACCTTTTGAGTTACTTACTCCCAAGGTAAACTGTGAGCAATCTTAGCCGACATTAGATATCTTGTTTAGGCCTTTTGAGTTACTTACTCCCAAGGTAAACCGTGAGTAATCTTAGCCGACTTTAGATATCTTGCTTAGGCCTTTTGAGTTACTTACTCCCAAGGTAAACCGTGAGCAATCTTAGCCGACTTTAGATATCTTGTTTAGACCTTTTGAGTTACTTACTCCCAAGGTAAACCGTGAGTAATCTTAGCCGACATTAGATATCTTGTTTAGACCTTTTGAGTTACTTACTCCCAAGGTAAACTGTGAGCAATCTTAGCCGACATTAGATATCTTGTTTAGGCCTTTTGAGTTACTCACTCCCAAGGTAAACCGTGAGTAATCTTAGCCGACTTTAGATATCTTGCTTAGGCCTTTTGAGTTACTTACTCCCAAGGTAAACCGTGAGCAAAATTTAGCCGACTTTAGATATCTTGTTTAGGCCTTTTGAGTTACTTACTCCCAAGGTAAACCGTGAGTAATCTTAGCCGACATTAGATATCTTGTTTAGACCTTTTGAGTTACTTACTCCCAAGGTAAACTGTGAGCAATCTTAGCCGACATTAGATATCTTGTTTAGGCCTTTTGAGTTACTCACTCCCAAGGTAAACCGTGAGTAATCTTAGCCGACATTAGATATCTTGTTTAGGCCTTTTGAGTTGCTTACTCCCAAGGTAAACCGTGAGCAAAATTTAGCCGACTTTAGATATCTTGTTTAGGCCTTTTGAGTTACTCACTCCCAAGGTAAACCGTGAGTAATCTTAGCCGACATTAGATATCTTGTTTAGACCTTTTGAGTGACTTACTCCCAAGGTAAACTGTGAGCAATCTTAGCCGACATTAGATATCTTGGTTAGGCCTTTTGAGTTACTCACTCCCAAGGTAAACCGTGAGTAATCTTAGCCGACATTAGATATCTTGCTTAGGCCTTTTGAGTTACTTACTCCCAAGGTAAACCGTGAGCAAAATTTAGCCGACTTTAGATATCTTGTTTAGACCTTTTGAGTTACTTACTCCCAAGGTAAACTGTAAGCAATCTTAGCCGACATTAGATATCTTGTTTAGGCCTTTTGAGTTACTTACTCCCAAGGTAAACCGTGAGTAATCTTAGCCGACATTAGATATCTTGTTTAGACCTTTTGAGTTACTTACTCCCAAGGTAAACTGTAAGCAATCTTAGCCGACATTAGATACCTTGTTTAGGCCTTTTGAGTTACTCACTCCCAAGGTAAACCGTGAGTAATCTTAGCCGACATTAGATATCTTGTTTAGGCCTTTTGAGTTACCTACTCCCAAGGTAAACCGTGAGCAATCTTAGCCGACATTATATATCTTATTTAGGCCTTTTGAGTAACTTACTCCCAAGGTAAACCGTGAGTAATCTTAGCCGACTTTAGATACCTTGTTTAAGTCTTTCGAGTTATCTTTTACTCCCAACGATTTTTGATTGTTTGGCTTTGTAATCTTTTGATCATGAACCTGAAATGCGACATAAGCACTAAATTTGAAATCCACATTTTTATTTCTTGCTTGGGGTTACAAACGCATCGACAAGAGCATCCGATACTTATGCGGGGGAATCCATTTACAATTCTTCCTAAGAACGGGATTAAATGAGCAACTCGTTTGTAACGGAAATGACACACTCGTTGCACGTTTGACATAACTTGGAGCACCCCCTGCCCCCCCCCCCCCCCCCCCCCCAAATTAATAAATATTTGTCCTCAATGGTCACAGGCAAAACGTTGCAACTTTATCCATGACATTCTGTTACTGTTGGCAATAAAATAAAACCATTAATAGTTTCATTCTAGTGCCACCTTTTACAGAACAATGCATTGTTTCTACAGTTCGTGAAGAATATAGCTAAATAAAAATTAGAGAAAACCAAAGGGGCAATCAAGAATGAACAATCCAGAGAAACTGTCAACATTGAGTACATAGGACACAATACAAAGACAATGCAAAACGAAAACAAAAAACACAACACAAAATGTGTTGGACACCACTATGTGCAAACAAACACATTTAAAATCAAAATAAGACATGAGCCATCCTACAAACAACTGGAGGGAAAAGACAAACCTAATATCGTTTTCATGCGGAAATCGTAGCGGACATCGCAACACGGGACTCACAAACGTTTGTAAAGACATTTGATAGAACAAACAATTAGAAGAGTCTGAATATACCAAAGGGGTAATCAGAATACGTAAATCGAAGAAGAACAGACAACACAATGGCCAAAAGAAAATATCAAATCATCAAATTAAGAGTTAACGACGCGGTTCTGGAACAACGCTCAAAGTCAAAAGATTGGAAAGCCAAATAAGGGGAACACAGAAACGTGTATAAGAAGAGTTTCAGTAATCAGAATTCGTCAATGAAAAAAGGACAGACAACATAATGGCCAAAATAAAAAGGACAAATGGACAAACAACGATCTAGAAAACATACACATAAAACTAAAGATCGAGTAGCACGAACCTCACTAAAAACCGAGGGTGAACTCAGGTGCTCCGGAAGGGTAAGCAGTTCCTGCTCCACTATGCGCAATCATACACAAAGGTAAACACAATAATACATAATCAATTGACACCAAACAGAAAACCAATCAAATAATATTATCATATATTTATCTTTGACAAATCATGAAATATGAAGAGAAACAACCTATTTCACGTTATCATTTACAAAATCATGTAATTATTATTAAAACTAATTTCCTCTCTCAATCATAGGTGACCTTAGCAGATTTTAACGACCCTGTTTAGACCTTTTGGTTTTCTTGCTCCCAAAGATTTTTTAAATTATTTGGCTTTGAGCGTATCCATGAGTTACATGACAGAGAAATCCTCGTAGTCATGTGATCATTTTAAAACACTTTGATAAGTCCTGACGACTGTCTTTATAGCCAATCAAATAACAGCATTCAAATGTATCCAAATTAGGGAAGAAATTCCTTTCACATTATAGGAGCCGATATTTTTTTGCATAGCTTATCAGCTGTAGGTTACCGATGATGCTTATTCCCCTATTTAAAAAGAAACACTGCTGCTGATCTAAAATGACAGGAAAATCTTACTTCCGGTGTGTTGGTCAATGTTGTACAGTCCATTAGCCCTGGCTCCAGTTGTCCACCATTCCTCACAGGATAATAATACATGATCCGTTAGACATTGGTTTCCTTCATCTTCCTTATATTGGCCCGGGCAGTCAGAGGTAATATCACACAGACGATGTTGACTGATGCATGACTTATCATAGCATTGGTAACTATTGGCACTGCAAACATCTACATGGAAATGCAAGAGTAGAGAGCATTTAAATGTTAATGTAAAGCAACTTTATTAAAAACATGTGCAAAATATTATAAAATCTATGAACATCCGACATAACTCGATTAAAGTGAATGTCCAGATGATTATCCAATGAAAAAGCCGTTGTCAAAACCATGCCAGTAGGTTCGATAAGTGGTAGCGAATGAAAATTACAATGAAAAACAAAAAAATACAACACTGCCGGAACAGTTCCAAAATTCAATAGAAAAATCATAGAAAGAGGAAAAAAATGGATACCTCTAACATGACAGCTCACTTTCATGGCTTGACACGGCCACTTTAATAAAAAAAAATGGCGGGGTTAAACTAGAATATGACCTAGTGTTGTTTTTGTTAATATATACAACACAACTCTCTTCTTTGTATCATTTTATCAACAGAATGAATAGATTGAAGCATAAGGACTGAACATGGAACCAACTAACGTCATCGTAAATCAGAAAATATTCAAGTAAACAAGACAATCACAGAAATGTGCTGCAGGTTCATCGTCATGAGTTGTTAGTAGACAATATTTCAGTTATATAGTGGCAGTCAGTTTTACTGGTGGAGGAAACAACTAATTTATCACATAATCTTTATATGAATTGAACCTTTTTAAGAAGTCACCTGTCTTAAAAGGCCACTTTTTCTTGGTTCCAAGGGTGACCTCTTAATACAGGTTTGACTGTATATACAATTCCACATATGTGTGTAAAATACTACAAACTAGTTCATGAATATTGAATATGGTTTCAGGCCTTTTAGAAAGAATTTGCTCAAAATTCGTGTCATCAATACCTAAATTATTTAAATCGTCAGCCGAATAACTTAATTTTCTAGGTCTAGTCTGACAGGAGAATTGTTTTTGATAGCCAGGGAGGTCATGATGATTATACGGGATCTTGCGTTTAGTTGAATCGGACGTTTCACCAGTGCTTACATCGTTTTTATGCGGAAATCGTAACGGACATCACAACATGGAACTAAGAAAATAAAGACACATAATATGACAACATAAAAAACTAAAAAGATTATCAACACGAACCTACCAAAAACCGGGGGTGAACTCAGGTGCTCACGAATGGTAGGCAGTTCCTGCTTCTTATAAGACACCTGCTGTGTTATTCATATATAAAGTCAAGTTCAGTAAAAGCCTTATCAGTGAGAGAGGAAGGAAATCATATATATGTAAAAAGTAAAAGACATATTGTTATGAGACATATGGATATCTCGTAACGGTCAACCAGATTGTGATGATGACCGTAGAATTTTTGTAGAGATGAATTCAACCTAGGCACAACGTAGCCTTGTTTGAGTAGATTTTGCATCAGCAGAATATCACTGTACTGAGCACAAGCTCTAGAATTACGTACGAGTTGTGACTGTAAACTCTATATTATACGCTGGCGATGCTGGAAGATTGCTACTGATGAAAGGGAAGTCGACTATTTGAATATTGAAATCATTGCGTTTCTCGTAGAGTTTTGCTTTAATCTTCCTCCTTTGTAGATTTCAAGATGATGGTCAAGGTAAGAAGCAGACTTTTGAGCTTCAGTAGTATCCTTTTTTCAAGCTCATTTGGATAGATGTGATGTAGATAATCACAGAATCGAGAATTATTCAGTGACAGAACATCATCTATATAACGGAAGCTGGATTTAAAGGTCTGGGCTAATTTTCTATCTTTATTCCCTTGGCCCTTGGAGGAAGTCTGCCTCATAGGTGTGTAGAAACAAATCGGCAAGTAGCGGAACACAGTTCGTACCCATTGGAATACCAATCGTTTGTTGAAACACCTGTCCACCAAACAGAACAAAAATTCCCTTTTAATGAGACCAATGCCACGATTTATTGGTGACTGTAGACCTTAAAAACTAAAATGCACAAATTAATTTGAATATAGAACTAATAGAGTTTCTGTGTGTAAAAAATTGTTGTTTGCATCTTATTTGCTACAGCTAAAACACCGAAAGCTATGCATATGCAAAGAAGAGTTGGAAGATACCAATGAGGTAATCAGAATCCGTAAATCAAAGAACAGACAACACATTGGCCAAAAGAAAAAGGACAAGCAACGATCTATAAAACATGCATATAAAACTAAAGATCGAGTAACACGATAATAACATGATAACAGTTTATTATACCACAATTAAGCTCATCAGAACCGTCGTAGCAGTCCTGTTTGACGTCACATCGGCTCTCTATAGGAATGCATTGTCTACTAACACACTGCCATTCATCTACATCACAATCTACCCTACCTGTAATGAAGATTACATATATAGGTTTAGGTTTATGGTGTTTAATGCCACTTTCAACAATATTTCAGCTATATCGTGGAGGTCAGTTTTATTGATGGAGGAAATTGGAGAACCCAGAGAAAACCACCGTCCTGTCGCAAGTCACTGACAAATTTTATCAGAAAATGTTGTATCGAGTTCACCTCGCCTGAGTGGGGTTCGAACTCACAACATTAGTGGTGATGGGCACTGATTGCATAGGTAGTTAGAAATCCAACTACCATACGATTATGACCACCCCTTTGCATATATATATATAAACTCACTGGTAGTAGAAGGAAATAAAAATAGCAATCTGTGGTAACCATAGGGATAGGAAGTGTCCTTCATTTCTCTGCTGCGAGGAATTATGTGTCCAAAAAGTGTGCTCGCAACTTAATTTTGTTTAGTATGGATAGTGATTAGTGTTTGTTATGGTTGGAGATTCGTGTTGATTATAGATGAATGGATGTAGTTTGCCAGAGAAGTGGTGCAGTTTGCCAGAGAAGTGATGCAGTTTGCCAGGGGAGTGATTCTGTTTGCCATAGGAGTGAAGCGGTTTGCCAAAGGAGTGATGCGGTTTGCCAGAGAAGTGATGTGCTATGCCAGAGAAGTGATGTGGTTTGCCAGAGAAGTATTGTTGTTTGCCAGAAAAGTAATGCGGGTTGCCAGAGAAGTGATGCTGTTTGCCAGAGGAGTGATACTGTTTGCCAGAGGAGTGATGCGGTTTGCCGGAGAAGTGATTCATATTTATTGTGGCTGGTTATATTTGAGAAAATTACTTTTTTAACATATTACTTTCAAATTGTGTATATTAAGTGTTAATCACTTCGAAAATAGCTACATGACCTACCACAAAAACTCTCGTCTGTGAAATCTCCACAGTCATTCTTGCCATCACAATAAAATGTCAGATGAATACACATACTATTACCACACTGAAACTGAGAACTGGTACATCCATTCGCTAAAATGGTGAAAATACTGTGAAATCATTATTAATCGAGGGGTTCTAATGTTCGTGGATTTGGTAGTTCACTTAAAACACGACAATTAAAATCTAACGAAATACTATTTTCCCATTGATTGTTGCATGCATGTAGTGTTTGAAACCACGAATTCAATAACCCATGGATCAATTCAGTTTGTAGAAATCACGACAATATAGTGCCAATAAATAAAAGTACTCTCACAGTATTATTAGAAACGTACATATTTTATCATTTTGACAATTTGAGTAAATGAGCTTTATTGACAAAACGTGTTGAATATGAATTGATATTTGGGTATTCAGTTTTTCTAAAGGGAATCCGAGTTGTGTTACTCTTTTCATTAATTTTACATCTACATTTGTAAAAGCAACTTTTTGTTAATAATTAGACATATCTGATGCACAATTTATATTAAAGGAGATAATCACTAAATCATGATTAACTGTATTTTACTATTTCAATGAATCTTAAATTTGGTTTGAAAAGAGGGATGTGTGAGTGGCCTTTTAAGAGGGGGATTATTGTACTAAAATTTCTTACCACAATACATTTCATCTGAGTTGTCATGACAATCATGATACCCATCACAAACCATAAGAGATGAAATTAATTCTTTGTTCTGACATTTATACATGTTAGCTGTACTGGGTGCAGAAAGGTCATCAGAAAGTACAATATAATCAGTAGAAACAGCTGATAAATATAATACAACATAAACTATTAATGTAAGAACCAATGCCAGTTTATTCTCTTATCTGGACATCATGGCATTAAATAATTGAAGGGGGAGAAAACAGCGGGTATCTTAAGGATTTTAGGGGGGTTATGGTGTTTAATGCCACTTGCAACAATATTTCAGTTATATCGTGGCGGTCAGTTTTATTGGTGGAGGAAACAGGAGTACAGGGAGAAAACCACCGACCTGTTGCAAGTCACTGACAAGTTTTATCACATAATGTTGTATCGAGTATGGTTTTTTGTTTCGTTCAGAATTTTTTTTTTCGGACAACACAAGTTAGAATATCTTTTTTTTGTCGCACAAAGCACTAAATTTTTTTCCAAAATTTAACATTAGGTTATATGACAAAAACTCTGAATCAGATTATTTTATTTTTCCTCCACCAAAATCAGAATATTTTTTTCAGCAACATTGGGAATCAGAATATTTTTTTAGAAAAAAACCATAACCCCCTCCCCCCCCCCCCCCCCCCCCCCCCCCTCCTTCAAGTTAAATGGTCGCTCCCTAATGGGATGTCACACCAGATACAAGTATAATTGATGCTATGTTATTCATTGGTTTAAAGGTTGGTTAATAGTTTATGGTGTGTAACATCACTTTCATCAATATTTCAGCTATATTATGACAGTCAGTTTTATTGGTGGAGGAAACAGGAGTACACAGAGAAAACTATCGACCTGTCGCAAGTCACTGGCAAATTTTATCACATAATGTTGTATCGATACTCCTTTTTTATTCATGAATGTATACAATGTGTTATTGATTCTCATGGTATAAATTTCAAATAATATCATATACAATTTTGACAATTTGATCTACATATGGATATTTACCTGCATGTTGCCTAGCAACAGGTAAAAACATAGTAATATTTGTACCTGTTTTATTGTTTACTTTTTCGCATAAAAAATAATGTATGCCCATGGCCGCACATGGGACGTCATTCCAGTTTTTTTCATTGTGGATACTGTTTAAAACAATGGCCGTACACTGTTCATCGTTAAATCCATCTGGCTGTGATTCACCCGTTATACCATTTCTGTACCTTTAAGGAATATAGATATAGTCAAACATGTTTATGCAGTCACCTCTATTAAGCAGTCACCTGTATTAAAAGGTCACATTTTTCTTGACCTCTCAGAGAGAATTCCATGTGAATTGAACCTCCTTTAAGAGGTCATCTATATTATAAAGCCACTTTTTCTTTGTCCCAAATGTGACCTCTTAATACAGGTTTGACTTTATACATAAATGGAGTGGCTTTCAACCAACATCTAGGACACACATTAAATCAAGACGGTTTCTAATTTGTTAGTTGGTGAGGAGAGTAACATGATGGGTGCCACATGTTGAGCAGGATCTGTCTACCCTTCCGAAGCACCTGTATTCACCCCTGGTTTTTAGTGTTGTTCGTGCTGCTCGTTCTTTAGTTTTCTGTGAAGTCATTTGTAGATCATTGTCCTTTTTGCTTAGGCCATTGTATTGTCTATCCTTCGATTTACGGCTTCTAATTGCACAACCTTAGAAACTCGCTATAAATAATAGCTTGAAATGCTATTTTAATGCCATTTTTTTGAATTGTGAACAAAAGTTTAAACAGTGATGAGTAACAAATACCAAATTTTTTTTTTTTTATTATGAATTTTAATTTAACGAATACTGAAGATAGCATATGAAGCAACATTCCAGCATCACGTGTATATGGAGTATATATCTATCAGTTGATACTATTGTCCAGAGCTTAAACTTCCTATCATGATGTCCTTGAAAGCTGGTTCTGCTTACATGGAAGCTACTGAACCAAAGGATTGTAATGGTTAAATTTAAGTCATACTTCGAAATTTTGATGGTCGCCACCATGACTTGGTTAACCGCTGCGGAATTTCTGAGTCACAAATGACAATGGATATGTTCCGTTTGTGTAATTACTTTCCCCATTCATTACTTTTTGCATGGTTTGTAGAAAAAAGAAAAAGTAACACGATGAGTGTCGCATGTGGAGCAGGAACTTCCTACCCTTCCGGAGGACCGAGTGCACTCCCGGTTTTTAGTGTGTCTCGTTTTGCTGGATCTTTTGTTTTCTGTGTTTTGTAGATCAGTGTTTGTCTTTGTGTTTTATTTTCATTGTGTTGTCATTCTTTGATTTGATTTATGGCTTCTGAATACCCCTGTGGATCTTCAAACTTTTCAATTCATTTGCTCATTAACAAGGCATTTATTACAGAGATTAATAAGTATGTTTATGGTGTCTAACGCCATTTTCAACCATATTTCAGTTATACCGTGGCGGTTAGTTTTATTGGTGGAGGAAACCGGAGTACCCGGAGAGAACCACTGACCTGTCGCAAGTCACTGACAAACTTATCACATAATGTTGTATCGAGTACACCTCGCCATGAACGGGGTTCAAACTCACAACTTTAGTGGAGATAGGCACTGGTTGCATTGCACAGAGATTGATAGAGATAAAAGTTGATACATATATTTTATTACCATGCCGTGTATAGTAATGGTTCACCACTTTCCCATACATAGTCAGAATACATGTAACCAATCTTCTTCTTCGTCAATCCTAAAATATGATTCATATATATTCAGGTTGGCTGGTTTATGGTGTTTAATGCCACTTTCAACAATATTTCAGTTTTATCGGTGGAGTACCCTGAGAAAACCATCGACTTGCGGCAAGTCACTGCTAAACTTTATCTAGTAACAACTCACCTGAGTGGGATTCAAACTCACAACGTTAGTGGTGATAAATCCAACTACCGTACGATCACGATCACAACGGCCCCCATATTTATTCAGAAATATCATAGACATAATAATGTTATATCACAGATTAAGTACAAATCTTTGTTCAATAATTGGTTTTAGCCATATGATAAATATTAAATATTGTTGTTTTTGATATTGACTGATTGATCATGTGAAATATTAGGTGTGTTCTTGAAGGCGAGTTTGAGTTAACACGACAGGTGCCACTAGTGGAGCAGGAACTGCTAACCCTTCCAGAGCACCTGAGTTCACCCGCGGCTTTTAGTGGGGCTCGTGTTATTCGATCTTTAGTTTTATGTGTATGTTTTGTAGATCGTTGTTTTTCCTTTTGTACTTTTTCTTTTGGCCATTGTGTTGTCTGTTCTTTTTCGATTTACGGATTCTGATTAACCTTCATCAGGAACGCTCAAAATTGAAAGATGCAGTATCATTATGTGCTTTGCTACGTTTGTTTTTTTCATGATCCTGTGCACTTCACATTATTTGTCATTCAGCAAATATGGCTTACGCTACATGTTGCAGGTTTTTAGCGTTTTTAACGTTTAGTGTGATGGCTTACGTTACATGTTGCAGGTTTTCAGCGTTTTTACCGTTTAGTGTGATGGCTTACGTTACATGTTGCAGGTTTTCAGCGTTTTTACCGTTTAGTGTGATGGCTTACGTTACATGTTGCAGGTTTGTAGCGTTTTTACCGTTTAGTGTGATGGCTTACGTTACATGTTGCAGGTTTTTAGCGTTTTTACCGTTTAGTGTGATGGCTTACATTACATGTTGCAGGTTTGTAGCGTTTTTACCATTTAGTGTGATGGCTTACGTTACATGTTGCAGGTCTTTAACATTTTTATCGCTTAGTGCGATGGCTTACGTTACATGTTGCAGGTTTTTAGCGTTTTTACCGTTTAGTGTGATGGCTTACGTTACATGTTGCAGGTCTGTAGCGTTTTTACCGTTTAGTGTGATGGCTTACGTTACATGTTGCAGGTTTTTAACATTTTTATCGCTTAGTGCGATGGCTTACGTTACATGTTGCAGGTTTTTAACATTTTTATCGCTTAGTGCGATGGCTTACGCTACATGTTGCAGGTTTTTAGCATTTTTCCACTTAGTGCGATGGCTTACGTTACATGTTGCAGGTTTTTAGCATTTTTATCGCTTAGTGCGATGGCTTACGTTACATGTTGCAGGTTTTTAGCATTTTTATCGCTTAGTGCGATGGCTTACGTTACATGTTGCAAGTTTTTAGCATTTTTCCACTTAGTGCGATGGCTTACATTACATGTTGCAGGTCTTTAGCATTTTTATCGCTTAATGCGATGGCTTATGTTACATGTTGCATTTGCAGGTGGAAAGTTTTTCTACGGGCCAGGCTCAGTACATTGCAAAGGACAGAGGAAAATGGTGGCAAATTGTTGATGTCTTATGTCCCATCGGAAATGAAGAGGAAAAGCTAAGCTGGATGGTTCTGTTCCCCATTGGTTCAGGGGAAATGCAACAAAATCGATATTTGTTGTTTTTCTGCCACACACATAGTATTTAGTAGTAAATTCAAAGATATGCTGGTTTGTAGTCAGTACAATGTGCATGGGTTAGAGCGACATGTTTCCCTCTATCAAGCACCAGTATGACATCCATACATTTACATTTGAGTTCTAAGATACAACAATTTTACTTTGTTTTAAGCATATTTAATGAGGGAAACTTATATACAAATTATTAATATTTAGACATTTTGTATACTGTGTAAAAAGTGAGTTCGTATCAGTTTATGTGTCCTATTTTAATCTCATTCAATTTCTGCCTTTTCGTGAATGATATGTTTCAGAACCTGTGTACCCCTTCTTCTACGTTGATAATACTTGTATATACTCAATGGGTGCCAACATATTTTATTGTTATATCTTATATTATTCAGATTTTTTAATAGACTACATGTATTTGCACATATTTAACCGCATCAATGGCGTAATGGTTAGCGTGCTCGCCTCGAGTGCAGTTGATAGTGGGTTCGATCCACGATCGTGTCAAACCAAAGATTATGAAATTGGTATTTGTTGCTTCTCCACTAAGCACACATCATTCAGGAGAAAGAGAAAAGACTGGTTGGCTCAGAATCATGATAACATGTCCGAGTGAAGCGTCATGTCTACCCGTGGAATGTTGTTTCAGTGAGCTAGCACTATAAAATCCAACTCAGCGTGTTGGTCTAGTACAAAGTGAACGTCATCATCATCATCTCAGTGAAAATTAACTTGTTCATGATAGAGCTGAAAAATTGATGAATTGGAGTTAAACAATAATCACTCACTCACTCATAGCAGATTTTGAAGTGTTATGTGACTTAAAATTAACTGTCATCTCAATGTAGATGACATATGTTTACTATAGTTTATTTTCCACTTAGTTTTTACAAGGGAGAGCTTTTGTTCATTGTTTTTTTACTTAATTCGATTTTGAATTTATATTGTTTATCATTTAGATTATAAAAAGAAAATATAAACTGTGATTGTCAACAATTCCACTAATACCAACAACACAATATCATCTCTCAGCTTGACGTTGGAAATCCAGGTTCTTGTTATGGTCAGGCACACACAATGTGGAGGGGTTAATCCATTTAGTTCCCAACACTCCCCTCTTGATAACTGGATCCCAACACTCCCCTCTTGATAACTGGATCTCCAACCCTCCCCTCTTGATGACTGGATCTCCAACCCTCCCCTCTTGATAACTGGATCCCAACACTCCCCTCTTGATAACTGGATCCCAACACTCCCCTCTTGATAACTGCATCCCAACACTCCCCTCTTGATAACTGAATCTCCAACCCTCCCCTCTTGATGACTGGATTTCCAACCCTCCCCTCTTGATAACTGGATCCCAACACTCCCCTCTTGATGACTGGATCCCCAACCCTCCCCTCTTGATAACTGGATCCCAACACTCCCCTCTTGATAACTGGATTCCAACACTCCCCTCTTGATGACTGGATCCCAACACTCCCCTCTTGATAACTGGATCCCAACACTCCCCTCTTGATAACTGAATCCCAACCCTCCCCCTCTTGATAACTGGATACTAACCCTCCCCCTCTTGATAACTAAATACCAACCCTCCCCCTCTTGATAACTGGATACCAACCCTCCCCCTCTTGAAAACTGGATCCCAACACTCCCCTCTTGATAACTGGATCCCAACACTCCCCTCTTGATAACTGGATCCTAACACTCCCCTCTTGATAACTGGATCCCAACACTCCCCTCTTGATAACTGGATCCCAACACTCCCCTCTTGATAACTGAATCCCAACCCTCCCCCTCTTGATAACTGGATACTAACCCTCCCCCTCTTGATAACTGGATACCAACCCTCCCCCTCTTGATAACTGGATACCAACCCTCCCCCTCTTGAAAACTGGATCCCAACACTCCCCTCTTGATAACTGGATCCCAACACTCCCCTCTTGATAACTGGATCCTAACACTCCCCTCTTGATAACTGGATCCCAACACTCCCCTCTTGATAACTGGATCCCAACACTCCCCTCTTGATAACTGGATCTCCAACACTCCCCTCTTGATAACTGGATCCCAACACTCCCCTCTTGATAACTGGATCTCCAACCCTCCCCTCTTGATAACTGGATCCCAACACTCCCCTCTTGATAACTGGATCCCAACACTTCCCTCTTGATAACTGGATCCCAACCCGCCCCCTCTTGATAACTGGATCCCAACACTCCCCTCTTGATAACTGGATCCCAACACTCCCCTCTTGATAACTGGATCCCAACACTCCCCTCTTGATAACTGGATCCCAACACTCCCCTCTTGATAACTGGATCCCAACACTCCCCTCTTGATAACTGGATCCCAACACTCCCCTCTTGATAACTGGATCTCCAACCCTCCCCTCTTGATAACTGGATACCAACACTCCCTTCTTGATAACTGGATCCCAACATTTCCCTCTTGATAACTGGATCCCAACCCTCCCCTCTTGATAACTGGATCCCAACACTCCCCTCTTGATAACTGGATCCCAACACTCCCCTCTTGATAACTGGATCTCCAACAGCAGTACAGATATAAACAAGCGATACAAACAGATTCACTTCCACTCAAAAATACCACATACTATCACAACATTGAATGCAACATAAACATGGACAGTACAATAGCAGGATCAACATAAACATGGACAGTACAATAGCAGGATCAATGAATGACAACATAAACATGGACAGTACAATAGCAGGATCAACGAATGACAACATAAACATGGACAGTACAATAGCAGGATCAACGAATGACAACATAAACATGGACAGTACAATAGCAGGATCAACGAATGACAACATAAACATGAACAGTACAATAGCAGGATCAATGAATGACAACATAAACATGAACAGTACAATAGCAGGATCAACGAATGACAACATAAACATGGACAGTACAATAGCAGGATCAACGAATGACAACATAAACATGGACAGTACAATAGCAGGATCAATGAATGACAACATAAACATGAACAGTACAATAGCAGGATCAACGAATGACAACATAAACATGGACAGTACAATAGCAGGATCAACGAATGACAACATAAACATGGACAGTACAATAGCAGGATCAACGAATGACAACATAAACATGGACAGTACAATAGCAGGATCAACGAATGACAACATAAACATGGACAGTACAATAGCAGGATCAACGAATGACAACATAAACATGGACAGTACAATAGCAGGATCAACGAATGACAACATAAACATGAACAGTACAATAGCAGGATCAACGAATGACAACATAAACATGGACAGTACAATAGCAGGATCAACGAATGACAACATAAACATGGACAGTACAATAGCAGGATCAACGAATGACAACATAAACATGGACAGTACAATAGCAGGATCAACGAATGACAACATAATCATGGACAGTACAATAGCAGGATCAACGAATGACAACATAAACATGGACAGTACAATAGCAGGATCAACGAATGACAACATAAACATGGACAGTACAATAGCAGGATCAACGAATGACAACATAAACATGGACAGTACAATAGCAGGATCAACGAATGACAACATAAACATGGACGGTACAATAGTAGGGTCAACGAATGACAACATAAACATGGACGGTACAATAGCAGGATCAACGAATGACAGCATAAACATGGACAGTACAATTGCAGGATCAATGAATGACAACATAAACATGGACAGTACAATAGCAGGATCAACGAATGACAACATAAACATGGACAGTACAATAGCAGGATCAACGAATGACAACATAAACATGGACAGTACAATAGCAGGATCAACGAATGACAACATAAACATGGACAGTACAATAGCAGGATCAACGAATGACAACATAAACATGGACAGTACAATAGTAGGGTCAAAGAATGCTCGTAGTTATCTGATTACTAGCTAGGAAGGTAGAATCTGTTGGTTAACAAGTATGACATATTGCAGTTCTTGAGTGAGTGAGTGATTGTTGCTTAACGCCAATTCAGCAATTTTTTTCAGCTATATCATGGCGAGAACAAGTTAATTTTCAATGAGATGATGACGAGGTCCGCTTTGTACTAGACCAACACGCTGAGTTAGATTTTTATAGTGCTGGCTCACTGAAACAACAGTCCGCGGATAGACATGTCGCCCCACTCGGACACATCATCCTGATTCCAAGCCAACCAGTATTTGCTCTTACTCCTTAATGCTGCGTGGAGAAGCAACAAATATCAATTTTATAGTATTTGGTTTGACCCGACCTGGGCTCGAACTCACGATCTACCGCATTCGAGGCAAGCACGCCTACCATTACACTACCGATGCGGTTTGCAGCTTTTGTATGATATTTTTGTGTGTGTGATACATACCTATATGGATCTTCTTAACCACATTTCCCGCACCTCGTTGTTCCGTTAATAGATGGAGAATAAACTTCATTTCCGGTTCAGAGTTGATAGAGACAAGATGGCCGTCATACGATTTACATGTATCTTCTGCTTCACGTTGAGAAATGTCCTCTATGTTGAACAGTTTGTAACAGTGCCTATCATAGGAAACCCAACCTTCATCACAATCTACAAGAAGACAATAGACAATTCGAACATTCCTGATTTGATTCTAAAATTATACATTTCTTAGCATTTTTATATATGAGTTAGAAGAAGAGTTTGAAGATACAAAAGGGGTAATTAGAATCCATAAATTGAAGAAGAACAGATAACACAATGGTCAAAAGAAAAAGGACACAAGGACAAACAACGATCTACAAAACATACACATAAAACTAAAGATCTAGTAACACGAAACCCACTAAAATTGGGGGTGAACCCAGGTGCTCCGGAAGGAAAAAGTTCCTGCTCCACTAGTGGCACCCATTGTGTTAATCTAGTTACAAACCTTACAATCTTAGAATATTATATTGTTTTGGAGAACTCCCACAGATTGTCACAATCCTAGTATATTATAATGTTTTGGAGAACGACAGGAAGAGATACAAAAGTGTTACCAGATATGTAATTACCCAACAGTAAATGAGATAGTTTTTGGGGATTACATGACCTTATATCTCAATTATGCAAAATACAAAATAAAAGCCATCAAACCAATCACGAAATGGTACGTTCGAGGAGTCATACTTTCATACTTACCCGTTGTGTTTAAATAGTCTTTTGCATTGTTATCTACTATTCTATATTTAGCAAGGAAACCCCTTCCAGGTAGGGGATTCCCAACACGGAATTCAATGTCCATCATATGCCAACTGGATATCACTTTATCAAAGGGTATGAGAAGAGTTGTAAAACGCCCGATTGACGTCTGCTTTCCTTGCAAGGACACGTCAAACACTTCAAGAAAAGAGTTAATCTTCAGTTCATTTTTCATTTCAAGATCAAGAATTTCCAGTTCTATGTGCTGTCCGTAATATCCACGTATTTCCCAAACATTATAGTCTTCTCTTTTGTATAGCGTCGGATACAAAAACGAAGCTATATAAGCAGATTTAAATCTACATACAGCAGACGTACTCGCATCTATTCTACATCCGGGATAATCTGTAAAATAAAACAAAAATATCAATATGACTTTCAACTACTATTTGACCATTTGCACATTCCCGATTATTCTGAAATTATACGTTTGTGTTTATTTATAGATTAATGCATACCCTTTTCCATATCAGGACTGTTATCATCCCGAGAGACCGATATTGGCCAGAGGGCTTTAAGTGCTGATATGGAAAAAGGCATGCATTAATCTATTTATCACATATTTCAACATTGAATTAAAAAGAACAAACTTAACTTCACACACACACACACACCAAACTATGAGTGATTGATATCGGTTGAGGGATGATAACAGTCCTGATATGGAAAAAGGCATGCATTGTTCTGTTTATAAAGAGGCTTGATATCATGTTGTTCTATCTATAAAGAGGCTTGATATCATGTTGTTCTATTTATAAAGAGGCTTGATATCATGTTATCAGAGTTTTGCCCCAATATCTGCCCATGGGCTGATATTGCTGTGGCACTTCGGTGTTTACGTATGGGCAAAATTTACATTATTACTTATAAATATGTGATAAATAGAAGTTATTTCCCCTGCAACAGGCAAATTGTGCCCGTTATACACAAGAGCAGAAATACCGGCTCTGTGATAGAAATTATAGGTATCAATTAACACAAAATTGACATCATATATACATCTGTACAGATAGTATTTATCGACCAGAACAAACAGGTAGAAAAAGAAATAGTTTGAAAGTTCCTGAGGGGGTGGCCTGGATTGCAATGACAAGTCAATCTTTATTTTAAAGAACAATAAACCATTTATTTCTCTTCTATACGAGAGGTCGTGGTGGTCGTGATCGCATGGTAGTTGGATTTACAGTGCATATCACCACTAACGTTGTGAGGTGTACTCGATACAACATTATGTGATAAAGTTTGACAGTGACTTGCGGCAGGTCGGTCGTATTTTCCGGTTTCCTCTATCAGTACACCTGATCGCCACGATATAGCTAAAATATTGTTGAAAGTGGCGTTAATCACCAAAACAATGCACATTTACACCAAAGGGACCGTTGTGGGCGTCGTTGTTCGGTAGTAGGAGTTAGGATTACATATATCTATAGATTCACCGCCATAGCTGTGAGTTTGAGGTGTACTCGATGCAAATTCATTTGGTAAGTTTGTTAGCCATTAGCAGCAGGTCGATCGTCTTCTCAGAGTACATGTATTCATGTTTTCTCCAATAATATAGCTGCACTATTGTTGAAATAAACGTGAGAGAAACCCGAAGGTGCAAACAATAATGAACAATCAAGAGACATATGCAACATTAGGCACAAAATACAGGATGCACACACCCACCCCCACCCCCAAAATAAAACACAAAAAACTGAGCGTGGACCCATTTGCACGCGAAAGATGAGCAGCTATGCTTCTTATAAGAGCACTCCCTATTAATCGCATAGTCAAGGAAAAATCTACATAAAAGGGAAAACTCCCTTTGCCATAACAATTAACCTATTCGTGATCCATACCATAACAATTAACCTATTCGTGATCCATACCATAACAATCAACCTATTCGTGATCCATACCATAACAATCAACCTATTCGTGATCCATACCATAACAATTAACCTATTCCTGATCCATACCATAACAATTAACCTATTCGTGATCCATACCATAACAATCAACCTATTCCTGATCCATACCATAACAATCAACCTATTCCTGATCCATACCATAACAATCAACCTATTCCTGATCCATACCATAACAATTAACCTATTCGTGATCCATACCATAACAATCAACCTATTCCTGATCCATACCATAACAATCAACCTATTCCTGATCCATACCATAACAATTAACCTATTCGTGATCCATACCATAACAATCAACCTATTCGTGATCCATACCATAACAATCAACCTATTCGTGATCCATACCATAACAATTAACCTATTCCTGATCCATACCATAACAATTAACCTATTCGTGATCCATACCATAACAATCAACCTATTCCTGATCCATACCATAACAATCAACCTATTCCTGATCCATACCATAACAATCAACCTATTCGTGATCCATACCATAACAATTAACCTATTCGTGATCCATACCATAACAATCAACCTATTCCTGATCCATACCATAACAATCAACCTATTCCTGATCCATACCATAACAATCAACCTATTCCTGATCCATACCATAACAATCAACCTATTCCTGATCCATACCATAACAATTAACCTATTCGTGATCCATACCATAACAATCAACCTATTCCTGATCCATACCATAACAATCAACCTATTTCTGATCCATACCATAACAATCAACATATTCCTGATCCATACCATAACAATCAACCTATTCGTGATCCATACCATAACAATCAACCTATTCCTGATCCATACCATAACAATCAACCAATTCCTGATCCATACCGTAACAATCAACCTATTCCTGATCCATACCATAACAATCAACCTATTCCTGATCCATACCATAACAATCAACCTATTCCTGATCCATACCATAACAATTAACCTATTCGTGATCCATACCATAACAATTAACCTATTCCTGATCCATACCATAACAATCAACCTATTCGTGATCCATACCATAACAATTAACCTATTCGTGATCCATACCATAACAATCAACCTATTCCTGATCCATACCATAACAATCAACCTATTCCTGATCCATACCATAACAATCAACCTATTCGTGATCCATACCATAACAATTAACCTATTCGTGATCCATACGATAACAATCAACCTATTCGTGATCCATACCATAACAATCAACATATTCCTGATCCATACCATAACAATCAACCTATTCCTGATCCATACCGTAACAATCAACCTATTCCTGATTCATACCATAACAATCAACCTATTCCTGATCCATACCAAAACAATTAACCTATTCGTGATCCATACCATAACAATTAACCTATTCGTGATCCATACCATAACAATCAACCTATTCCTGATCCATACCATAACAATCAACCTATTCCTGATCCATACCATAACAATTAACCTATTCCTGATCCATACCATAACAATCAACCTATTCGTAATCCATACCATAACAATTAACCTATTCGTGATCCATACCATAACAATCAACCTATTCCTGATCCATACCATAACAATTAACCTATTCGTGATCCATACCATAACAATCAACCTATTCCTGATCCATACCATAACAATCAACCTATTCGTGATCCATACCATAACAATCAACCTATTCGTGATCCATACCATAACAATTAACCTATTCGTGATCCATACGATAACAATCAACCTATTCGTGATCCATACCATAACAATCAACATATTCCTGATCCATACCATAACAATCAACCTATTCCTGATCCATACCGTAACAATCAACCTATTCCTGATTCATACCATAACAATCAACCTATTCCTGATCCATACCAAAACAATTAACCTATTCGTGATCCATACCATAACAATTAACCTATTCGTGATCCATACCATAACAATCAACCTATTCCTGATCCATACCATAACAATTAACCTATTCCTGATCCATACCATAACAATCAACCTATTCGTAATCCATACCATAACAATTAACCTATTCGTGATCCATACCATAACAATCAACCTATTCCTGATCCATACCATAACAATTAACCTATTCGTGATCCATACCATAACAATTAACCTATTCGTGATCCATACCATAACAATCAACCTATTCGTGATCCATACCATAACAATCAACCTATTCCTGATCCATACCATAACAATCAACATATTCCTGATCCATACCATAACAATCAACCTATTCGTGATCCATACCATAACAATCAACCTATTCGTGATCCATACCATAACAATCAACCTATTCCTGATCCATACCATAACAATCAACCTATTCCTGATCCATACCGTAACAATCAACCTATTCCTGATCCATACAATAACAATCAACCTATTCCTGATCCATACCATAACAATTAACCTATTCGTGATCCATACCATAACAATTAACCTATTCGTGATCCATACCATAACAATCAACCTATTCCTGATCCATACCATAACAATCAACCTATTCGTGATCCATACCATAACAATCAACCTATTCCTGATCGATACCATAACAATTAACCTATTCGTGATCCATACCATAACAATCAACCAATTCCTGATCCATACCGTAACAATCAACCTATTCCTGATCCATACCATAACAATCAACCTATTCCTGATCCATACCATAACAATCAACCTATTCCTGATCCATACCATAACAATTAACCTATTCGTGATCCATACCATAACAATTAACCTATTCCTGATCCATACCATAACAATCAACCTATTCGTGATCCATACCATAACAATTAACCTATTCGTGATCCATACCATAACAATCAACCTATTCCTGATCCATACCATAACAATCAACCTATTCCTGATCCATACCATAACAATCAACCTATTCGTGATCCATACCATAACAATTAACCTATTCGTGATCCATACGATAACAATCAACCTATTCGTGATCCATACCATAACAATCAACATATTCCTGATCCATACCATAACAATCAACCTATTCCTGATCCATACCGTAACAATCAACCTATTCCTGATTCATACCATAACAATCAACCTATTCCTGATCCATACCAAAACAATTAACCTATTCGTGATCCATACCATAACAATTAACCTATTCGTGATCCATACCATAACAATCAACCTATTCCTGATCCATACCATAACAATCAACCTATTCCTGATCCATACCATAACAATTAACCTATTCCTGATCCATACCATAACAATCAACCTATTCGTAATCCATACCATAACAATTAACCTATTCGTGATCCATACCATAACAATCAACCTATTCCTGATCCATACCATAACAATTAACCTATTCGTGATCCATACCATAACAATCAACCTATTCCTGATCCATACCATAACAATCAACCTATTCGTGATCCATACCATAACAATCAACCTATTCGTGATCCATACCATAACAATTAACCTATTCGTGATCCATACGATAACAATCAACCTATTCGTGATCCATACCATAACAATCAACATATTCCTGATCCATACCATAACAATCAACCTATTCCTGATCCATACCGTAACAATCAACCTATTCCTGATTCATACCATAACAATCAACCTATTCCTGATCCATACCAAAACAATTAACCTATTCGTGATCCATACCATAACAATTAACCTATTCGTGATCCATACCATAACAATCAACCTATTCCTGATCCATACCATAACAATTAACCTATTCCTGATCCATACCATAACAATCAACCTATTCGTAATCCATACCATAACAATTAACCTATTCGTGATCCATACCATAACAATCAACCTATTCCTGATCCATACCATAACAATTAACCTATTCGTGATCCATACCATAACAATTAACCTATTCGTGATCCATACCATAACAATCAACCTATTCGTGATCCATACCATAACAATCAACCTATTCCTGATCCATACCATAACAATCAACATATTCCTGATCCATACCATAACAATCAACCTATTCGTGATCCATACCATAACAATCAACCTATTCGTGATCCATACCATAACAATCAACCTATTCCTGATCCATACCATAACAATCAACCTATTCCTGATCCATACCGTAACAATCAACCTATTCCTGATCCATACAATAACAATCAACCTATTCCTGATCCATACCATAACAATTAACCTATTCGTGATCCATACCATAACAATTAACCTATTCGTGATCCATACCATAACAATCAACCTATTCCTGATCCATACCATAACAATCAACCTATTCGTGATCCATACCATAACAATCAACCTATTCCTGATCGATACCATAACAATTAACCTATTCGTGATCCATACCATAACAATCAACCTATTCGTGATCCATACCATAACAATCAACCTATTCGTGATCCATACCATAACAATCAACCTATTCCTGATCCATACCATAACAATCAATCTATTCCTGATCCATACCATAACAATCAACCTATTCGTGATCCATACCATAACAATTAACCTATTCCTGATCCATACCATAACAATTAGCCTATTCCTGATCCATACCATAACAATCAACCTATTCGTGATCCATACCATAACAATCAACCTATTCGTGATCCATACCATAACAATTAACCTATTCCTGATCCATACCATAACAATCAACCTATTCGTGATCCATACCATAACAATTAACCTATTCGTGATCCATACCATAACAATTAACCTATTCCTGATCCATACCATAACAATTAACCTATTCGTGATCCATACCATAACAATTAACCTATTCGTGATCCATACCATAACAATTAACCTATTCCTGATCCATACAATAACAATCAACCTATTCGTGATCCATACCATAACAATCAACCTATTCGTAATCCATACCATAACAATTAACCTATTCCTGATCCATACCATAACAATTAACCTATTCGTGATTCATACCATAACAATCAACCTATTCGTGATTCATACCATAGCAATCAACCTATTCGTGATCCATATCATAACAATCAACCTATTCCTGATCCATACCGTAACAATCAACCTATTCCTGATCCATAACATAACAATTAACCTATTCGTGATCCATACCATAACAATCAACCTATTCGTGATCCATACCATAACAATCAACCTATTCGTGATCCATACCATTACAATCAACCTATTCCTGATCCATACCGTAACAATCAACCTATTCCTGATCCATACCATAACAATTAACCTATTCGTGATCCATACCATAACAATCAACCTATTCGTGATCCATACCATAACAATTAACCTATTCCTGATCCATACCATAACAATCAACCTATTCCTGATCCATACCATAACAATTAACCTATTCGTGATCCATACCATAACAATTAACCTATTCGTGATCCATACCATAACAATCAACCTATTCGTGATCCATAACATAACAATTAACCTATTCCTGATCCATACCGTAACAATCAACCTATTCCTGATCCATAACATAACAATTAACCTATTCGTGATCCATACCACAACAATCAACCTATTCGTGATCCATACCATAACAATCAACCTATTCGTGATCCATACCATAACAATCAACCTATTCCTGATCCATACCATAACAATCAACCTATTCGTGATCCATACCATAATAATCAACCTATTCCTGATCCATACCATAACAATCAACCTATTCGTGATCCATACCATAACAATCAACCTATTCATGATCCATACCATAACAATCAACCTATTCCTGATCCATACCATAACAATCAACCTATTCGTGATCCATACCATAACAATCAACCTATTCGTTATCCATACCATAACAATCAACCTATTCCTGATCCATACCATAACAATTAACCTATTCCTGATCCATACCATAACAATTAACCTATTCCTGATCCATACCATAACAATTAACCTATTCGTGATCCATACCATAACAATCAACCTATTCCTGATCCATACCATAACAATCAACCTATTCCTGATCCATACCATAACAATTAACCTATTCGTGATCCATACCATAACAATTAACCTATTCCTGATCCATACCATAACAATCAACCTATTCGTGATCCATACCATAACAATCAACCTATTCGTGATCCATACCATAACAATCAACCTATTCCTGATCCATACCATAACAAGCAACCTATTCCTGATCCATACCATAACAATTAACCTATTCCTGATCCATACCATAACAATCAACCTATTCCTGATCCATACCATAACAATTAACCTATTCGTGATCCATACCATAACAATTAACCTATTCGTGATCCATACCATAACAATCAACCTATTCGTGATCCATAACATAACAATTAACCTATTCCTGATCCATACCGTAACAATCAACCTATTCCTGATCCATAACATAACAATTAACCTATTCGTGATCCATACCATAACAATCAACCTATTCGTGATCCATACCATAACAATCAACCTATTCGTGATCCATACCATAACAATCAACCTATTCCTGATCCATACCATAACAATCAACCTATTCGTGATCCATACCATAACAATCAACCTATTCCTGATCCATACCATAACAATCAACCTATTCGTGATCCATACCATAACAATCAACCTATTCATGATCCATACCATAACAATCAACCTATTCCTGATCCATACCATAACAATCAACCTATTCGTGATCCATACCATAACAATCAACCTATTCCTGATCCATACCATAACAATTAACCTATTCCTGAACCATACCATAACAATTAACCTATTCGTGATCCATACCATAACAATCAACCTATTCCTGATCCATACCATAACAATCAACCTATTCCTGATCCATACCATAACAATTAACCTATTCGTGATCCATACCATAACAATTAACCTATTCCTGATCCATACCATAACAATCAACCTATTCGTGATCCATACCATAACAATCAACCTATTCGTGATCCATACCATAACAATCAACCTATTCCTGATCCATACCATAACAATCAACCTATTCCTGATCCATACCATTACAATCAACCTATTCGTGATCCATACCATAACAATCAACCTATTCCTGATCCATACCATAACAATTAACCTATTCCTGATCCATACCATAACAATCAACCTATTCCTGATCCATACCATAACAATCAACCTATTCGTGATCCATACCATAACAATTAACATATTCGTGATCCATACCATAACAATCAACCTATTCCTGATCCATACCATAACAATCAACCTATTCCTGATCCATACCATAACAATCAACCTATTCCTGATCCATACCATAACAATTAACCTATTCCTGATCCATACCATAACAATCAACCTATTCGTGATCCATACCATAACAATCAACCTATTCCTGATCCATACCATAACAATCAACCTATTCCTGATCCATACCGTAACAATCAACCTATTCGTGATCCATACCATAACAATCAACCTATTCGTGATCCATACCATAACAATCAACCTATTCGTGATCCATACCATAACAATCAACCTATTCGTGATCCATACCATAACAATTAACCTATTCGTGATTCATACCATAACAATCAACCTATTCCTGATCCATACCATAACAATTAACCTATTCTTGATCCATACCATAACAATTAACCTATTCGTGATCCATACCATAACAATCAACCTATTCCTGATCCATACCATAACAATCAACCTATTCCTGATCCATACCATAACAATCAACCTATTCCTGATCCATATCATAACAATCAACCTATTCCTGATCCATACCGTAACAATCAACCTATTCCTGATCCATACCATAACAATTAACCTATTCGTGATCCATACCATAACAATCAACCTATTCCTGATCCATACCATAACAATCAACCTATTCCCGATCCATACCGTAACAATCAACCTATTCCTGATCCATACCATAACAATTAACCTATTCGTGATCCATACCATAACAATCAACCTATTCGTGATCCATACCATAACAATCAACCTATTCGTGATCCATACCATAACAATCAACCTATTCCTGATCCATACCATAACAATCAACCTATTCCTGATCCATACCATAACAATCAACCAATTCCTGATCCATACCGTAACAATCAACCTATTCCTGATCCATACCATAACAATCAACCTATTCCTGATCCATACCATAACAATTAACCTATTCGTGATCCATACCATAACAATTAACCTATTCCTGATCCATACCATAACAATTAACCTATTCGTGATCCATACCATAACAATTAACCTATTCGTGATCCATACCATAACAATCAACCTATTCCTGATCCATACCATAACAATCAACCTATTCCTGATCCATACCATAACAATCAACCTATTCGTGATCCATACCATAACAATTAACCTATTCGTGATCCATACGATAACAATCAACCTATTCGTGATCCATACCATAACAATCAACATATTCCTGATCCATACCATAACAATCAACCTATTCCTGATCCATACCGTAACAATCAACCTATTCCTGATTCATACCATAACAATCAACCTATTCCTGATCCATACCAAAACAATTAACCTATTCGTGATCCATACCATAACAATTAACCTATTCGTGATCCATACCATAACAATCAACCTATTCGTGATCCATACCATAACAATCAACCTATTCGTGATCCATACCATAACAATTAACCTATTCCTGATCCATACCATAACAATCAACCTATTCGTAATCCATACCATAACAATTAACCTATTCGTGATCCATACCATAACAATCAACCTATTCCTGATCCATACCGTAACAATCAACCTATTCCTGATCCATACCATAACAATTAACCTATTCGTGATCCATACCATAACAATTAACCTATTCGTGATCCATACCATAACAATCAACCTATTCGTGTTCCATACCATAACAATCAACCTATTCCTGATCCATACCATAACAATCAACATATTCCTGATCCATACCATAACAATCAACCTATTCGTGATCCATACCATAACAATCAACCTATTCGTGATCCATACCATAACAATTAACCTATTCCTGATCCATACCATAACAATCAACCTATTCCTGATCCATACCGTAACAATCAACCTATTCCTGATCCATACCATAACAATTAACCTATTCGTGATCCATACCATAACAATTAACCTATTCGTGATCCATACCATAACAATCAACCTATTCCTGATCCATACCATAACAATCAACCTATTCGTGATCCATACCATAACAATCAACCTATTCCTGATCGATACCATAACAATTAACCTATTCGTGATCCATACCATAACAATCAACCTATTCGTGATCCATACCATAACAATCAACCTATTCGTGATCCATACCATAACAATCAACCTATTCCTGATCCATATCATAACAATCAATCTATTCCTGATCCATACCATAACAATCAACCTATTCGTGATCCATACCATAACAATTAACCGATTCGTGATCCATACCATAACAATTAACCTATTCCTGATCCATACCATAACAATCAACCTATTCGTGATCCATACCATAACAATCAACCTATTCGTGATCCATACCATAACAATTAACCTATTCCTGATCCATACCATAACAATCAACCTATTCGTGATCCATACCATAACAATTAACCTATTCGTGATCCATACCATAACAATTAACCTATTCCTGATCCATACCATAACAATTAACCTATTCGTGATCCATACCATAACAATTAACCTATTCGTGATCCATACCATAACAATTAACCTATTCCTGATCCATACAATAACAATCAACCTATTCGTGATCCATACCATAACAATCAACCTATTCGTAATCCATACCATAACAATTAACCTATTCCTGATCCATACCATAACAATTAACCTATTCGTGATTCATACCATAACAATCAACCTATTCGTGATCCATACCATAGCAATCAACCTATTCGTGATCCATATCATAACAATCAACCTATTCCTGATCCATACCGTAACAATCAACCTATTCCTGATCCATAACATAACAATTAACCTATTCGTGATCCATACCATAACAATCAACCTATTCGTGATCCATACCATAACAATCAACCTATTCGTGATCCATACCATAACAATCAACCTATTCCTGATCCATACCGTAACAATCAACCTATTCGTGATCCATACCATAACAATTAACCTATTCGTGATCCATACCATCACAATCAACCTATTCGTGATCCATACCATAACAATTAACCTATTCCTGATCCATACCATAACAATCAACCTATTCCTGATCCATACCATAACAATTAACCTATTCGTGATCCATACCATAACAATTAACCTATTCGTGATCCATACCATAACAATCAACCTATTCGTGATCCATAACATAACAATTAACCTATTCCTGATCCATACCGTAACAATCAACCTATTCCTGATCCATAACATAACAATTAACCTATTCGTGATCCATACCATAACAATCAACCTATTCGTGATCCATACCATAACAATCAACCTATTCGTGATCCATACCATAACAATCAACCTATTCCTGATCCATACCATAACAATCAACCTATTCGTGATCCATACCATAACAATCAACCTATTCGTGATCCATACCATAACAATCAACCTATTCGTTATCCATACCATAACAATCAACCTATTCCTGATCCATACCATAACAATTAACCTATTCCTGATCCATACCATAACAATTAACCTATTCGTGATCCATACCATAACAATCAACCTATTCCTCATCCATACCATAACAATCAACCTATTCCTGATCCATACCATAACAATTAACCTATTCGTGATCCATACCATAACAATTAACCTATTCCTGATCCATACCATAACAATCAACCTATTCGTGATCCATACCATAACAATCAACCTATTCGTGATCCATACCATAACAATCAACCTATTCCTGATCCATACCATAACAAGCAACCTATTCCTGATCCATACCATAACAATTAACCTATTGCTGATCCATACCATAACAATCAACCTATTCCTGATCCATACCATAACAATTAACCTATTCGTGATCCATACCATAACAATTAACCTATTCGTGATCCATACCATAACAATCAACCTATTCGTGATCCATACCATAACAATTAACCTATTCCTGATCCATACCGTAACAATCAACCTATTCCTGATCCATAACATAACAATTAACCTATTCGTGATCCATACCATAACAATCAACCTATTCGTGATCCATACCATAACAATCAACCTATTCGTGATCCATACCATAACAATCAACCTATTCCTGATCCATACCATAACAATCAACCTATTCGTGATCCATACCATAACAATCAACCTATTCCTGATCCATACCATAACAATCAACCTATTCGTGATCCATACCATAACAATCAACCTATTCATGATCCATACCATAACAATCAACCTATTCCTGATCCATACCATAACAATCAACCTATTCGTGATCCATACCATAACAATCAACCTATTCCTGATCCATACCATAACAATTAACCTATTCCTGAACCATACCATAACAATTAACCTATACGTGATCCATACCATAACAATCAACCTATTCCTGATCCATACCATAACAATCAACCTATTCCTGATCCATACCATAACAATTAACCTATTCGTGATCCATACCATAACAATTAACCTATTCCTGATCCATACCATAACAATCAACCTATTCGTGATCCATACCATAACAATTAACCTATTCGTGATCCATACCATAACAATCAACCTATTCCTGATCCATACCATAACAATATACCTATTCCTGATTCATACCATTACAATCAACCTATTCGTGATCCATACCATAACAATCAACCTATTCCTGATCCATACCATAACAATTAACCTATTCCTGATCCATACCATAACAATCAACCTATTCCTGATCCATACCATAACAATCAACCTATTCGTGATCCATACCATAACAATTAACCTATTCGTGATCCATACCATAACAATCAACCTATTCCTGATCCATACCATAACAATCAACCTATTCCTGATCCATACCATAACAATCAACCTATTCCTGATCCATACCATAACAATTAACCTATTCTTGATCCATACCATAACAATCAACCTATTCGTGATCCATACCATAACAATTAACCTATTCCTGATCCATACCATAACAATCAACCTATTCCTGATCCATACCATAACAATTAACCTATTCGTGATCCATACCATAACAATTAACCTATTCGTGATCCATACCATAACAATCAACCTATTCGTGATCCATAACATAACAATTAACATATTCCTGATCCATACCGTAACAATCAACCTATTCCTGATCCATAACATAACAATTAACCTATTCGTGATCCATACCATAACAATCAACCTATTCGTGATCCATACCATAACAATCAACCTATTCGTGATCCATACCATAACAATCAACCTATTCCTGATCCATACCATAACAATCAACCTATTCGTGATCCATACCATAACAATCAACCTATTCCTGATCCATACCATAACAATCAACCTATTCGTGATCCATACCATAACAATCAACCTATTCATGATCCATACCATAACAATCAACCTATTCCTGATCCATACCATAACAATCAACCTATTCGTGATCCATACCATAACAATCAACCTATTCGTTATCCATACCATAACAATCAACCTATTCCTGATCCATACCATAACAATTAACCTATTCCTGATCCATACCATAACAATTAACCTATTCGTGATCCATACCATAACAATCAACCTATTCCTGATCCATACCATAACAATCAACCTATTCCTGATCCATACCATAACAATTAACCTATTCGTGATCCATACCATAACAATTAACCTATTCCTGATCCATACCATAACAATCAACCTATTCGTGATCCATACCATAACAATCAACCTATTCGTGATCCATACCATAACAATCAACCTATTCCTGATCCATACCATAACAAGCAACCTATTCCTGATCCATACCATAACAATTAACCTATTCCTGATCCATACCATAACAATCAACCTATTCCTGATCCATACCATAACAAT
Organism: Bathymodiolus septemdierum; assembly: GCA_963383655.1. Lineage (NCBI taxonomy): Eukaryota > Metazoa > Mollusca > Bivalvia > Mytilida > Modiolidae > Bathymodiolus > Bathymodiolus septemdierum. Next base: position 21,766,382 of record OY726531.1, on the reverse strand, counting down.
TAACCTATTCGTGATCCATACCATAACAATTAACCTATTCGTGATCCATACCATAACAATCAACCTATTCGTGATCCATAACATAACAATTAACCTATTCCTGATCCATACCGTAACAATCAACCTATTCCTGATCCATAACATAACAATTAACCTATTCGTGATCCATACCATAACAATCAACCTATTCGTGATCCATACCATAACAATCAACCTATTCGTGATCCATACCATAACAATCAACCTATTCGTGATCCATACCATAACAATCAACCTATTCGTGATCCATACCATAACAATCAACCTATTCCTGATCCATACCATAACAATCAACCTATTCGTGATCCATACCATAACAATCAACCTATTCGTTATCCATACCATAACAATCAACCTATTCCTGATCCATACCATAACAATTAACCTATTCCTGATCCATACCATAACAATTAACCTATTCGTGATCCATACCATAACAATCAACCTATTCCTGATCCATACCATAACAATCAACCTATTCCTGATCCATACCATAACAATTAACCTATTCGTGATCCATACCATAACAATTAACCTATTCCTGATCCATACCATAACAATCAACCTATTCGTGATCCATACCATAACAATCAACCTATTCGTGATCCATACCATAACAATCAACCTATTCCTGATCCATACCATAACAAGCAACCTATTCCTGATCCATACCATAACAATTAACCTATTGCTGATCCATACCATAACAATCAACCTATTCCTGATCCATACCATAACAATTAACCTATTCGTGATCCATACCATAACAATTAACCTATTCGTGATCCATACCATAACAATCAACCTATTCGTGATCCATACCATAACAATTAACCTATTCCTGATCCATACCGTAACAATCAACCTATTCCTGATCCATAACATAACAATTAACCTATTCGTGATCCATACCATAACAATCAACCTATTCGTGATCCATACCATAACAATCAACCTATTCGTGATCCATACCATAACAATCAACCTATTCCTGATCCATACCATAACAATCAACCTATTCGTGATCCATACCATAACAATCAACCTATTCCTGATCCATACCATAACAATCAACCTATTCGTGATCCATACCATAACAATCAACCTATTCATGATCCATACCATAACAATCAACCTATTCCTGATCCATACCATAACAATCAACCTATTCGTGATCCATACCATAACAATCAACCTATTCCTGATCCATACCATAACAATTAACCTATTCCTGAACCATACCATAACAATTAACCTATACGTGATCCATACCATAACAATCAACCTATTCCTGATCCATACCATAACAATCAACCTATTCCTGATCCATACCATAACAATTAACCTATTCGTGATCCATACCATAACAATTAACCTATTCCTGATCCATACCATAACAATCAACCTATTCGTGATCCATACCATAACAATTAACCTATTCGTGATCCATACCATAACAATCAACCTATTCCTGATCCATACCATAACAATATACCTATTCCTGATTCATACCATTACAATCAACCTATTCGTGATCCATACCATAACAATCAACCTATTCCTGATCCATACCATAACAATTAACCTATTCCTGATCCATACCATAACAATCAACCTATTCCTGATCCATACCATAACAATCAACCTATTCGTGATCCATACCATAACAATTAACCTATTCGTGATCCATACCATAACAATCAACCTATTCCTGATCCATACCATAACAATCAACCTATTCCTGATCCATACCATAACAATCAACCTATTCCTGATCCATACCATAACAATTAACCTATTCTTGATCCATACCATAACAATCAACCTATTCGTGATCCATACCATAACAATTAACCTATTCCTGATCCATACCATAACAATCAACCTATTCCTGATCCATACCATAACAATTAACCTATTCGTGATCCATACCATAACAATTAACCTATTCGTGATCCATACCATAACAATCAACCTATTCGTGATCCATAACATAACAATTAACATATTCCTGATCCATACCGTAACAATCAACCTATTCCTGATCCATAACATAACAATTAACCTATTCGTGATCCATACCATAACAATCAACCTATTCGTGATCCATACCATAACAATCAACCTATTCGTGATCCATACCATAACAATCAACCTATTCCTGATCCATACCATAACAATCAACCTATTCGTGATCCATACCATAACAATCAACCTATTCCTGATCCATACCATAACAATCAACCTATTCGTGATCCATACCATAACAATCAACCTATTCATGATCCATACCATAACAATCAACCTATTCCTGATCCATACCATAACAATCAACCTATTCGTGATCCATACCATAACAATCAACCTATTCGTTATCCATACCATAACAATCAACCTATTCCTGATCCATACCATAACAATTAACCTATTCCTGATCCATACCATAACAATTAACCTATTCGTGATCCATACCATAACAATCAACCTATTCCTGATCCATACCATAACAATCAACCTATTCCTGATCCATACCATAACAATTAACCTATTCGTGATCCATACCATAACAATTAACCTATTCCTGATCCATACCATAACAATCAACCTATTCGTGATCCATACCATAACAATCAACCTATTCGGGATCCATACCATAACAATCAACCTATTCCTGATCCATACCATAACAAGCAACCTATTCCTGATCCATACCATAACAATTAACCTATTCCTGATCCATACCATAACAATCAACCTATTCCTGATCCATACCATAACAATTAACCTATTCGTGATCCATACCATAACAATTAACCTATTCGTGATCCATACCATAACAATCAACCTATTCGTGATCCATAACATAACAATTAACCTATTCCTGATCCATACCGTAACAATCAACCTATTCCTGATCCATAACATAACAATTAACCTATTCGTGATCCATACCATAACAATCAACCTATTCGTGATCCATACCATAACAATCAACCTATTCGTGATCCATACCATAACAATCAACCTATTCGTGATCCATACCATAACAATCAACCTATTCGTGATCCATACCATAACAATCAACCTATTCCTGATCCATACCATAACAATCAACCTATTCGTGATCCATACCATAACAATCAACCTATTCATGATCCATACCATAACAATCAACCTATTCCTGATCCATACCATAACAATCAACCTATTCGTGATCCATACCATAACAATCAACCTATTCCTGATCCATACCATAACAATTAACCTATTCCTGAACCATACCATAACAATTAACCTATTCGTGATCCATACCATAACAATCAACCTATTCCTGATCCATACCATAATAATCAACCTATTCCTGATCCATACCATAACAATTAACCTATTCGTGATCCATACCATAACAATTAACCTATTCCTGATCCATACCATAACAATCAACCTATTCCTGATCCATACCATTACAATCAACCTATTCGTGATCCATACCATAACAATCAACCTATTCCTGATCCATACCATAACAATTAACCTATTCCTGATCCATACCATAACAATCAACCTATTCCTGATCCATACCATAACAATCAACCTATTCGTGATCCATACCATAACAATTAACCTATTCGTGATCCATACCATAACAATCAACCTATTCCTGATCCATACCATAACAATCAACCTATTCCTGATCCATACCATAACAATCAACCTATTCCTGATCCATACCATAACAATTAACCTATTCCTGATCCATACCATAACAATCAACCTATTCGTGATCCATACCATAACAATCAACCTATTCCTGATCCATACCATAACAATCAACCTATTCCTGATCCATACCGTAACAATCAACCTATTCGTGATCCATACCATAACAATCAACCTATTCGTGATCCATACCATAACAATCAACCTATTCGTGATCCATACCATAACAATCAACCTATTCGTGATCCATACCATAACAATTAACCTATTCGTGATTCATACCATAACAATCAACCTATTCCTGATCCATACCATAACAATTAACCTATTCTTGATCCATACCATAACAATCAACCTATTCCTGATCCATACCATAACAATCAATCTATTCCTGATCCATACCATAACAATCAACCTATTCCTGATCCATATCATAACAATCAACCTATTCCTGATCCATACCATAACAATCAACCTATTCCTGATCCATACCATAACAATCAACCTATTCCCGATCCATACCGTAACAATCAACCTATTCGTGATCCATACCATAACAATCAACCTATTCGTGATCCATACCATAACAATCAACCTATTCGTGATCCATACCATAACAATTAACCTATTCGTGATCCATACCATAACAATCAACTTATTCGTGATCCATACCATAACAATCAACCTATTCGTGATCCATACCATAACAATCAACCTATTCCTGATCCATACCATAACAATTAACCTATTCGTGATCCATACCATAACAATCAACCTATTCGTGATCCATACCATAACAATCAACCTATTCCTGATCCATACCATAACAATCAACCTATTCGTGATCCATAACATAACAATTAACCTATTCCTGATCCATACCGTAACAATCAACCTATTCCTGATCCATAACATAACAATTAACCTATTCGTGATCCATACCATAACAATCAACCTATTCGTGATCCATACCATAACAATCAACCTATTCGTGATCCATACCATAACAATCAACCTATTCCTGATCCATACCATAACAATCAACCTATTCGTGATCCATACCATAACAATCAACCTATTCCTGATCCATACCATAACAATCAACCTATTCGTGATCCATACCATAACAATCAACCTATTCGTGATCCATACCATAACAATCAACCTATTCCTGATCCATACCATAACAATTAACCTATTCCTGATCCATACCATAACAATTAACCTATTCGTGATCCATACCATAACAATCAACCTATTCCTGATCCATACCATAACAATCAACCTATTCCTGATCCATACCATAACAATTAACCTATTCGTGATCCATACCATAACAATTAACCTATTCCTGATCCATACCATAACAATCAACCTATTCGTGATCCATACCATAACAATCAACCTATTCGTGATCCATACCATAACAATCAACCTATTCGTGATCCATACCATAACAATTAACCTATTCCTGATCCATACCATAACAATCAACCTATTCGTGATCCATATCATAACAATCAACCTATTCCTGATTCATACCGTAACAATCAACCTATTCCTGATCCATAACATAACAATTAACCTATTCGTGATCCATACCATAACAATCAACCTATTCGTGATCCATACCATAACAATCAACCTATTCGTGATCCATACCATAACAATCAACCTATTCCTGATCCATACCGTAACAATCAACCTATTCCTGATCCATACCATAACAATTAACCTATTCGTGATCCATACCATAACAATCAACCTATGCGTGATCCATACCATAACAATTAACCTATTCCTGAACCATATCATAACAATCAACCTATTCCTGATCCATACCGTAACAATTAACCTATTCGTGATCCATACCATAACAATTAACCTATTCGTGATCCATACCATAACAATCAACCTATTCGTGATCCATAACATAACAATTAACCTATTCCTGATCCATACCGTAACAATCAACCTATTCCTGATCCATAACATAACAATTAACCTATTCGTGATCCATACCATAACAATCAACCTATTCGTGATCCATACCATAACAATCAACCTATTCGTGATCCATACCATAACAATCAACCTATTCCTGATCCATACCATAACAATCAACCTATTCGTGATCCATACCATAACAATCAACCTATTCCTGATCCATACCATAACAATCAACCTATTCGTGATCCATACCATAACAATCAACCTATTCGTGATCCATACCATAACAATCAACCTATTCCTGATCCATACCATAACAATCAACCTATTCCTGATCCATACCATAACAATTAACCTATTCGTGATCCATACCATAACAATCAACCTATTCGTGATCCATACCATAACAATCAACCTATTCCTGATCCATACCATAACAATCAACCTATTCGTGATCCATACCATAACAATCAACCTATTCGTGATCCATACCATAACAATCAACCTATTCCTGATCCATACCATAACAATTAACCTATTCCTGATCCATACCATAACAATTAACCTATTCGTGATCCATACCATAACAATCAACCTATTCCTGATCCATACCATAACAATCAACCTATTCCTGATCCATACCATAACAATTAACCTATTCGTGATCCATACCATAACAATTAACCTATTCCTGATCCATACCATAACAATCAACCTATTCGTGATCCATACCATAACAATCAACCTATTCGTGATCCATACCATAACAATCAACCTATTCGTGATCCATACCATAACAATCATTCTATTCCTGATCCATACCATTACAATTAACCTATTCGTGATCCATACCATAACAATCAACCTATTCCTGATCCATACCATAACAATTAACCTATTCCTGATCCATACCATAACAATCAACCTATTCCTGATCCATACCATAACAATCAACCTATTCGTAATCCATACCATAACAATTAACCTATTCGTGATCCATACCATAACAATCAACCTATTCCTGATCCATACCATAACAATCAACCTATTCGTGATCCATACCATAACAATCAACCTATTCCTGATCCATACCATAACAATTAACCTATTCCTGATCCATACCATAACAATCAACCTATTCGTGATCCATACCATAACAATCAACCTATTCCTGATCCATACCATAACAATCAACCTATTCCTGATCCATACCGTAACAATCAACCTATTCGTGATCCATACCATAACAATCAACCTATTCGTGATCCATACCATAACAATCAACCTATTCGTGATCCATGCCATAACAATCAACCTATTCGTGATCCATACCATAACAATTAACCTATTCGTGATCCATACCATAACAATCAACCTATTCGTGATCCATACCATAACAATCAACCTATTCGTGATCCATACCGTAACAATTAACCTATTCCTGATCCATACCATAACAATCAACCTATTCGTAATCCATACCATAACAATTAACCTATTCGTGATCCATACCATAACAATCAACCTATTCCTGATCCATACCGTAACAATCAACCTATTCCTGATCCATACCATAACAATTAACCTATTCGTGATCCATACCATAACAATTAACCTATTCGTGATCCATACCATAACAATCAACCTATTCGTATTCCATACCATAACAATCAACCTATTCCTGATCCATACCATAACAATCAACATATTCCTGATCCATACCATAACAATCAACCTATTCGTGATCCATACCATAACAATCAACCTATTCGTGATCCATACCATAACAATTAACCTATTCCTGATCCATACCATAACAATCAACCTATTCCTGATCCATACCGTAACAATCAACCTATTCCTGATCCATACCATAACAATTAACCTATTCGTGATCCATACCATAACAATTAACCTATTCGTGATCCATACCATAACAATCAACCTATTCCTGATCCATACCATAACAATCAACCTATTCGTGATCCATACCATAACAATCAACCTATTCCTGATCGATACCATAACAATTAACCTATTCGTGATCCATACCATAACAATCAACCTATTCGTGATCCATACCATAACAATCAACCTATTCGTGATCCATACCATAACAATCAACCTATTCCTGATCCATATCATAACAATCAATCTATTCCTGATCCATACCATAACAATCAACCTATTCGTGATCCATACCATAACAATTAACCGATTCGTGATCCATACCATAACAATTAACCTATTCCTGATCCATACCATAACAATCAACCTATTCGTGATCCATACCATAACAATCAACCTATTCGTGATCCATACCATAACAATTAACCTATTCCTGATCCATACCATAACAATCAACCTATTCGTGATCCATACCATAACAATTAACCTATTCGTGATCCATACCATAACAATTAACCTATTCCTGATCCATACCATAACAATTAACCTATTCGTGATCCATACCATAACAATTAACCTATTCGTGATCCATACCATAACAATTAACCTATTCCTGATCCATACAATAACAATCAACCTATTCGTGATCCATACCATAACAATCAACCTATTCGTAATCCATACCATAACAATTAACCTATTCCTGATCCATACCATAACAATTAACCTATTCGTGATTCATACCATAACAATCAACCTATTCGTGATCCATACCATAGCAATCAACCTATTCGTGATCCATATCATAACAATCAACCTATTCCTGATACATACCGTAACAATCAACCTATTCCTGATCCATAACATAACAATTAACCTATTCGTGATCCATACCATAACAATCAACCTATTCGTGATCCATACCATAACAATCAACCTATTCGTGATCCATACCATAACAATCAACCTATTCCTGATCCATACCGTAACAATCAACCTATTCGTGATCCATACCATAACAATTAACCTATTCGTGATCCATACCATCACAATCAACCTATTCGTGATCCATACCATAACAATTAACCTATTCCTGATCCATACCATAACAATCAACCTATTCCTGATCCATACCATAACAATTAACCTATTCGTGATCCATACCATAACAATTAACCTATTCGTGATCCATACCATAACAATCAACCTATTCGTGATCCATAACATAACAATTAACCTATTCCTGATCCATACCGTAACAATCAACCTATTCCTGATCCATAACATAACAATTAACCTATTCGTGATCCATACCATAACAATCAACCTATTCGTGATCCATACCATAACAATCAACCTATTCGTGATCCATACCATAACAATCAACCTATTCCTGATCCATACCATAACAATCAACCTATTCGTGATCCATACCATAACAATCAACCTATTCGTGATCCATACCATAACAATCAACCTATTCGTTATCCATACCATAACAATCAACCTATTCCTGATCCATACCATAACAATTAACCTATTCCTGATCCATACCATAACAATTAACCTATTCGTGATCCATACCATAACAATCAACCTATTCCTGATCCATACCATAACAATCAACCTATTCCTGATCCATACCATAACAATTAACCTATTCGTGATCCATACCATAACAATTAACCTATTCCTGATCCATACCATAACAATCAACCTATTCGTGATCCATACCATAACAATCAACCTATTCGTGATCCATACCATAACAATCAACCTATTCCTGATCCATACCATAACAAGCAACCTATTCCTGATCCATACCATAACAATTAACCTATTGCTGATCCATACCATAACAATCAACCTATTCCTGATCCATACCATAACAATTAACCTATTCGTGATCCATACCATAACAATTAACCTATTCGTGATCCATACCATAACAATCAACCTATTCGTGATCCATACCATAACAATTAACCTATTCCTGATCCATACCGTAACAATCAACCTATTCCTGATCCATAACATAACAATTAACCTATTCGTGATCCATACCATAACAATCAACCTATTCGTGATCCATACCATAACAATCAACCTATTCGTGATCCATACCATAACAATCAACCTATTCCTGATCCATACCATAACAATCAACCTATTCGTGATCCATACCATAACAATCAACCTATTCCTGATCCATACCATAACAATCAACCTATTCGTGATCCATACCATAACAATCAACCTATTCATGATCCATACCATAACAATCAACCTATTCCTGATCCATACCATAACAATCAACCTATTCGTGATCCATACCATAACAATCAACCTATTCCTGATCCATACCATAACAATTAACCTATTCCTGAACCATACCATAACAATTAACCTATACGTGATCCATACCATAACAATCAACCTATTCCTGATCCATACCATAACAATCAACCTATTCCTGATCCATACCATAACAATTAACCTATTCGTGATCCATACCATAACAATTAACCTATTCCTGATCCATACCATAACAATCAACCTATTCGTGATCCATACCATAACAATTAACCTATTCGTGATCCATACCATAACAATCAACCTATTCCTGATCCATACCATAACAATATACCTATTCCTGATTCATACCATTACAATCAACCTATTCGTGATCCATACCATAACAATCAACCTATTCCTGATCCATACCATAACAATTAACCTATTCCTGATCCATACCATAACAATCAACCTATTCCTGATCCATACCATAACAATCAACCTATTCGTGATCCATACCATAACAATTAACCTATTCGTGATCCATACCATAACAATCAACCTATTCCTGATCCATACCATAACAATCAACCTATTCCTGATCCATACCATAACAATCAACCTATTCCTGATCCATACCATAACAATTAACCTATTCTTGATCCATACCATAACAATCAACCTATTCGTGATCCATACCATAACAATTAACCTATTCCTGATCCATACCATAACAATCAACCTATTCCTGATCCATACCATAACAATTAACCTATTCGTGATCCATACCATAACAATTAACCTATTCGTGATCCATACCATAACAATCAACCTATTCGTGATCCATAACATAACAATTAACATATTCCTGATCCATACCGTAACAATCAACCTATTCCTGATCCATAACATAACAATTAACCTATTCGTGATCCATACCATAACAATCAACCTATTCGTGATCCATACCATAACAATCAACCTATTCGTGATCCATACCATAACAATCAACCTATTCCTGATCCATACCATAACAATCAACCTATTCGTGATCCATACCATAACAATCAACCTATTCCTGATCCATACCATAACAATCAACCTATTCGTGATCCATACCATAACAATCAACCTATTCATGATCCATACCATAACAATCAACCTATTCCTGATCCATACCATAACAATCAACCTATTCGTGATCCATACCATAACAATCAACCTATTCGTTATCCATACCATAACAATCAACCTATTCCTGATCCATACCATAACAATTAACCTATTCCTGATCCATACCATAACAATTAACCTATTCGTGATCCATACCATAACAATCAACCTATTCCTGATCCATACCATAACAATCAACCTATTCCTGATCCATACCATAACAATTAACCTATTCGTGATCCATACCATAACAATTAACCTATTCCTGATCCATACCATAACAATCAACCTATTCGTGATCCATACCATAACAATCAACCTATTCGTGATCCATACCATAACAATCAACCTATTCCTGATCCATACCATAACAAGCAACCTATTCCTGATCCATACCATAACAATTAACCTATTCCTGATCCATACCATAACAATCAACCTATTCCTGATCCATACCATAACAATTAACCTATTCGTGATCCATACCATAACAATTAACCTATTCGTGATCCATACCATAACAATCAACCTATTCGTGATCCATAACATAACAATTAACCTATTCCTGATCCATACCGTAACAATCAACCTATTCCTGATCCATAACATAACAATTAACCTATTCGTGATCCATACCATAACAATCAACCTATTCGTGATCCATACCATAACAATCAACCTATTCGTGATCCATACCATAACAATCAACCTATTCGTGATCCATACCATAACAATCAACCTATTCGTGATCCATACCATAACAATCAACCTATTCCTGATCCATACCATAACAATCAACCTATTCGTGATCCATACCATAACAATCAACCTATTCATGATCCATACCATAACAATCAACCTATTCCTGATCCATACCATAACAATCAACCTATTCGTGATCCATACCATAACAATCAACCTATTCCTGATCCATACCATAACAATTAACCTATTCCTGAACCATACCATAACAATTAACCTATTCGTGATCCATACCATAACAATCAACCTATTCCTGATCCATACCATAATAATCAACCTATTCCTGATCCATACCATAACAATTAACCTATTCGTGATCCATACCATAACAATTAACCTATTCCTGATCCATACCATAACAATCAACCTATTCCTGATCCATACCATTACAATCAACCTATTCGTGATCCATACCATAACAATCAACCTATTCCTGATCCATACCATAACAATTAACCTATTCCTGATCCATACCATAACAATCAACCTATTCCTGATCCATACCATAACAATCAACCTATTCGTGATCCATACCATAACAATTAACCTATTCGTGATCCATACCATAACAATCAACCTATTCCTGATCCATACCATAACAATCAACCTATTCCTGATCCATACCATAACAATCAACCTATTCCTGATCCATACCATAACAATTAACCTATTCCTGATCCATACCATAACAATCAACCTATTCGTGATCCATACCATAACAATCAACCTATTCCTGATCCATACCATAACAATCAACCTATTCCTGATCCATACCGTAACAATCAACCTATTCGTGATCCATACCATAACAATCAACCTATTCGTGATCCATACCATAACAATCAACCTATTCGTGATCCATACCATAACAATCAACCTATTCGTGATCCATACCATAACAATTAACCTATTCGTGATTCATACCATAACAATCAACCTATTCCTGATCCATACCATAACAATTAACCTATTCTTGATCCATACCATAACAATCAACCTATTCCTGATCCATACCATAACAATCAATCTATTCCTGATCCATACCATAACAATCAACCTATTCCTGATCCATATCATAACAATCAACCTATTCCTGATCCATACCATAACAATCAACCTATTCCTGATCCATACCATAACAATCAACCTATTCCCGATCCATACCGTAACAATCAACCTATTCGTGATCCATACCATAACAATCAACCTATTCGTGATCCATACCATAACAATCAACCTATTCGTGATCCATACCATAACAATTAACCTATTCGTGATCCATACCATAACAATCAACTTATTCGTGATCCATACCATAACAATCAACCTATTCGTGATCCATACCATAACAATCAACCTATTCCTGATCCATACCATAACAATTAACCTATTCGTGATCCATACCATAACAATCAACCTATTCGTGATCCATACCATAACAATCAACCTATTCCTGATCCATACCATAACAATTAACCTATTCGTGATCCATACCATAACAATCAACCTATTCCTGATCCATACCATAACAATCAACCTATTCGTGATCCATACCATAACAATCAACCTATTCCAGATCCATACCATAACAATCAACCTATTCCTCATCCATACCATAACAATCAACCTATTCCTGATCCATACCATAACAATCAACCTATTCCTGATCCATACCATAACAATCAACCTATTCCTGATCCATACCATAACAATTAACCTATTCCTGATCCATACCATAACAATCAACCTATTCGTGATCCATATCATAACAATCAACCTATTCCTGATTCATACCGTAACAATCAACCTATTCCTGATCCATAACATAACAATTAACCTATTCGTGATCCATACCATAACAATCAACCTATTCGTGATCCATACCATAACAATCAACCTATTCGTGATCCATACCATAACAATCAACCTATTCCTGATCCATACCGTAACAATCAACCTATTCCTGATCCATACCATAACAATTAACCTATTCGTGATCCATACCATAACAATCAACCTATTCGTGATCCATACCATAACAATTAACCTATTCCTGAACCATATCATAACAATCAACCTATTCCTGATCCATACCATAACAATTAACCTATTCGTGATCCATACCATAACAATTAACCTATTCGTGATCCATACCATAACAATCAACCTATTCGTGATCCATAACATAACAATTAACCTATTCCTGATCCATACCGTAACAATCAACCTATTCCTGATCCATAACATAACAATTAACCTATTCGTGATCCATACCATAACAATCAACCTATTCGTGATCCATACCATAACAATCAACCTATTCGTGATCCATACCATAACAATCAACCTATTCCTGATCCATACCATAACAATCAACCTATTCGTGATCCATACCATAACAATCAACCTATTCCTGATCCATACCATAACAATCAACCTATTCGTGATCCATACCATAACAATCAACCTATTCGTGATCCATACCATAACAATCAACCTATTCCTGATCCATACCATAACAATTAACCTATTCCTGATCCATACCATAACAATTAACCTATTCGTGATCCATACCATAACAATCAACCTATTCCTGATCCATACCATAACAATCAACCTATTCCTGATCCATACCATAACAATTAACCTATTCGTGATCCATACCATAACAATTAACCTATTCCTGATCCATACCATAACAATCAACCTATTCGTGATCCATACCATAACAATCAACCTATTCGTGATCCATACCATAACAATCAACCTATTTGTGATCCATACCATAACAATTAACCTATTCCTGATCCATACCATAACAATCAACCTATTCGTGATCCATATCATAACAATCAACCTATTCCTGATTCATACCGTAACAATCAACCTATTCCTGATCCATAACATAACAATTAACCTATTCGTGATCCATACCATAACAATCAACCTATTCGTGATCCATACCATAACAATCAACCTATTCGTGATCCATACCATAACAATCAACCTATTCCTGATCCATACCGTAACAATCAACCTATTCCTGATCCATACCATAACAATTAACCTATTCGTGATCCATACCATAACAATCAACCTATGCGTGATCCATACCATAACAATTAACCTATTCCTGAACCATATCATAACAATCAACCTATTCCTGATCCATACCGTAACAATTAACCTATTCGTGATCCATACCATAACAATTAACCTATTCGTGATCCATACCATAACAATCAACCTATTCGTGATCCATAACATAACAATTAACCTATTCCTGATCCATACCGTAACAATCAACCTATTCCTGATCCATAACATAACAATTAACCTATTCGTGATCCATACCATAACAATCAACCTATTCGTGATCCATACCATAACAATCAACCTATTCGTGATCCATACCATAACAATCAACCTATTCCTGATCCATACCATAACAATCAACCTATTCGTGATCCATACCATAACAATCAACCTATTCCTGATCCATACCATAACAATCAACCTATTCGTGATCCATACCATAACAATCAACCTATTCGTGATCCATACCATAACAATCAACCTATTCCTGATCCATACCATAACAATCAACCTATTCCTGATCCATACCATAACAATTAACCTATTCGTGATCCATACCATAACAATCAACCTATTCGTGATCCATACCATAACAATCAACCTATTCCTGATCCATACCATAACAATCAACCTATTCGTGATCCATACCATAACAATCAACCTATTCGTGATCCATACCATAACAATCAACCTATTCCTGATCCATACCATAACAATTAACCTATTCCTGATCCATACCATAACAATTAACCTATTCGTGATCCATACCATAACAATCAACCTATTCCTGATCCATACCATAACAATCAACCTATTCCTGATCCATACCATAACAATTAACCTATTCGTGATCCATACCATAACAATTAACCTATTCCTGATCCATACCATAACAATCAACCTATTCGTGATCCATACCATAACAATCAACCTATTCGTGATCCATACCATAACAATCAACCTATTCGTGATCCATACCATAACAATCATTCTATTCCTGATCCATACCATTACAATTAACCTATTCGTGATCCATACCATAACAATCAACCTATTCCTGATCCATACCATAACAATTAACCTATTCCTGATCCATACCATAACAATCAACCTATTCCTGATCCATACCATAACAATCAACCTATTCGTAATCCATACCATAACAATTAACCTATTCGTGATCCATACCATAACAATCAACCTATTCCTGATCCATACCATAACAATCAACCTATTCGTGATCCATACCATAACAATCAACCTATTCCTGATCCATACCATAACAATTAACCTATTCCTGATCCATACCATAACAATCAACCTATTCGTGATCCATACCATAACAATCAACCTATTCCTGATCCATACCATAACAATCAACCTATTCCTGATCCATACCGTAACAATCAACCTATTCGTGATCCATACCATAACAATCAACCTATTCGTGATCCATACCATAACAATCAACCTATTCGTGATCCATGCCATAACAATCAACCTATTCGTGATCCATACCATAACAATTAACCTATTCGTGATCCATACCATAACAATCAACCTATTCCTGATCCATACCATAACAATTAACCTATTCTTGATCCATACCATAACAATTAACCTATTCGTGATCCATACGATAACAATCAACCTATTCCTGATACATACCATAACAATCAACATATTCCTGATCCATACCATAACAATCAACCTATTCCTGATCCATATCATAACAATCAACAAATTCCTGATCCATACCGTAACAATCAACCTATTCCTGATTCATACCATAACAATTAACCTATTCGTGATCCATACCATAACAATCAACCTATTCCTGATCCATACCATAACAATTAACCTATTCCCGATCCATACCGTAACAATCAACCTATTCCTGATCCATACCATAACAATTAACCTATTCGTGATCCATACCATAACAATCAACCTATTCCTGATCCATACCATAACAATCAACCTATTCGTGATCCATACCATAACAATCAACCTATTCCTGATCCATACCATAACAATTAACCTATTCGTGATCCATACCATAACAATCAACCTATTCCTGATCCATACCATAACAATCAACCTATTCCTGATCCATACCATAACAATTAACCTATTCGTGATCCATACCATAACAATCAACCTATTCGTGATCCATACCATAACAATCAACCTATTCCTGATCCATACCATAACAATCAACCTATTCGTGATCCATACCATAACAATCAACCTATACGTGATCCATACCATAACAATCAACCTATTCCTGATCCATACCATAACAATTAACCTATTCCTGATCCATACCATAACAATTAACCTATTCGTGATCCATACCATAACAATCAACCTATTCCTGATCCATACCATAACAATCAACCTATTCCTGATCCATACCATAACAATTAACCTATTCGTGATCCATACCATAACAATTAACCTATTCGTGATCCATACCATAACAATCAACCTATTCGTG
The DNA here is from genome assembly GCA_963383655.1 of Bathymodiolus septemdierum. Lineage (NCBI taxonomy): Eukaryota > Metazoa > Mollusca > Bivalvia > Mytilida > Modiolidae > Bathymodiolus > Bathymodiolus septemdierum. Next base: position 21,748,939 of record OY726531.1, on the reverse strand, counting down.
ATCCATACCATAACAATCAACCTATTCCTGATCCATACCATAACAATTAACCTATTCGTGATCCATACCATAACAATCTCAACCTATTCGTGATCCATACCATAACAATCAACCTATTCGTGATCCATACCATAACAATCAACCTATTCCTGATCCATACCATAACAATCAACCTATTCGTGATCCATACCATAACAATTAACCTATTCCTGATCCATACCATAACAATCAACCTATTCGTGATCCATACCATAACAATCAACCTATTCCTGATCCATACCATAACAATCAACCTATTCCTGATCCATACCGTAACAATCAACCTATTCGTGATCCATACCATAACAATCAACCTATTCCTGATCCATACCATAACAATCAACCTATTCGTGATCCATACCATAACAATCAACCTATTCGTGATCCATACCATAACAATTAACCTATTCGTGATCCATACCATAACAATCAACCTATTCCTGATCCATACCATAACAATTAACCTATTCTTGATCCATACCATAACAATTAACCTATTCGTGATCCATACCATAACAATCAACCTATTCCTGATCCATACCATAACAATCAACCTATTCCTGATTCATACCATAACAATCAACCTATTCCTGATCCATATCATAACAATCAACCTATTCCTGATCCATACCGTAACAATCAACCTATTCCTGATCCATACCATAACAATTAACCTATTCGTGATCCATACCATAACAATCAACCTATTCCTGATCCATACCATAACAATCAACCTATTCCCGATCCATACCGTAACAATCAACCTATTCCTGATCCATACCATAACAATTAACCTATTCGTGATCCATACCATAACAATCAACCTATTCCTGATCCATACCATAACAATCAACCTATTCGTGATCCATACCATAACAATCAACCTATTCCTGATCCATACCATAACAATTAACCTATTCGTGATCCATACCATAACAATCAACCTATTCCTGATCCATACCATAACAATTAACCTATTCGTGATCCATACCATAACAATCAACCTATTCGTGATCCATACCATAACAATCAACCTATTCCTGATCCATACCATAACAATTAACCTATTCGTGATCCATACCATAACAATCAACCTATTCGTGATCCATACCATAACAATCAACCTATTGGTGATCCATACCATAACAATCAACCTATTCCTGATCCACACCATAACAATCAACTTATTCGTGATCCATACCATAACAATCAACCTATTCGTGATCCATACCATAACAATCAACCTATTCGTGATCCATACCATAACAATTAACCTATTCGTGATCCATACCATAACAATTAACCTATTCGTGATCCATACCATAACAATCAACCTATTCGTGATCCATACCATAACAATTAACCTATTCGTGATCCATACCATAACAATCAACCTATTCGTGATCCATACCATAACAATCAACCTATTCCTGATCCATACCATAACAATTAACCTATTCGTGATCCATACCATAACAATCAACCTATTCGTGATCCATACCATAACAATTAACCTATTCGTGATCCATACCATAACAATCAACCTATTCGTGATCCATACCATAACAATCAACCTATTCCTGATCCATATCATAACAATTAACCTATTCGTGATCCATACCATAACAATCAACCTATTCCTGATCCATACCATAACAATCAACCTATTCGTGATCCATACCATAACAATCAACCTATTCCTGATCCATACCATAACAATCAACCTATTCGTGATCCATACCATAACAATCAACCTATTCGTGATCCATACCATAACAATCAACCTATTCATGATCCATACCATAACAATCAACCTATTCCTGATCCATACCATAACAATTAACCTATTCGTGATCCATACCATAACAATCAACCTATTCGTGATCCATACCATAACAATCAACCTATTCCTGATCCATACCATAACAATCGACCTATTCGTGATCCATACCATAACAATCAACCTATTCGTGATCCATACCATAACAATCAACCTATTCCTGATCCATACCATAACAATTAACCTATTCCTGATCCATACCATAACAATTAACCTATTCCTGATCCATACCATAACAATCAACCTATTCCTGATCCATACCATAACAATCAACCTATTCCTGATCCATACCATAACAATTAACCTATTCGTGATCCATACCATAACAATTAACCTATTCGTGATCCATACCATAACAATCAACCTATTCCTGATCCATACCATAACAATCAACCTATTCGTGATCCATACCATAACAATCAACCTATTCCTGATCCATACCATAACAATTAACCTATTCCTGATCCATACCATAACAATCAACCTATTCGTGATCCATACCATAACAATCAACCTATTCCTGATCCATACCATAACAATCAACCTATTCCTGATCCATACCGTAACAATCAACCTATTCGTGATCCATACCATAACAATCAACCTATTCGTGATCCATACCATAACAATCAACCTATTCGTGATCCATACCATAACAATCAACCTATTCGTGATCCATACCATAACAATTAACCTATTCGTGATCCATACCATAACAATCAACCTATTCCTGATCCATACCATAACAATTAACCTATTCTTGATCCATACCATAACAATTAACCTATTCGTGATCCATACGATAACAATCAACCTATTCCTGATCCATACCATAACAATCAACCTATTCCTGATCCATACCATAACAATCAACCTATTCCTGATCCATATCATAACAATCAACAAATTCCTGATCCATACCGTAACAATCAACCTATTCCTGATTCATACCATAACAATTAACCTATTCGTGATCCATACCATAACAATCAACCTATTCCTGATCCATACCATAACAATTAACCTATTCCCGATCCATACCGTAACAATCAACCTATTCCTGATCCATACCATAACAATTAACCTATTCGTGATCCATACCATAACAATCAACCTATTCCTGATCCATACCATAACAATCAACCTATTCGTGATCCATACCATAACAATCAACCTATTCCTGATCCATACCATAACAATTAACCTATTCGTGATCCATACCATAACAATCAACCTATTCCTGATCCATACCATAACAATCAACCTATTCCTGATCCATACCATAACAATTAACCTATTCGTGATCCATACCATAACAATCAACCTATTCGTGATCCATACCATAACAATCAACCTATTCCTGATCCATACCATAACAATCAACCTATTCGTGATCCATACCATAACAATCAACCTATTCGTGATCCATACCATAACAATCAACCTATTCCTGATCCATACCATAACAATTAACCTATTCCTGATCCATACCATAACAATTAACCTATTCGTGATCCATACCATAACAATCAACCTATTCCTGATCCATACCATAACAATCAACCTATTCCTGATCCATACCATAACAATTAACCTATTCGTGATCCATACCATAACAATTAACCTATTCCTGATCCATACCATAACAATCAACCTATTCGTGATCCATACCATAACAATCAACCTATTCCTGATCCATACCATAACAATTAACCTATTCGTGATCCATACCATAACAATCTCAACCTATTCGTGATCCATACCATAACAATCAACCTATTCGTGATCCATACCATAACAATCAACCTATTCCTGATCCATACCATAACAATCAACCTATTCGTGATCCATACCATAACAATTAACCTATTCCTGATCCATACCATAACAATCAACCTATTCGTGATCCATACCATAACAATCAACCTATTCCTGATCCATACCATAACAATCAACCTATTCCTGATCCATACCGTAACAATCAACCTAATCGTGATCCATACCATAACAATCAACCTATTCGTGATCTATACCATAACAATCAACCTATTCGTGATCCATACCATAACAATCAACCTATTCGTGATCCATACCATAACAATTAACCTATTCGTGATCCATACCATAACAATCAACCTATTCCTGATCCATACCATAACAATTAACCTATTCTTGATCCATACCATAACAATTAACCTATTCGTGATCCATACCATAACAATCAACCTATTCCTGATCCATACCATAACAATCAACCTATTCCTGATCCATACCATAACAATCAACCTATTCCTGATCCATATCATAACAATCAACCTATTCCTGATCCATACCATAACAATCAACCTATTCCTGATCCATACCATAACAATCAACCTATTCCCGATCCATACCGTAACAATCAACCTATTCCTGATCCATACCATAACAATTAACCTATTCGTGATCCATACCATAACAATCAACTTATTCGTGATCCATTCCATAACAATCAACCTATTCGTGATCCATACCATAACAATCAACCTATTCCTGATCCATACCATAACAATTAACCTATTCGTGATCCATACCATAACAATCAGCCTATTCGTGATCCATACCATAACAATCAACCTATTCCTGATCCATACCATAACAATTAACCTATTCGTGATCCATACCATAACAATCAACCTATTCCTGATCCATACCATAACAATCAACCTATTCGTGATCCATACCATAACAATCAACCTATTCCAGATCCATACCATAACAATCAACCTATTCCTGATCCATACCATAACAATCAACCTATTCCTGATCCATACCATAACAATCAACCTATTCCTGATCCATATCATAACAATCAACCTATTCCTGATCCATACCATAACAATTAACCTATTCCTGATCCATACCATAACAATCAACCTATTCGTGATCCATATCATAACAATCAACCTATTCCTGATTCATACCGTAACAATCAACCTATTCCTGATCCATAACATAACAATTAACCTATTCGTGATCCATACCATAACAATCAACCTATTCGTGATCCATACCATAACAATCAACCTATTCGTGATCCATACCATAACAATCAACCTATTCCTGATCCATACCGTAACAATCAACCTATTCCTGATCCATACCATAACAATTAACCTATTCGTGATCCATACCATAACAATCAACCTATTCGTGATCCATACCATAACAATTAACCTATTCCTGAACCATATCATAACAATCAACCTATTCCTGATCCATACCATAACAATTAACCTATTCGTGATCCATACCATAACAATTAACCTATTCGTGATCCATACCATAACAATCAACCTATTCGTGATCCATAACATAACAATTAACCTATTCCTGATCCATACCGTAACAATCAACCTATTCCTGATCCATAACATAACAATTAACCTATTCGTGATCCATACCATAACAATCAACCTATTCGTGATCCATACCATAACAATCAACCTATTCGTGATCCATACCATAACAATCAACCTATTCCTGATCCATACCATAACAATCAACCTATTCGTGATCCATACCATAACAATCAACCTATTCCTGATCCATACCATAACAATCAACCTATTCGTGATCCATACCATAACAATCAACCTATTCGTGATCCATACCATAACAATCAACCTATTCCTGATCCATACCATAACAATTAACCTATTCCTGATCCATACCATAACAATTAACCTATTCGTGATCCATACCATAACAATCAACCTATTCGTGATCCATACCATAACAATCAACCTATTCCTGATCCATACCATAACAATTAACCTATTCGTGATCCATACCATAACAATTAACCTATTCCTGATCCATACCATAACAATCAACCTATTCGTGATCCATACCATAACAATCAACCTATTCGTGATCCATACCATAACAATCAACCTATTCGTGATCCATACCATAACAATTAACCTATTCCTGATCCATACCATAACAATCAACCTATTCGTGATCCATATCATAACAATCAACCTATTCCTGATTCATACCGTAACAATCAACCTATTCCTGATCCATAACATAACAATTAACCTATTCGTGATCCATACCATAACAATCAACCTATTCGTGATCCATACCATAACAATCAACCTATTCCTGATCCATACCATAACAATTAACCTATTCGTGATCCATACCATAACAATCAACCTATGCGTGATCCATACCATAACAATTAACCTATTCCTGAACCATATCATAACAATCAACCTATTCCTGATCCATACCGTAACAATTAACCTATTCGTGATCCATACCATAACAATTAACCTATTCGTGATCCATACCATAACAATCAACCTATTCGTGATCCATAACATAACAATTAACCTATTCCTGATCCATACCGTAACAATCAACCTATTCCTGATCCATAACATAACAATTAACCTATTCGTGATCCATACCATAACAATCAACCTATTCGTGATCCATACCATAACAATCAACCTATTCGTGATCCATACCATAACAATCAACCTATTCCTGATCCATACCATAACAATCAACCTATTCGTGATCCATACCATAACAATCAACCTATTCCTGATCCATACCATAACAATCAACCTATTCGTGATCCATACCATAACAATCAACCTATTCGTGATCCATACCATAACAATCAACCTATTCCTGATCCATACCATAACAATCAACCTATTCCTGATCCATACCATAACAATTAACCTATTCGTGATCCATACCATAACAATCAACCTATTCGTGATCCATACCATAACAATCAACCTATTCCTGATCCATACCATAACAATCAACCTATTCGTGATCCATACCATAACAATCAACCTATTCGTGATCCATACCATAACAATCAACCTATTCCTGATCCATACCATAACAATTAACCTATTCCTGATCCATACCATAACAATTAACCTATTCGTGATCCATACCATAACAATCAACCTATTCCTGATCCATACCATAACAATCAACCTATTCCTGATCCATACCATAACAATTAACCTATTCGTGATCCATACCATAACAATTAACCTATTCCTGATCCATACCATAACAATCAACCTATTCGTGATCCATACCATAACAATCAACCTATTCGTGATCCATACCATAACAATCAACCTATTCGTGATCCATACCATAACAATCATTCTATTCCTGATCCATACCATTACAATTAACCTATTCGTGATCCATACCATAACAATCAACCTATTCCTGATCCATACCATAACAATTAACCTATTCCTGATCCATACCATAACAATCAACCTATTCCTGATCCATACCATAACAATCAACCTATTCGTAATCCATACCATAACAATTAACCTATTCGTGATCCATACCATAACAATCAACCTATTCCTGATCCATACCATAACAATCAACCTATTCGTGATCCATACCATAACAATCAACCTATTCCTGATCCATACCATAACAATTAACCTATTCCTGATCCATACCATAACAATCAACCTATTCGTGATCCATACCATAACAATCAACCTATTCCTGATCCATACCATAACAATCAACCTATTCCTGATCCATACCGTAACAATCAACCTATTCGTGATCCATACCATAACAATCAACCTATTCGTGATCCATACCATAACAATCAACCTATTCGTGATCCATGCCATAACAATCAACCTATTCGTGATCCATACCATAACAATTAACCTATTCGTGATCCATACCATAACAATCAACCTATTCCTGATCCATACCATAACAATTAACCTATTCTTGATCCATACCATAACAATTAACCTATTCGTGATCCATACGATAACAATCAACCTATTCCTGATACATACCATAACAATCAACATATTCCTGATCCATACCATAACAATCAACCTATTCCTGATCCATATCATAACAATCAACAAATTCCTGATCCATACCGTAACAATCAACCTATTCCTGATTCATACCATAACAATTAACCTATTCGTGATCCATACCATAACAATCAACCTATTCCTGATCCATACCATAACAATTAACCTATTCCCGATCCATACCGTAACAATCAACCTATTCCTGATCCATACCATAACAATTAACCTATTCGTGATCCATACCATAACAATCAACCTATTCCTGATCCATACCATAACAATCAACCTATTCGTGATCCATACCATAACAATCAACCTATTCCTGATCCATACCATAACAATTAACCTATTCGTGATCTATACCATAACAATCAACCTATTCCTGATCCATACCATAACAATCAACCTATTCCTGATCCATACCATAACAATTAACCTATTCGTGATCCATACCATAACAATCAACCTATTCGTGATCCATACCATAACAATCAACCTATTCCTGATCCATACCATAACAATCAACCTATTCGTGATCCATACCATAACAATCAACCTATACGTGATCCATACCATAACAATCAACCTATTCCTGATCCATACCATAACAATTAACCTATTCCTGATCCATACCATAACAATTAACCTATTCGTGATCCATACCATAACAATCAACCTATTCCTGATCCATACCATAACAATCAACCTATTCCTGATCCATACCATAACAATTAACCTATTCGTGATCCATACCATAACAATTAACCTATTCCTGATCCATACCATAACAATCAACCTATTCGTGATCCATACCATAACAATCAACCTATTCCTGATCCATACCATAACAATTAACCTATTCGTGATCCATACCATAACAATCTCAACCTATTCGTTATCCATACCATAACAATCAACCTATTCGTGATCCATACCATAACAATCAACCTATTCCTGATCCATACCATAACAATCAACCTATTCGTGATCCATACCATAACAATTAACCTATTCCTGATCCATACCATAACAATCAACCTATTCGTGATCCATACCATAACAATCAACCTATTCGTGATCCATACCATAACAATCAACCTATTCCTGATCCATACCATAACAATCAACCTATTCCTGATCCATACCGTAACAATCAACCTATTCGTGATCCATACCATAACAATCAACCTATTCCTGATCCATACCATAACAATCAACCTATTCGTGATCCATACCATAACAATCAACCTATTCGTGATCCATACCATAACAATTAACCTATTCGTGATCCATACCATAACAATCAACCTATTCCTGATCCATACCATAACAATTAACCTATTCTTGATCCATACCATAACAATTAACCTATTCGTGATCCATACCATAACAATCAACCTATTCCTGATCCATACCATAACAATCAACCTATTCCTGATCCATACCATAACAATCAACCTATTCCTGATCCATATCATAACAATCAACCTATTCCTGATCCATACCGTAACAATCAACCTATTCCTGATCCATACCATAACAATTAACCTATTCGTGATCCATACCATAACAATCAACCTATTCCTGATCCATACCATAACAATCAACCTATTCCCGATCCATACCGTAACAATCAACCTATTCCTGATCCATACCATAACAATTAACCTATTCGTGATCCATACCATAACAATCAACCTATTCCTGATCCATACCATAACAATCAACCTATTCGTGATCCATACCATAAAAATCAACCTATTCCTGATCCATACCATAACAATTAACCTATTCGTGATCCATACCATAACAATCAACCTATTCCTGATCCATACCATAACAATTAACCTATTCGTGATCCATACCATAACAATCAACCTATTCGTGATCCATACCATAACAATCAACCTATTCCTGATCCATACCATACCAATTAACCTATTCGTGATCCATACCATAACAATCAACCTATTCGTGATCCATACCATAACAATCAACCTATTGGTGATCCATACCATAACAATCAACCTATTCCTGATCCACACCATAACAATCAACTTATTCGTGATCCATACCATAACAATCAACCTATTCGTGATCCATACCATAACAATCAACCTATTCGTGATCCATACCATAACAATTAACCTATTCGTGATCCATACCATAACAATTAACCTATTCGTGATCCATACCATAACAATCAACCTATTCGTGATCCATACCATAACAATTAACCTATTCGTGATCCATACCATAACAATCAACCTATTCGTGATCCATACCATAACAATCAACCTATTCCTGATCCATACCATAACAATTAACCTATTCGTGATCCATACCATAACAATCAACCTATTCGTGATCCATACCATAACAATTAACCTATTCGTGATCCATACCATAACAATCAACCTATTCGTGATCCATACCATAACAATCAACCTATTCCTGATCCATATCATAACAATTAACCTATTCGTGATCCATACCATAACAATCAACCTATTCCTGATCCATACCATAACAATCAACCTATTCGTGATCCATACCATAACAATCAACCTATTCCTGATCCATACCATAACAATCAACCTATTCGTGATCCATACCATAACAATCAACCTATTCGTGATCCATACCATAACAATCAACCTATTCATGATCCATACCATAACAATCAACCTATTCCTGATCCATACCATAACAATTAACCTATTCGTGATCCATACCATAACAATCAACCTATTCGTGATCCATACCATAACAATCAACCTATTCCTGATCCATACCATAACAATCAACCTATTCGTGATCCATACCATAACAATCAACCTATTCGTGATCCATACCATAACAATCAACCTATTCCTGATCCATACCATAACAATTAACCTATTCCTGATCCATACCATAACAATTAACCTATTCCTGATCCATACCATAACAATCAACCTATTCCTGATCCATACCATAACAATCAACCTATTCCTGATCCATACCATAACAATTAACCTATTCGTGATCCATACCATAACAATTAACCTATTCCAGATCCATACCATAACAATCAACCTATTCGTGATCCATACCATAACAATCAACCTATTCGTGATCCATACCATAACAATCAACCTATTCGTGATCCATACCATAACAATCATTCTATTCCTGATCCATACCATTACAATTAACCTATTCGTGATCCATACCATAACAATCAACCTATGCCTGATCCATACCATAACAATTAACCTATTCCTGATCCATACCATAACAATCAACCTATTCCTGATCCATACCATAACAATCAACCTATTCGTGATCCATACCATAACAATTAACCTATTCGTGATCCATACCATAACAATCAACCTATTCCTGATCCATACCATAACAATCAACCTATTCGTGATCCATACCATAACAATCAACCTATTCCTGATCCATACCATAACAATTAACCTATTCCTGATCCATACCATAACAATCAACCTATTCCTGATCCATACCATAACAATTAACCTATTCGTGATCCATACCATAACAATTAACCTATTCGTGATCCATACCATAACAATCAACCTATTCGTGATCCATAACATAACAATTAACATATTCCTGATCCATACCGTAACAATCAACCTATTCCTGATCCATAACATAACAATTAACCTATTCGTGATCCATACCATAACAATCAACCTATTCGTGATCCATACCATAACAATCAACCTATTCGTGATCCATACCATAACAATCAACCTATTCCTGATCCATACCATAACAATCAACCTATTCGTGATCCATACCATAACAATCAACCTATTCCTGATCCATACCATAACAATCAACCTATTCGTGATCCATACCATAACAATCAACCTATTCATGATCCATACCATAACAATCAACCTATTCCTGATCCATACCATAACAATCAACCTATTCGTGATCCATACCATAACAATCAACCTATTCGTTATCCATACCATAACAATCAACCTATTCCTGATCCATACCATAACAATTAACCTATTCCTGATCCATACCATAACAATTAACCTATTCGTGATCCATACCATAACAATCAACCTATTCCTGATCCATACCATAACAATCAACCTATTCCTGATCCATACCATAACAATTAACCTATTCGTGATCCATACCATAACAATTAACCTATTCCTGATCCATACCATAACAATCAACCTATTCGTGATCCATACCATAACAATCAACCTATTCGTGATCCATACCATAACAATCAACCTATTCCTGATCCATACCATAACAAGCAACCTATTCCTGATCCATACCATAACAATTAACCTATTCCTGATCCATACCATAACAATCAACCTATTCCTGATCCATACCATAACAATTAACCTATTCGTGATCCATACCATAACAATTAACCTATTCGTGATCCATACCATAACAATCAACCTATTCGTGATCCATAACATAACAATTAACCTATTCCTGATCCATACCGTAACAATCAACCTATTCCTGATCCATAACATAACAATTAACCTATTCGTGATCCATACCATAACAATCAACCTATTCGTGATCCATACCATAACAATCAACCTATTCGTGATCCATACCATAACAATCAACCTATTCGTGATCCATACCATAACAATCAACCTATTCGTGATCCATACCATAACAATCAACCTATTCCTGATCCATACCATAACAATCAACCTATTCGTGATCCATACCATAACAATCAACCTATTCGTTATCCATACCATAACAATCAACCTATTCCTGATCCATACCATAACAATTAACCTATTCCTGATCCATACCATAACAATTAACCTATTCGTGATCCATACCATAACAATCAACCTATTCCTGATCCATACCATAACAATCAACCTATTCCTGATCCATACCATAACAATTAACCTATTCGTGATCCATACCATAACAATTAACCTATTCCTGATCCATACCATAACAATCAACCTATTCGTGATCCATACCATAACAATCAACCTATTCGTGATCCATACCATAACAATCAACCTATTCCTGATCCATACCATAACAAGCAACCTATTCCTGATCCATACCATAACAATTAACCTATTGCTGATCCATACCATAACAATCAACCTATTCCTGATCCATACCATAACAATTAACCTATTCGTGATCCATACCATAACAATTAACCTATTCGTGATCCATACCATAACAATCAACCTATTCGTGATCCATACCATAACAATTAACCTATTCCTGATCCATACCGTAACAATCAACCTATTCCTGATCCATAACATAACAATTAACCTATTCGTGATCCATACCATAACAATCAACCTATTCGTGATCCATACCATAACAATCAACCTATTCGTGATCCATACCATAACAATCAACCTATTCCTGATCCATACCATAACAATCAACCTATTCGTGATCCATACCATAACAATCAACCTATTCCTGATCCATACCATAACAATCAACCTATTCATGATCCATACCATAACAATCAACCTATTCCTGATCCATACCATAACAATCAACCTATTCGTGATCCATACCATAACAATCAACCTATTCCTGATCCATACCATAACAATTAACCTATTCCTGAACCATACCATAACAATTAACCTATACGTGATCCATACCATAACAATCAACCTATTCCTGATCCATACCATAACAATCAACCTATTCCTGATCCATACCATAACAATTAACCTATTCGTGATCCATACCATAACAATTAACCTATTCCTGATCCATACCATAACAATCAACCTATTCGTGATCCATACCATAACAATTAACCTATTCGTGATCCATACCATAACAATCAACCTATTCCTGATCCATACCATAACAATATACCTATTCCTGATTCATACCATTACAATCAACCTATTCGTGATCCATACCATAACAATCAACCTATTCCTGATCCATACCATAACAATTAACCTATTCCTGATCCATACCATAACAATCAACCTATTCCTGATCCATACCATAACAATCAACCTATTCGTGATCCATACCATAACAATTAACCTATTCGTGATCCATACCATAACAATCAACCTATTCCTGATCCATACCATAACAATCAACCTATTCCTGATCCATACCATAACAATCAACCTATTCCTGATCCATACCATAACAATTAACCTATTCTTGATCCATACCATAACAATCAACCTATTCGTGATCCATACCATAACAATTAACCTATTCCTGATCCATACCATAACAATCAACCTATTCCTGATCCATACCATAACAATTAACCTATTCGTGATCCATACCATAACAATTAACCTATTCGTGATCCATACCATAACAATCAACCTATTCGTGATCCATAACATAACAATTAACATATTCCTGATCCATACCGTAACAATCAACCTATTCCTGATCCATAACATAACAATTAACCTATTCGTGATCCATACCATAACAATCAACCTATTCGTGATCCATACCATAACAATCAACCTATTCGTGATCCATACCATAACAATCAACCTATTCCTGATCCATACCATAACAATCAACCTATTCGTGATCCATACCATAACAATCAACCTATTCCTGATCCATACCATAACAATCAACCTATTCGTGATCCATACCATAACAATCAACCTATTCATGATCCATACCATAACAATCAACCTATTCCTGATCCATACCATAACAATCAACCTATTCGTGATCCATACCATAACAATCAACCTATTCGTTATCCATACCATAACAATCAACCTATTCCTGATCCATACCATAACAATTAACCTATTCCTGATCCATACCATAACAATTAACCTATTCGTGATCCATACCATAACAATCAACCTATTCCTGATCCATACCATAACAATCAACCTATTCCTGATCCATACCATAACAATTAACCTATTCGTGATCCATACCATAACAATTAACCTATTCCTGATCCATACCATAACAATCAACCTATTCGTGATCCATACCATAACAATCAACCTATTCGTGATCCATACCATAACAATCAACCTATTCCTGATCCATACCATAACAAGCAACCTATTCCTGATCCATACCATAACAATTAACCTATTCCTGATCCATACCATAACAATCAACCTATTCCTGATCCATACCATAACAATTAACCTATTCGTGATCCATACCATAACAATTAACCTATTCGTGATCCATACCATAACAATCAACCTATTCGTGATCCATAACATAACAATTAACCTATTCCTGATCCATACCGTAACAATCAACCTATTCCTGATCCATAACATAACAATTAACCTATTCGTGATCCATACCATAACAATCAACCTATTCGTGATCCATACCATAACAATCAACCTATTCGTGATCCATACCATAACAATCAACCTATTCGTGATCCATACCATAACAATCAACCTATTCGTGATCCATACCATAACAATCAACCTATTCCTGATCCATACCATAACAATCAACCTATTCGTGATCCATACCATAACAATCAACCTATTCATGATCCATACCATAACAATCAACCTATTCCTGATCCATACCATAACAATCAACCTATTCGTGATCCATACCATAACAATCAACCTATTCCTGATCCATACCATAACAATTAACCTATTCCTGAACCATACCATAACAATTAACCTATTCGTGATCCATACCATAACAATCAACCTATTCCTGATCCATACCATAATAATCAACCTATTCCTGATCCATACCATAACAATTAACCTATTCGTGATCCATACCATAACAATTAACCTATTCCTGATCCATACCATAACAATCAACCTATTCCTGATCCATACCATTACAATCAACCTATTCGTGATCCATACCATAACAATCAACCTATTCCTGATCCATACCATAACAATTAACCTATTCCTGATCCATACCATAACAATCAACCTATTCCTGATCCATACCATAACAATCAACCTATTCGTGATCCATACCATAACAATTAACCTATTCGTGATCCATACCATAACAATCAACCTATTCCTGATCCATACCATAACAATCAACCTATTCCTGATCCATACCATAACAATCAACCTATTCCTGATCCATACCATAACAATTAACCTATTCCTGATCCATACCATAACAATCAACCTATTCGTGATCCATACCATAACAATCAACCTATTCCTGATCCATACCATAACAATCAACCTATTCCTGATCCATACCGTAACAATCAACCTATTCGTGATCCATACCATAACAATCAACCTATTCGTGATCCATACCATAACAATCAACCTATTCGTGATCCATACCATAACAATCAACCTATTCGTGATCCATACCATAACAATTAACCTATTCGTGATTCATACCATAACAATCAACCTATTCCTGATCCATACCATAACAATTAACCTATTCTTGATCCATACCATAACAATCAACCTATTCCTGATCCATACCATAACAATCAATCTATTCCTGATCCATACCATAACAATCAACCTATTCCTGATCCATATCATAACAATCAACCTATTCCTGATCCATACCATAACAATCAACCTATTCCTGATCCATACCATAACAATCAACCTATTCCCGATCCATACCGTAACAATCAACCTATTCGTGATCCATACCATAACAATCAACCTATTCGTGATCCATACCATAACAATCAACCTATTCGTGATCCATACCATAACAATTAACCTATTCGTGATCCATACCATAACAATCAACTTATTCGTGATCCATACCATAACAATCAACCTATTCGTGATCCATACCATAACAATCAACCTATTCCTGATCCATACCATAACAATTAACCTATTCGTGATCCATACCATAACAATCAACCTATTCGTGATCCATACCATAACAATCAACCTATTCCTGATCCATACCATAACAATTAACCTATTCGTGATCCATACCATAACAATCAACCTATTCCTGATCCATACCATAACAATCAACCTATTCGTGATCCATACCATAACAATCAACCTATTCCAGATCCATACCATAACAATCAACCTATTCCTGATCCATACCATAACAATCAACCTATTCCTGATCCATACCATAACAATCAACCTATTCCTGATCCATACCATAACAATCAACCTATTCCTGATCCATACCATAACAATTAACCTATTCCTGATCCATACCATAACAATCAACCTATTCGTGATCCATATCATAACAATCAACCTATTCCTGATTCATACCGTAACAATCAACCTAGTTCCTGATCCATACGTAACAATCAACCTATTCCTGATCCATACCACATAACATCAACCTATTCTGATCCAACCCATACCATAACAATAAACCTATTCCGTGATCCATACCGTAACAATCAACCTATTCGTGATCCATACCATAACAATCAACCTATTCTGATCCATAAACCAGTAACAATCAACCAGATTCCTGATCCATAACTAACA